>JAHTLZ010003547.1:31712610-31747215 GCA_023846285.1 Phrynocephalus versicolor | reverse complement strand
GGGGGGGGGGTCGGGGAGTGATCGGATCGCTCCCTGCCCCTTCCGGGAGGCTTCACAGCTGCACTCCCTGCCACCCGCCGCCCCTTTTGGGAGGCTTTGGAGCCACGGGGGGGGAGCGATCTGATCGCTCCCCGCCAAAACCCAGCCCCCTCCGGGAAGCCTCGGAGCTGTGGGGGGCGGCAGCAGGGAGCAATCGAATCACTCCCC
This sequence comes from Phrynocephalus versicolor, assembly GCA_023846285.1. Classification (NCBI taxonomy): domain Eukaryota; kingdom Metazoa; phylum Chordata; class Lepidosauria; order Squamata; family Agamidae; genus Phrynocephalus; species Phrynocephalus versicolor. Next base: position 31,747,008 of record JAHTLZ010003547.1, on the reverse strand, counting down.
GCCACCCCACCCCTTCCGGGAGGCTTCGGAGCTGCACTCCCCGCCACCTCCCGTGTGGCTCCGAAGCCTCCCGGAAGGGGCGGCGGGCGGCGGGGAGTGATCTGATCGCTCCCTGCTGCCCCTCCCCGTGGCTCCGAGGCCTCCCGGAAGGGCCTGGGGTTTGGCGGGGAGCAATCAGATTGCTCCCCGTCCCCCCACCATGCAGCTCCAAAGCCTCCTGAAAGGGTCGGGGGCGGCAGGGAGTGCAGCTCTGAAGCCTCCTGGAAGGGGCGGGGAGCGGTGGGGAGCGATCAGATCTCACATGATCAGATCGCTCCCCACTGCCCCCCGTGCGGCTCCGAGGCCTCCCAGACAAGCCTGGGGGGCTGCGGGGAGCGATCCGATCGCTCCCCCGCGCGGCTCTGAAGCCTCCTGGAAGGGGTGATCTGATCGCTCCCCGCTGCCCCCGCCCCTCTGATCGCCCCCCCCCACCACCGCATATCGCAGATTTTCATGTATTGCGGGTCGGTTGGGTCCCTAACCCCTGCGACAGGCAGAGGGTTACTGTATTCTAATACCACTTACCAGGTGAGACTATCGACAGGACAATTATCTGAACCAATAACGACCAACAGGGGAGTAAAACTGGGCTGTGTCTTAGCTCCTACACTATTCAATCTTTTTTTGAATGATTTACCTCCCTGTCTAAAGAAGGTTGAGGGTCACCCTCCTAAACTTGGTCCCCATGTGGTACAAATATTACTTTATGCATATGACGCTCTAATCCTATCACATATGTGTCTAGGGCTAAAGTAATTAATAAACAGGTCTGCTGACTATCTCCTAAAAACAACTAAACTACAGTAAATCCAAAATTATGGTCTTTGCCAAAACCTGGAAACCAGTCAATTGGAATTTTGAAGCAAACAGCACTGAACAGGTAAAACACTTTAAATATGTCAGGATACAGGTTCATTACAAACACACCTGGCAAAAGCACCACAAAGTAGCACTGAATTTAATAAGGATGACAACACAAGCCATCTCCCATTTCTTTTACAACAGAGGTAATGCTTATGTCCCAGCGGCTCTTGAAGTGTTCAATGCCAAAGTCATACCACAACTGTTATATGGCATTCCCATCCGGATGAATGCCCTGGACCGCACAGTGGAACAAACTCAAGCCTGTTTTTTTACAGAAAATCTTAGGCACACTTAGATGTGTCTCTTATGGAACACTATGCTTAGAAGCAGGACAACCCCCGATACAGACAAGGGCATGACTAAGATCTATTAAATTCTGGCTCTGGAGCAGGACAGCCTACTCTAATGACTTCTTGAACACTTTAACACACCAACAGGCTCAACTAAATTAATTTTTAAAGGCATTGCAGTCGACACCCTAGGCTCAATGCCTCAGTTGGGAGCATACCAGTTGATAAAACACAGGTTTCTAGATATAAAAATGTAGGCCTTATAGACTGCAACTAATTTAATATGTTCACTGATGAACTTGCAGATTCCAGTAAAAGCTGTGTCAGTGATGGCAAACCTTTTAGAGACCAAGTGCCCAAACTGTGATTCAAAAAACCCTCTTATTTTTCACAAAGTGTCAATACAGCAATTTAACCTGAATACAATGGTACCCTGGGTTAAAAATGCTTTGGGCGCTACCCTTCGGGAAAGTGAGAATCGAAGAGCAGGCTTTTGAACTTTCCCGAGGCCACAATACCCTCGCTGTGGCTGTCTTCCCTTCGCCCGGCTCTCTGCACAGAGCACAGTGGCATGCTCCGAGCAAAGGGGGAAGTGTCGTGGCTGGGAGGGGGCGATGTTGCGTGGCCACAGGAAGAGCTCAGCATGCCACCTTTGCCACAGATTTGCCAACAACGCCCTATGTGTTACCTGTTACCTGTTAAAATGCCCCGAGGAATGGAGGGCCTACGCTCTCACTAGATGCAATGCCATTCCATCAGCAGTGTTGTACAGGAGATTCAATGAGACTCCATACAGCGGCAGGTGCTGCTCCTGTGTACTGGGCAGAGTGGAGTCACTCTCCCATAGGGTGTTGTGTCATCCATTATATAGGGTCATTCCCATAAAAAACTCCTAGATTCACTACTCACACCCTGGTAAATTGGGGTATCTTCTGTCACCAGGAGAGCCTGCTGTGTCAGAAAATGTGGCAGCTTTTCTAACCCAGATGGTCAGGGCCTGCAGGCTGGAGATGCGTTGAATCACCAGTTTTAGTTATCTAACAATATGTTTTTTAAACATATAACTGTGCTGGGGTTTTTTGGTATGTCATTAAAGATTGATTGATTGATTGATTGATTGATTAGGTAGGTGGGTGGGTGGATGGGTTGGGGAGGGAGAAAGGGAGGGAGGGAGAGAGAGAGAGAGAAGGGATGGAAAGAATTGGTTTTTTTATTTAATTTGCTTGTTCCCAATATACTGGTAAGCATTCTGTTTAAAGATTCCCTGAACTTTGATTTAGTGTATTGACACAGCTAGCTTAGGTCTGATCTACAAGTACAGAGGACCTTCGTATAACAAAAGGTTTATATAACATAAAATCTGTACAACATAAAAAATTCAGGATATAGGGGAAATTTGCTTAACAGAATCACCTATTTTACGAATCCGTACAACATAAAAATGGTTGTGATTAGTGATTACTCCATTTCCAATGCATTCCTATGGGAAATTTGTATAAAGGAAAATTTGCTTAACATAATTTCATTTGGAACGTATATATATTAAGCTCTGCTTTCTTACCGTAACACAGGTGCAGTGATACAAAGCAGTCCTGTCAATTACCTACAGAGCTCATTTATAAACTATATTATCAAAATGCAGCTCTCATCATTATAGGGTGGATACCAATAATTTTCAAATACAGTGGTACCTCTATTTACGAGTTTAATCCATTCTGAATGCATGCTCATAAGTCGAACAACTCGTAAGTAGAACAACTGTATCTAAAAAAATCAAAAAATAAATAAATTGAAAAAATTGTAAGTAGAGCAGACTGCATCTAAAATTTGTAAGACAGCAGTTAAAACACTAGCCTGGCAGTAGGAATTAAAGCTACTCAGTGACCTATCTGTAGTGTCTTCATTTGAGCTCCCTAAATCTTTCTATGTACAATAGCTTAAATATTAGACCCTGCTTGCTTCTGAAATAAACACTGGACTTGACAGAATTTCTTTTGTAAAAGCTGTAAGTTTCTTTAAAACAAACAAACAAACAAATGTAATATGCAGACATACTTCTATTGATGTTGGTGGTGACCTAAATCATACTCATATATTTGAGCTGCAAACAGTAAACATTTAGTTTATTTAGTATTTATATACCGCCAGCTTACACAAAGCATCTCAAAGTGGTGAACACAAGATATAATCAAAAACATAGAAACAACAAAGAATAAAATACATAACCATTTGCTAAAGAAGCAACTTGCTCCAAAACCTTGCAATATCTGTGCATCAGCAATATTTAAAAGTGTCTCGCCATTTACAGGATCCACCTATCACGTGCTCTATCACTGTTTTTCTCATCTGAAACTCTGTTGCACCATAATCACCATAATCAATATTCCTTCCGCAACACTAATGCAGTTTTGGTAAATATTGCATAACAGCTTTCAAAAAGGATGGCTGGCTAATTTAAGCAAGAGTGCACCACCCAAGTCATTATGGTCAAAACAGTGCTTGTGATAACATTCAAGATGCAATGAGAAATATGTGCAATTGTTCGGATTCCAAGGAAGCTATTTCAACTTAGATTAGTGCTTAGCTTCAGTAATGAACTGGATAAGGAAGAACAAACTGAAACTAAACCCAGACAAGACAGAGGTGCTTCTGGTCAGTCAAAAAGGAGATCAAGGGATAGGGATGAAACCCACACTGGATGGGATCACCCACCAATTGAAAAAAAGAGGTGCAGAGCTTGGGGGTACTCCTGGACTCATTACTGAGCCTAGATGACCAGGTCACAGCTGGAAATATTAGCAACTTTTTTGTTATTTTTCTAGTAGCCTAAAGTTAGGGTTTGGGTAAAACTTTTTTTTTTGCCAGCCCCAAGCCCGCACTACAACAGATCAGCGCTTTTTTTTTTTTTTTTTGGTAGTACGGCATGTAGCTGGCAAAAAAAAAAGTTTAACAATTGCTCCTTTCCCCCTACCCCATCAGGTAAGGAGAAAGGAGCAATTTTTAACTTTTTTTTCTCTTCCCCAAGCCCGCACTACAGCTGATCTGTGCTTGGGGCTCAGCAAAAAAGTCAACACAGTTTGGAAAATATATTTTAAAAATGCGGTTTTAGGACTTGGGAACATTAAAATTCCTTTACGAATACTTCACCCATGAGGACGCTGTAACCGAATCTTCAATCATGTTAGAGTAAAACCACGTCTTTATTTTAAAAAGTATCTTTCTTGAATCATTTTTATTACAGAGCCCTAAAACTATACCAGCCATATCACTGCATGCAAATATACCTACGTCCAACAGCCAATTCAATGTAACATATCAATACTACTATTTTTCTTTTTCTTTTTTTCTCCATTACCAGAAAACCCAGCTTCCACCACAAGACCCGAGGCAAGAACTGCATGCAACTCCCTTTCCTCCCTTCCCCTCTAAGACTTCCTCATGCCCTCAACCTCAAATGAACCCCCCCTTCCTCTTCCCACTCCCCTATCCACCCCTCAACCAGATCTGGTGTCTGTTTTCTGTCTCTTTAGGAATTTTTACAACAGACCTTGCATACAAACGTACCTACATCCAACAGCCAATGAATATTTGGTATGAAATGTGTATTCCATTACATATTATGTTGTACACATCATTCTGTTGCTATATGTCCAAAGAAGTGGATGTGTCCACAAAATGTTACCTTAAAATATGAAAGTTAGCCTTTAAGGTGCCACATGTTTTGTGTCTTTTGTTTTGTTTTGTTTTGTTTTGTTTGATTTTTGCCTGGAATCCATTCAAGAGGCTAATCAGGCCCATACCCTTTGGTTCTCAGACACTGATTAGACTTTCTGGTAATTTTTGACAAGTGCTGTTAAAAAGTTGCTGGAGGGTGTTTTCTCTCTTTTTTTTTAAAAAAAAAGAACCATTATTTCTTAATGCAGGTTGCAGAACAGAAAAAGTGCTGTGTATCCACATTAATAAAAGATTGCGTTCTGAGAGCTTCAGGAGCCTTGCTAGCATTATTCTAATTTAAGATATTGCCTGCTCAGTACAGTATATTAGAGTAACATAATTAGTAAGCATTTTTCTCCAAGGCAAGTTCAAATGGGGGAAACCACATACACCCATGCAGATCAATGCCACTTAAATGAACGTCATAAAAAAGACCTGCCTCGTGGTTATTAGTTATGAGACAATACATCCTAAAGTAGAAAGAACTGCAGTGGTGTAGATACTGTTCTCATAGTTGAACCTAACCAAAATGGAAGTACTAAGTAGGCAATGAAAAAAATATGCAAAATAAGGACAAACTTTCTTGAAATGTAGCAAAACTTGTTTCTGTGTTCTCTGGAAAGGAATCACTATAACAAGTGACCAAATGTATTTGCTGGTGTTCCTTTGCAAAATGAGTGAGTGAGTGAGTGAATAACAATCTAGATCCTACTGAAATAAAAAGGGCGGAGCTATGTGGCCATTACAAAATATAGTGACCCCCTGCCTATCATGGGGGTTAGGGACCCAGCCCGACCCGCAATAATTGAAAATCCGCAATATGTGGATGCAGGTCAGGTTGGGCCTGGGGGGCCTAACTGGGGGCTCTTGTACTTACCCCCAGCCTGGCGCTGCCCCCCCAAACGGGTCTGCAAGGGCCTTTCCAGGCCTTCTGAATGGCCAAAAAGGGCCTCCCTGAAAACCGGAAGTGACTTTCAGGTTGCCAAAAATCATTTCTGAGGCCTCCAACAGGCCTAGAAAGGCCCTTGAAGGCCTCATAAATGATTTTCGTTGGCCCGGAACTCACCTTCGGTTTACCGGAAATCACTTCTGGTTCACAGGGAGGCCCTTTTGGGGCCTCCAGAAGGCCTGGGAAGGCCCTCACAGGCCCGTTTGGAGCAGCCTAAGTCCTGGGGTAAGTATGGGAGGTCTGAAACAGGCCTTTCCCCCCTTACCCCAGGGGGCCTTTTTCATATACTGTGGTCCCGGAATATAGCAGGACCGCAGTATATGAACCGCAAAAGGGCGGGGGACATCCGTACAGTACGAATGCAAGCCTAGGCTATAGGTGACACCTTTATAAGCCTATCCTAATCTAGATCCTAGTTTCTTGACCATTAATGTGATTTGAAAAGGGAAAGGGGCATAGTTAAAATCATTGTATAATTTCTGGGTAAATTTCATTCTAAGCAGGTTTAGACAGACAGAGAAATAGACAGACAGGAGTTTAGAAAGTTACTTTGAAGAAGTGTGAGTGTAACTACATTACATGAGGATGCCATCTGTGACTGGGCAGTCGTTTACTGAAGTGCACAATGCTTTTAAGAAATCACTGTATTTATTCTTCCTAAAAGTAACTTGGCAAATGAAGTATAGTATGTATATGCTTGCTACATATAACACACCCTAAACTTAAACAAACAGTTAAAAGCTGGATTTATGGACAAGATTTAGTAGCTAATCATGTCATTTTACAGTGACAAGCTGTAAATTTGGGGTAATACATTGCACTGTGGTTTAGCAGAACATAAACAAGTCTTTATCTACTCCTACCTCTTCTTCCAGTAATATTTAAAGGGCAACCCTAGCAGTTTTAATTTACCACATCTTAGTCATGCCATGAGAAATGTGTTTAATCTTAATTATGTGGTTGGCTTGCTTACAACATACCACCCATGATCCAAGCGGGTTGCCTTATTTTATAAGGCTTGGTAGTTTCAAAGATTCATATTTAAATTTAACCACACTTCCTTGCTTGTGTGGAATGACAAACCAGAATTAAACAGAAGAAGCAAAAGTGTCCGAGATCCTTCTCCAGACCAGATGTGAGGGAGGGATGCGGGGAGACCATGCTTGTTCACATTCATTAAATCATCATTTTTGGTTACTGCCAAACCCCAGCCAAGGGGTATAGTAAAGTAACTACTGTAATTTAATCACCGAACATTGAACTAAATGAAAACAAAATATGCATCAGTTTCCTTTCAAATTAGTTAAAGCTAATTAAATAATAAGAGAACAGTGCCACAAGCAAATGAAAAGTTTATTGAATCAATATTTAAATGCTACTATAAGCTGGGATAAAATGTTCAAGAAGTACATGGAATGGTAAATCACAGCTCGGTATCCATGACATGAGTTAAGGCATTTTAAAGACCAGACAAACAGCAACCTAGCTAATAGCTCAATTTGATGCTGCAAAGCACGGGCTGATAACTTTATCAGAAGAGGCAGATTTGATACTGCTAACAAGAGAGGACTCAACAGGACTCACCAAATTCACAGGAACACGGTGGAGGTTCTCCCCTCAGTAGTGCCTTTGCTAAGGCTCTTAACTGGAGTTGTTCACTTCAAAACATTTTAAATAAAAAAGTAATAAAATAAACAGGGGAGGAGGATATATTGGTGCATAAAACCCACTTCTTCTTGGTTTTGAGTCAAGAGGCACCCCCTGCCCTCCTTCTCGAATTACTTGAAATTATGCCCAATAAAAGTAAGAGAGTCTTTACAAGTCAATATGCAGGTTAAGAGGAAACTTCAAGAGCCTAAAAATTAAATCTCCAAGAAAGCTACTGGACGAACCGTGACTAAACTGCCAACTGCTTAGTATTATTAGCTTTAGTTCCTTTATACGCAGAAATCCCATAGTTTAGCTCTCAAGTTCAAAACTCAAAGAAAGCCTAACTTAGTCTCCTAGAGGAATGCATTGAAGGGGATGCACATAATGTCTGGAAGCTACTTATGCCAAAAGAGGGTGTTGTGTGTGTGTGTTTGTGGGTGGGTGGGTGGGAGGGAGGGAGGGGGGAAGTAGTACAAATAGTTGATAAAATGTTCCATCTACCTCATTTATTCATTTCTATGAGAGGTCTGTAGGGCTGGTTACAAGTCACAGCATAAGTTATGTACAATTTAGACACCAGCCTAATTCCCCAGAGTTCTTACATGCAGGCAGAATCACAATAAGTTGCTGTAAAAACATTAGGAGGATACTATCTTTTTAAATCTGAATAAGCTTCTGTCTAAATATGCTCACTTGCTAAATTAAATGATAAGTTATCAAAGTGCCTACTATGCTGAAAACAAAGCAAAATTCTAAATCCAAGAAGCCAAACTCAATTCCTTTTACCTCTTCTACCAACAGTGTAGTCAATATTACACAAACAACACTATCTCTAGGAACTGTTTGGGTGACCTTTTGTCAGTCTCTGACAACTGCTGCAAACTCTTTTCTTACCTTACGAAGTCAACAGCGTGGTTTGAAAACAAAGAGAGACCCAAACTTTTAATTTAGGTGGTATCCCTATTTTGAGCAGTATCTTTTGTGGTTGTTTATAGCCATATTCAAATTGTTTGCACATCATATTCACGTACACACAGGTTTATTTTTGTCTACAATAACATGAGCTGGAACACTATTTTTTTTTAACAAGAAGAGCTATTCTGAGATGTTTTGCTTTTTTTTCTCCAAACATGTCTTTCTCCAGGAGGATTAGAAATATATATGCTATATTACATACTATCTTGCAGTAGGATTTTAAATATGTTCCTTTGTATCTGGGCTCACCCAAGCTGGAGTTGCAACTGTTGCTCTAACCGAGGACCTAATTATTTCTATCTAATTAATAGCTCCTTCTCTAGGCTGTGCTCATTTGTTCTGAGGAGCATCAGACTTAATCCATTTTTCCATATAATATTGTGGATGCAGGCTCCAGAAATACAACCCATTTGCCAAAATTAAAAATGAGTAAGACTGCTGTTTGATCCAGTAAGGGGGACCATGTAACTTGCTTTCTGATTTTCATGCACTGAAGCACAGTAATCATGTGGATAAACCTTTCTATTTGCAAGTAGAGCAAAAGGAAGCCGGTCAACCACAAAGTCTGCTTTCCAGTTAGCTGGAGCTCAATGGAAAGATTTACCATCGTTTCAGAAATTAAGCATATCAAGAGCATTGAGCTTAGTTCTCAGGTAAATGAGTATAAGATTGTAACCAGTATGATGAGAATCTTCAAGACAGTTTATTGATTCTCAGATCCTTCTAAATGTCATCAAAATGCAGAGAGATCCTGCATTCCTCAACAGTTATTTCTGGGATACAATTCCTGGAACTTAAATGCACAGAGATCCTGCATTCCTCAGCTATTATTTCGGGAATGAAGTTCCTGGAACCTCAAAAATGCCCCTATGGAAACCCCAACCCTATTTGTTTAATTGGAAAGGACCTAAAATACCTGAACCTATATTCTAAAAATTATGGTAAATCCTGAATTCATCAAATCCAAGGTTGTCCTCACACGATCCTTCACCAAACAGCCTCTGACAAAGAAACCCAGGATGCCTTTTTAATATTCAATCAGTCTTTTTGATGGCTAATCCCACAAAGAGAATCTCGTTTCCGTTATGATTAAATCTAAGAGAAAGCCCTTTCTTTCGTTAATTTTCAATCAAAGAATGCTTACATATGTTACTGAAGCATGCATTCTGGTAATGTATCCAGGTTTGTTTAAGTTATTAGTGTCTGTATAATCTGATAGATATTGACTGAAATCAAAAGGTCTTATACTGATAAGAGCTGATTAGATTATTTGACTGTTAAACACCTTAATTTTAGTTCAACAAACCACCGAGGTTTGGTTTGTTCAGTATTATACTTTCTAAGGGCTGATTCATTTAAGTTACAGATAGGCGTATACATCTGTGTGTATGTGCTTAAAGCAAAAAGGTTCCCCACATACATGCGTGCGAGTTTACATCCATTCAAACTGCTGGGGTTAACAACAGGAGTTCGCTCCGCTGCGTGACACCCAGGATTTGAACCGCTGAGCTGCCGACTTTGCAGCCGACCACTTCAGCGCTTTAGTCCACTGAGTCGCCGCGCCCCCTGGTATGTGTTTATTGGACCACAAACCCCAGAATACTCTATTTTGGAAATTCAATCTAAATTGAGGAAAGTTGGGGTGGAAGGCTCCATGGCTGAGTTTGAGCCTACAATAACTTCCTGTTGGAAAAGGAAGCAGGCACTGGAAGCTGTTTCCTTTTTCCACAAGAAACTAGGCCTAAGCTCTTCCAATCCGGAGGGATAAAGGCATCTAGCCCAACCTTCCTCTTGGTGAACACAAATCAGGAGTCACTCCAACAAATGGAACACCCAGAATGGAGAATTTTGGGATTTGGATTTTTTGTTTTTACAAAAAGAATGTGCATGGGTGGTGACTGAAACAGCAGGATGACCTGCATGTGTCATGTGTGCCATCTCAATCACAGCTGAAAAGACTGCAGATGGAACCTTTCTATCATCTCACAAACTTCAAGTGCAATGCAGTCAGATGCATCAACCAACATACAACATGTTACATCCATCAGAGGAACACCACTGAACAAAGCACTCTGACCATGTGTTCTCCTATCAACATGTTAAGAAGCACTCACGATATAATGCTGTATGACACAAAGGACAGCAGCTAACAAGCATAAAGATTTGAAAGACCGTCTCTAAGAGGTGGCAGAATCCATGCCAAAGTGAATGAAGAGCGTTTGTGTCTAGCAGTTTCCTCTGGGGAAGCTCTTCAGCAAGCAGCCCTACCATTGGGCAGAGTGGAGCAGCTGCCTCAAGTGTCAGAGACTGGTTGAAGTGCATGAAGTTCCTTGCCATTTCATCAGAGTCTCCTAAACCAACCTGCTCCTCCTCGGTATGGAACAGGAAACTTTTCTTCCACTGATGAGGAAGGAAGATAAGAGCTTGGAGGTAACATGCTCATGTGATGTGGAAACACCAACATCATCACATTTGGGTTCAGTGGGACAAATGGGTGCCGCTATTTTGAAAGTAATGTTTGTGTCAACATTTTTATCTAAAAATGCTACTCTCTAGATGTGTTAATTGGTTTAGTTGTAGTGTCTTCTTTCAGTTTCAACAGTGATGTTCAGAGAGACAAAACGAATGGCAAATGGTTTATGACTTGATTGGGCAAGCTGAAAGCCCATGTTGGAAACAGAGATGCTGAACAGAGACCCAGAATATCAGCCAGCCTTGAGCAAATACAATCCATATCAAGATCTCAATAAAAATACAAATAAAAGATCTGCAAAAATAAGGCTAATTAGTGGTGCAAAGGTTATTAAAAACAACTCTAATTATGACTAATAGCTTTAAAAACTGCTGTGTGGCTATGTTTTGACGTCTGGCCATTGGTGTGTATGACAGAGTGTGCTTATTATGACAAGTTGTAACACAATTATGTTTTCTCCTTACAAGGTAGTTTTCAAAGTTATGTGCATCTCCTGCTGAGACAGAACAGCTGGAAAATAGCACAGGTCATTGCTGGCTTTCCCCCTCTGTCCCTCTCCCTTCCCCACCTGTTTTCCTCCTCTACTCCTTTAAAGGCTTCTCATTGTAGAGAAAGAGAGATTATTTTCCCTCTCCTCTGGTCGGAACCATTTTTCAGTGTGAAAGAATGCCTGAGAATAAATTAGCCAAGAGGGATCCTAGAGGTCCTTTTGATAGGAAAGTGGGAAAGGATGGGAAATGTTAAATAATATGCATATACAATAGACAGAGCCGGCCCTAGCGTGGGACAGGTTGAAGCAGCCACCTCCAGTCACAGTTGCTGAGGACCATAGAACAGCCAATACAGTAGAGGACAAAGGCACGAGCCCTTTCTAGCTGGTCCTGCACTTCTGAAAGCAGACTCAGTCAGAGGCTGGGATATGAAAGCAATACCCCCTTTCCCATTGTTTACAATTCAACTACTAATCCATTCAGAAGGAAGGTGGAGATGCATCATTTTATCCTTCATCTCAGGCAGCAAAATGTCTTGCACTGGTTGTGACAATACATAAGCACATACCAGTGTGTGATCGTTGATTGTTTTATACTAATATTATGGTGCATTTATTTTATTTGCTGTCCACCATCCCGAGTAGTGATTTGCTAGATGAGCGGTATATAAATTGAATAAATAAAGAGACAGATAGATGGATGGACAGACAGATAGATTTTTATTCACAGAAATGCAAAAATATCCTCCAAATATCCTTTCCAAATAGGCAGGCCTAATATTGAGAAATCTTGTGTTGGTGGTTATAGAAAACTCTGAGGGTATTGGCCACGTGGCTCCCCCTTTTTAATTCAATGGAACTATGAGGCTAGAGAAAGAGCCAAGCCCCCCCCCCCCGATCATGTACCAAGAAAAAGGCACATGGACTCTCAACAGCAGCAGAGCAGGACTGCAACCACTAGGTAATATTCCTTTTTTCTTTAACCTGATCCCAGTTGGCTGTACCTTGTGGGTTTACTATATTATACTTCAGTCCCCAAATGGAGGACATGGGTTTTCTGTATCAACCACACATACACATCCCAGCCAAACAGAAACTTATATGTTTCGGAGAAGAGTATGTTTTGAAGAATAAACTAAGACCAGGCATGTCCAAACTTTGACCCTCCAGATGTTTTGGACCACAACTCCCACAGTCCTTGGTCATTGGCAATCTAAGCTTAGAATTCTGGGAGATGTGGTCCAAAACATCAGGAGGGCCGAAGTTTGGACATGCCTGAATAAGACAGATATTCCTGGTGAAAATCATCTTGCCAAGAACTTTACATATAAGATTAACCTCCTGGCAACCCCCATCTTGCCATATTTGGACTTTTGGCACTTGCTTTGAAGAAGTGGAATTGTCCACAAAAGCTTGCAATGATTTTTTTTTTTTACTTTTTATTAATGGCCTAAAAAGTCATCACCTATGCCCTAGTCTTGCATCTAGGAATAACAAATGTAGCTGTAGAAGGATCCTGAGTAGTAGATAAAGCCATGTCTGTAAAACGCTAGGGATTTATACTGGTAAATGCATGAGAAGATGGTGCGGAGGACGGAAGCACTGAGAAAGGAAGTTTCAAAAGGCAAATGTGTCTTCTGCTCTGAAGCTGAGAAGAGATGTGTGTTTATGTACCTGTCTGATTTATACCCCACCTTTCTTTCAAGAACTCTAGGCAGCTAAATGGGAGGTACAGAGATAAACACACCCTAGAATTAATTTGGACCCATCATTAGTCATACTTAGATCAGACCAACTGGAATCAACTACAATTTCAGGGTAGAATTTCTGAGTAAAATCAAATCTGGCTTCAACCTCATTGCCTTTGGACCTTGGTCTTTTCTTAAAGAAAGATTTGACCGTACCCTGTTTAAGACCCACAACTTGTATACACCATACTCAACAAAAATGAAGGGACAGACTTAGTACCATGAGATCCAGTTCATAAAACGATATCTCTTCTCTCATACCAGTACCTTTTTATGGCTTATTCACTACACACCCAGAATGTATCCGCATGTACACACACACTTTGACAGAACCATGGGTCTCAAACATTTCATTGTGCTTCACTAGCACCCAATCCTATCTCTGTAAAAGAAAGGGATGTTCTGGACAGGATTTTTCTGAAACAGAAAGGATTTTTAGCTCCTTGGTGCTGGATCGTGGCACTTCCTACGCTGTCTCTTGGCCTCTTTAGAAGGCAACTGCAGATGAGGTATCTCATACAGTAGTGATGGGGAACAGAGGAAATTCTATCACCTTTTGTTCATACCATCTTATATAATCCCCCAAAATGATATCTGCCCCCTCACTGCCTTACAATAAAGCAACATGGTTCTCACTGTAATCTTTCAGGTTTAAAATTACAGTGCTAATTTGGGGAAAGTAAGAGAGCTCATAGCAAATATATAGGCTATAAAATGTATTGAACAAGAACATGCCATTAAAACATAGAAATACTACATGAATAATAAAAGGGTTGGTATAATGACGGTGAATGAACATATGTTCATGAATATACATACCATATATATCCCATAGCTGTCTATGGAGGAATTTGCTCAGCAGCCATTGACACTGATTGTTTGATTTCATCCTATCACATTTTATTTGTGACAGCATTCTAAGAGAAACAGAAAGTAAACCTGTTCGGATGTACAGTGGAACCTTGACTTACGTCATTAATCTGTTCCAGAGGTCTAGACTTAAGTCAAACATGACTTAAGTCAAACGAACTTTTCCCATAGAAAGTAATGGGAAAGTGGATTAATCCGTTCCAGATGATGAAAAAGACCCCCAAAAACAGCAATTTAACACAAATTTGACTGGGATAGGAGATTCCTTCGGGGGATGTAAATCAAATGTCTCTTCAAAGAGAGGAGGAGGCAGTGGAATTATAGTCCACAAGTTATATGCCTCCACTTTTTAATGTTCACAGCAACAATGTCTAACATTTAAGTTTTACTGATTTTTAACCTGACGTACCAAGTTCTGAACAACTCTATGCTTACCATTAGAGTGCCACAACTGTACAGCTTCCCAACTAAAATGCTTCCACTGTGGACAAGACTTCTGCAGCCAGGTTTTTTACAAGACTGAGCCGACTGTCTAACCAGTGAGGCCAGCCCCGAGCTCCTGGCCCTTCTTCTCCTCTGGTGGCAATGGCGGCTTCAGCGAGGCCGAGGACCAGCTCCAGGTGCTTGGAGCTGGCCTCGCCGAAGCCGAAGCTGCCGCTGCCGGAGGAAAGGAAGAAGGCAGGAGCAGTTTGGAGACAGCAGCCATGATGCTGGGTTGTGGCTGCCGCCCGATTCCAGTGCCTTGCGCCGGGGCTCCGAGATGTAAGTCAAAGCCTGCGACTCAAGTCAAACAGGCCTCTTCTTGATGCAAGTCAAATATGATGCAAGTCAAGCAGCATGTAAGTCAAGGTTCCACTGTATTTGATGTGGTGATTTGCAGGTTCTGAAAACCTATGCCAAATAAAACCTGTCATCCTAGAAGCCAGCAGGAGGTGGCCATGTATGGAATGGCACCTCACCTAACACCCATGACTGCTTCCACACGTTTAGTCCGGCATGCGGCAAACACCAACAGAATATTGGCCTTCATCTTTACGGGGCTTGTAGATGATATGTAATCAATCCTACTACCCCCACTTTTCATATGTAAATGTTACATATAGAACTGAAGAAGTACAATAGGATGGAAGGAAGGAAGTGGGCAACATCCAATTGCTTGCCAGAGATAAGAGCATTCCCACCCCCACCAAAGAAGATGGCAGGGACAGGAAAACCTAGACTCATATTGGGTGGCACCAACTTGGCTCAGGGCCATGGAGCAACACCTAATCATACCTGTGGCTCCTCACAGCTCCGACATCAAAATGGGCCCAGAATCTAAACATCCACAAGGAACACTATAGATCTGCCTTTCATCCTCCAGCTCTGCCCTTAAGTAAAGCTTGCTGTTCACTCACCTGCCGTCTGTCGCCCTTTAAAGGAATGACCCAGAAAGGTTTCCCTTGATGATGATTCAAACTATTTGGGGCTATTTTCTAAGGAAATATTTAAAACATCGCACAAAATAATAACAAAAACTGTGGAAAAAAGTATTGTGACATACTCTAACACATTTCACAGTGTGAAATTTTGACGATTACCACCCACTTCCTTGGGCATATGGAATAAGTTTAAATCTACATTGAGCATGGTTGTGGACGTAGTGAAACGTTAAACGGGATTGAGATGCTGAGATCTCCATTATTGACATGAGTAATGAATTTAAAAAGTAACAGTGGCATACAAAGGCAATTAACGAAAATTCAGACTGTTGTTTATGTACATATCCCAGGAATAAATATAATTATTGGCTTGCCTAGCAGTTACCAGGGAACAGTTAAGTTACTGCCTTTCAGATGTAAAGGTAAATATGTTGGTTTCAGGCAGATATTAGTCAGGCTGAGGCCAGAAGTTTGTCAAAGAAAACAACCTTTTTGCTATACGTAAGCCGTTATGGGAAAGCAGCTTCCTAATACATGTGCTAAGAAAGCCCAGTCTCTATAGATCCTCCTTGGAATGTATGAACGCAACCCATGACAGCTTATCTCCACATAATAACTGTATTAAAAATATACAGATACTAAGAACAAAAATTATTTATCTTTAAACTAGAACATCTCTGCAAGAACAACATCAGAGTAAAGCCAATTTAAACACTAGGACTCCTCTACATGACACCAAACATGTTATGTAGAGCGGTGGTCCCCAACCCCCGGGCCGCGGACCGGTGCCGGTCCGTGGACCAATTGGCACCGGGCCGCCCGAGGAACTTCAAAATACACTAATCCCCTGAGAAAGCCTATTTGCAGTGAAGAGTATCTGTAGGGGGCGAGGCTGGTCCGTGTGGGTTTGTGTCATTGGTTTGCAAAGAGAGACCCCGCCTATTGCCCAAAGAGCGCGGGGAGGGGGGGCTGCTCCCTTTGGACATTAAGCGACGACGGCGACAAGGAGGAGGAGGAGGAGGTAAGGCGGGGGAACGGGCAGGCGGGGAAGGGAAGGGAGAGGAAATCGAGGCTGATTTTCCCAGGCTTGGTCTTGTCGGCAGCGCGCTCTCTCCCATTCCTTTGGAGAGCCTATACCTGCAGTCCTTAATGTTTGTGCCCGTGCTAGAGTCCATGTGTTCTCGCTTCACTGCGCCATCCAGAAAAGCCAAAGGGGTGGTGGTCGTGGTGCTGCTGGCGGTGGCAGCGGCGGTGGGAGAAAGAGAGGAAGGACAAGGGAAAGCTTGAAACGTGAGGACATCTTTGGTCATCTTTTCGTTCTCCGTTTCCACTCCAGCCGGCTTCGATTTTTTTTCTGGAGGGTCCCTGCCATCCAACTCCTGCCCCCACGATGTTGCGTTAATTTCGGGCGGATATTGGCGCGCTCTACACCTGCCCCCCCGCCCGGTATAATCGTGTTCAAGGTGTGTGTGTGTGTGTGTGTGTGTGTGTGTGTGTGTGTGTGTGTGTGTCTAGGACCCAGTCTCTTTCCCGCCCCCCTTTGGAAAGGCAAGACGGGCAGGCCAGGGCAGCGGGTGGGGGGAGGACAATGCCCGGCCAGCCTTTGCTCCCTGCAGGAGGAGTCCGAGGAGGAGGCGGCGGCAGCAAAAGCCAAGCCAAAGGAAGCAGCCGCGAGGAGGGAAGGGTTTGCCCTTCGTGGGACTTCTCCCAAGTTGCGCCCAAGGTCTGCTTTCTTCTTCCCTCCTCGCGGGTGGCCTCCGTGGGACGAGCGCCACCTCCTCCGCCGCCGCCGCCGCCTCCACTTCCCAGGCGCAGTTTCTGCCAGGCTCCCCGTTGGTCGGACCCCGGGGGGAAGGCGGCCCTGCACGCGGCTCCTCCTCCTCCTCCTCCTCCTCCTCGTGCCCCATGGCTTGTGGGGAGGGGGAGAGAAGGCAAAGCCGAGTGAGAAGGGGGCCGGCGGAAAACTCACCCGCCCAGGGGGACCCCGGAGGGTGGGGAGTGGGGGAAGGTCGTCGTCCGTGGGCCCGCCGCTCCTCCGCCTTTGGGGTTCGGTGCGGAACCGCTTTGCTGCAGCAGGTGGAAGGGAGGGGAAAGTGTGTGTGTGTGTGTGTGTGTGTGTGTGTGTGTGCGCACACGCGCGCGCGCGCAAGCGGGTGGGTGTGATCTGTCTGGGCTTGCCTCCCTTCCTCCCCCTCCTCTCTCTCCTTGCTTTCTTTTTTCTCTCCTCCTCCCTCCCAAGTAGTTTTAGAGCTGGAGAAGGACGGGCGTAGAAGAATACATGACCCCCCTGGGCCACGGAAAAATTATCAAACATTTACCGGTCCGCGGCGAAAAAAAGGTTGGGGAGCACTGATGTAGAGGAGCCAAACACAGTCAGAAAAAGTTTTAGCCACACAAAACATGTATGCAGTAGTCTGTGGGTATGGAATCATCCCATGGTGGAATTCCTATAGAGCAGTGGTTCCCACCCCTGGGAAACCCAGGTCTTTGTGGACTGTAATTCCCAGGAGACTTCACCACCTGCCAAACAGTCCAGGGTTTCTAGAAGTTGCAATCCAAGAACACTTGGGTTATCCAAGGTTGAGAACAACTACCACAGAGCAAGTGTCCTATGAAGGGAACAGAGTTGGCTCATTGGGCAAGGTAACCTTGATGGCCCTCTCCTCTTGATGGATTCCCATTTTATTTTCTTTCTGCCCTCATGGTGCACTGATTTGCCTTTTCCCCCAGGACCCAGTTTAGAACTACAGTAATTCAGAACAATGCTCAGATGAGTAACACAATGCAAGTGGTAGATGCTTCTCTGGTTCCTTGCCATTGTCACTGCAGGCATGCTCAGGGTGGGAAGGAAACACAGGTCCTTTAGTGTATCTAACACTTGGAGGCAAATTACTCTAAGATTTTTTTTTTTTAAAAAAAATCATCCTAGACGTTCTATCCATTTGCTGAGTCATACAACTTTGTAGAAAATATATCATGTCCAAAAATGATTTCTTAACTTAAAGCAATTCACCTCCAAAAGTTGCACCACTAGGCAACAGGATTTGAGACCATGATTGCAGGACTAGAAGAAAATCTTGAAAACATAGATAAATGAGCACCGCCATAAAAAGTGGGAAGGTAAACAGTGTTCCGTGCAGCACATCACTGGCTCTTTGGCTTGAAAACAGAGATGAGTACTGCCCCTAGAGTTGGACACGACTAGCACGCATGAGCAGGGGGAACCATTACCTTAGACCCTACCTAAAAATAAATAAATAAAATAAATAAATAAATGCCAGTCCTGGGGTCAAAGGTCTGCAAATCACCACATGTGCTCTACTCCCTCATCCATGACATGTCAGCTCTAGAACTTTCCAGTTTAATAAAGAAAATGAGTTTGAATACCAGGAAGCAAGAATCTTTACGCCACAAGATACATTCAAAACACGCAAGACAGATCACAAGAAATCAGAGCAGAAGCAAATGTACAGTGGCTAAAATCAAACCAAATGGAATTCATGATCAGGAGTGGATACATGCTGCAAATACTGTATCTAGTCATCCCATCACCCTGAAAGCTTTGGAGTAGAAGTATGGATTGCTACACAGTATAGCAGTCTATTACCTTGGTGCTATATATGCATATCAGTGATGCAATCTTATTCTCTATCAGAATCTGATACCCTTCCCCCCTCCGTACGCTGTGGCTAACACTTTGAAAGTGTGTCTACCTACTAGGCAATTCACTTAGAGGTAGGATTTAATTCTTATGTAAAATAACTGGGAAGAAATGTCCTATGGAATTCCTTCCCTAAGGGTATTTGTACACGACCCCTAAACTCCGCAAAATGGCTGCCAGCTCCGGAGCTTACAATTGTTTCCCCACCAGCTCCGGAGTTTGCAGGAAATTAAGTGCGACCACGCCCACCTACGTGTGTCCCAGCGCACTTTTCATGTACCTGCTCTGGGAGGGTGAAAATCCCCAGATCCGGATGTAATCTGGTGAGTGCCGGGCTCTCCTCGCTTCTGTTTGGTTTTTTTGCCTCCCGCCCCTTTAAGACGGCTTTGGAGGTGAGCCTGCATTTCTCTCTCTCTTTTTTTCTCCCTCCCCTCATGCAGGCAGGAGCAAGGAAGTGCAGATGGGTGGGGACGCAGGAAGAGCAATGAACCCCCAAGATCTCTGGTCCGAATTTAAGTGGCCAGCGGATCTTAGGGATCATGTGAAAAGGCCCCAAGTCTTCTGCCAGTTCATATCCTGCTACAAAGCAAACTAAAAGCCACTCTTAATTTTGGATGGAAAAGCATTCTCCATGGCTTACAGGGGACACTCAGTCAGACTCCAGACCCCCTGTTTAAGTGCGCTGTGTTACACTTTCAGGCAATGGAGTCTTGCAGAGGCAGAAAAACAGCTGTTCCAGGAGAAACTGACAGTGGTCACTCTCCTCCTCTTCAAATGTATAGCCTACCGGGGGCCAGCACCCATGATTTCAGAGGTGATTGCCCATAGAATAAGAACTGCTAGATGACAGACACGGGTTTTAAAAGCATGGGAGATAAGAACACAATTGCTGCTGATTGTGATGTTGACAATCTCACATGTCCAGTGCTGGAGGAAGTATTTTTCTGCATGCTACTTCCTGGTACAATCCGACTGAACCCACCCACATCTTGCCTGAAGGCCTTCTAGGCATTTGGTGCGCAGGGTGGGTGAGTGGGAACCAAATGATGGACTGAATTGGTCTTTTATCTACTCCAGCCTCATCCTTCCTATGTACTGAAGCAAATGTCCATATACACTATACAGTATAATGACGGCCTTTCAATTTATAGAGCACCACTGACCTTTACATCAGTGATCTTTGTACACCAGTTTACAAAAGGAAGAGTAAAATTTTCAGTCAAAGATTCATTATGGGAGGAGACCAACAGAGGGAAAGGAGGAGGACCTTGAATGAATAACAGGGAAATAACCTGTGTATAGTTAACTAACACATATCCGGGCTACTTTCACAGGGTGCGAGTTGACAACAACCAGAAAGATAATGTATGGCATTCTTAATATCTGAGTGGGGAGGTCATTACTGATTGTTTGGTTTACACAGCACATGACATGTTGCCTTTGACTCAAGGGAAGGAGGGAGCTGACTGAGAAAAACAACAGAGGAGCCATACAGGATATCCAGACATACAAGGAAGTCAGATTCACCACTAAATGTCTATAAGCTTTTCTCTTTTGTCAGCTGTTCTTTCAGAGGATAATGTGTGTATGAAATAAGAATGAATCTCTGTATTCTCTTAGTAGATTCAAATACCATAGCTTATTTCCTTTTATGGATGGAAGAAAGAAAGAAAGAAAGAATGAATGAATGAATGAATGAATTTTGGATTCTTGTTTATTTCTTGACCACTTGCTCTCTGAAGGCCTGAGTACAGCTGCACCTGTGCAGTTCTTACTGTCTTCTCCTTCCCAATACATGCATTGAACTACAGGGTCGGCCCTGGTTAGTACCTGGATGGACGACCACCAGGGAAGACCAGGCGCTGTAGGTGCCTGGAGTAGGAATTGGCAAACCACTCCAGTATTCCTGCCAAGAAAACTGCATGGGCATGGGGTCATGAAGAGTTGGTCATGACTGTAATGATACAACAACAACAACAACACAGAGAAGGAAGTACATGGCGCAGACTAAAGATAGGCACAAAATGGAAATACAGTGCTTCATTTCATTTCGTTTTGTTTCTTTAGTAGTTTTGTTTTGTTTCATTACTAATGAATTTTTAAAGTAGTTCTGTTATGAAACAAGATGAAACAAAACAAAACGCTACACTCCCCTAGGTCCTAGAGGTACCAAAATGGCGGGGAGCTTCCTCAAGCTCTTCCCTGTAAGCCCCTGAAATTTGGAGAGGTTTGGAGTTCAAGGGTCTGAGTTATTAAACTCCAAAGGAAAATATTCTAATTGCAAACCGGTGATAGGGGAGGAGAAGGAGGGACAGGCCAGCCTGCTTGGCTGGGCTGGGCGCCTGCCATGGCAGTAGCAGCAGCGGCTTTGGTGGTGGTGGTGGTGGAGGAGGAGGAAGAAGAAGAAGAAGAAGAGGAGGGCCAGGTCAATTCCCTTCATCCCAGTGAGCCAAGGCCTGGTGCCCCCTCCTCCAGCCAACGCCTCAGGGCCTGGCCTCTTGCCTACAGGTAATAAGGGGAGAGACATAGACTGCTTTCTGGGGGGAGGGGTCACCTGTTTGCATTTCTGCTCCCTGAAATTTCTGTATACTGTTGTTTGTGTCATTTTTCTATGAATTTTTCTATGCATTGGAACGGATTAACCCATTTTCAATGCATTCCTATGGGAAATCGCAAAGGAAAATTTGTTTAACATAATTCCATCTGGAACGAATTAATTCCTTTACACAAGGTACCACTGTATTTTCATCTAGCCCAGGCACATCCAAACTTCGGCCCTCCTGATGTTTTGGACCACAACTCCCAGAATTCCAAGCCTGTATTTCCAATGGCAAAGGGCTGTGGGAGTTGTGGTCCAAAACATCAGGAGGGCCGAAGTTTGGACATGCCTGAATTCTAGCCTTTTGGGGGCATCAGCCCACTGCAGTCTGTAAAATACGAAGGTTATAGGCCTACCAGTTTCTGGAACAAAGAGACCACAGAGATTATGCTGTTTCAAATTCCTAAACTTTTGCTGCTGGTTCAAATTTGGGGGTAGGAGGTAGCTAATAAGTGCAACATTTTCCATACCATTTTAGACCAGTTGTAGAGATTCTCATTAGGAGAGAGGCGAGAGACCCTGATCTAGTCACTTGCCTTTGGTAAAATGCCAGGCTCTGTTACTTTTACCGAAGGCCTCCCGGTGATCAATGGCTCTTCCTGCAGCCACCAACCACGCCACCTGCTGCTGAAAATCTAATTATAGCCATGACTCAGCAGCCAGGGCCTCTCAAAAGCTAGGTTTTGGCCTAGCAGGAAGGTGTGGGAGGGAGGTGAGAAACGCATTCCCAGTAGCCAAATGCTATTCTTGCCCCACTGCTCTAACCTCACTATTCTAAGTCCATCAATAAACCACAGAAAAGTCGCCAGCGACGCCAGCACCATCCCATTATATTAAAGCAGAGCCCTCCCATGGAACCTGGTCACAGCAGACATTTGTCAATAGCTAGCCAGGGGTATACATGTAAAAGTACAAGTGGGAGACAGAGTCTCAAGATGTACTGTCAATGTAGACTTTATTTTCATCTAGAAAAACTCAGGCTCAATGCGTTTCAGCTGTGGCGTTCTTCAGAAGCTACGCATAAGAGAAAAGTATGTATTATTTTAAAAACAACTGGCTAGGGACAGTTGCAGTTCATTTTTCTCATATCGTTAACAGTACAGACTGATGAATATTCACATAATAAGGTCTAAAGACTCCTACAATGACTGTATTTTCATGCATCTTGAGAATCTGTCTCCCATTTGTACCATTGCCACCAGTGGATGTACCCGTTCCCTCTGCTCTGTTTTACAAGGGTAGGGAAATAAAAAGAACATGGAGAAGAAAATCAGCTCTATGAAACCAATGAATGCTGCAAATGGATTATGATGGAGCTAAGCTATGTGCTCCATTAATTATGCAGGGACCAACTGGGGATCTTTTCCTTCTTTTACTTACATACAAATGGCTGAGGCCCTGATCTAAATTGGAGCTTTCTCTCTTGGGGGAGAGAGCTAAAAATAAAAGGCCCCCAACAAAAGGGAATTGGGAGGTGAAGGTGGCGGTTAGGAAAACAGCATTGGAGAGAAAGGTTTAGACCTCCACTATCAGTGCATAGTGGTCCCAATCTTCATTGGCAGACCATCCCACATATTTGCAAATAAGTAAGACAGGAGGCTCAGCTGCACAAAATGTATTTAAGGTAGTGTGTATCTCTGTGGGAGGATTCTCAGTCACCAGGTGAGTTTATCTGGAAGTTGAGTCATGGCAACTGGACTTCTTTTCTTGAAAGACTGAAACATGTTGCTGCTCCTCCAAACAGCTTCGTCAGTCTGAAGAAAGCTAATTGTGAGTCCTCCATTTTATAGTTCACTTTGACCTCATGTCACCCTGGTCTGAAATAGGCTCATAAGATGAACAATGGCCAGAATAGGCTCGTTAAGTAGACAATAGTCTCAACAGGCCTTTAAGTGAACAATGGCCTAAGGTGCTGAAACCCATAAAGTATGGGTCGTTAGCTATGGCCCTGGTGGTGAAGGCGTGAAGTATTTTTTGATTTGTCTGGGTACTGTTGAAATCACTACCTGATAAGTGGCAGATAGATTGTGCCTGCCCCCCCACCCCTTTTTTATTTCAAACCCACAAAAACACTAAGGCAGAGAGACTCCTTCACCCAAAAGACATAAGAAGCAATATAGTATATGCGGTCCAATGCAGTGAGGAGTGTGCAGACCTCTACATTGGAGAAACTAAACAGCCATTAAACATTAAACCATTCAACTATCATGACTCAACTTCCAGAATAATGTAGTGTGTAGTTTCGGCCTTCCTCTCATTCAGAAGGTATCAAGGAAAATTCTAAGTTAAATACGAGTAAATTGGGTGTTATGACATCCACCCACTGGTTGGCTCCAGTGGGAAACCAGATGTTTGACTAGACAGAACTTTTGTCTTATCCAGCAGGATTCCACTTAGGTTCTTAGACTAACATAGCAAAGTAAGTCAGAGTGGCTTAACTCACTACAAAAAGATCACAAACTGAAGGCAAACAGGTAGGAAAAAATATACAACAGCTCCTCTGTGATTAAACTGCAGTGTCCAGTTCTTCAATTTCTGTTGTTGGTTCTGCTTTGGTTCTCCCCCATCAAATATTCAGTTGATCCTTTTTCAGCTTGCACACAGTACACAAAATAATATTTTAGAGCAAAGTGTCTACTTACTAGCGAGACAACTCCTCTTTACCTGCCTTTTTGAAGGGAGATTTTTATTTGGCAATATGAGCAGCTTTTGGCAGCTCTGTAACAACTGTGTTGTTTAAACCAAAACGTTTTATAATCTGCAGTAAGAAACACGGCTGTGCTCAAGTACAGTTCTACTTTCACAGCATTCCTGTCTTCATAGGTGATTGTTCCTTTTAAATACATTGGTTCCTGAACCATAAATCTGAAAGGGATGGCTGAAACCAGTGAAAGGGAGAATCAGATAAATGTTCACCCTCTTGTTCACCGTGAGCTTGCATGACTTCTCTTTCCATTCCATTCCATGCACATGAATACACAGATCAAGGTTACTGTTTTCTGTTGCTTTCTGTCACTTCATACAGCCCAGCCATGTTCAAAAGTAGCTGCTTGTGCAGCTGCCATGGCCATTTATTGGCATCCTGAAATTGGAATAATTGCCCTTCTGTGAGCAGTAGTCACGGAGGGGGCCAGCCCTGGCTAGAAGGGACTTCTGCCCCAGCTGTGGAGATCCTAGGCCCTGGTCAGGATCTCAAACAGGATTCTGATAACCAGGACTCATTCAAATTGGAAGTCACTGAAAACCTTATTCTAAGGGAACACCCTCCTCTTCCATGCAAATCACTTGCTGCTTAATGTCCTCTTGCAAACCTGGTTGGACAGCTAAAAGAAGTCATAGAAGCTAGCTGGAGAAATAAGAGCTGGGAGTTCAGTCGTCCATTGCGACTTGTAGCCTGTCTGCTCTTCTGCACGTTACGCAACTCTAAAGCGCCCTAAAGTGCTCTAAAGTGGAGGAAGAGTATCAAGCAAATCAGATATAAAAACCCTTGATTTCCGAAGGGCAAACTTCCCTCAGATGAGGAAACTAGTTAGAAAGAAATTGAAGGGGAAGGTTGGAAGAATCCAATCTCTTAAGAGTGCATGGAGCCTGTTTAAAACAACAATAATAGAGGCCCAGCACAAGTGCATACCACAAAGAAAGAAGAGCTCCTCTAAGTCCAAGAGGGTGCCAGCATGGTTAACAAGTGGAGTTAGAGAGACTCTAAAGCACAAGGAGAGGTCTTTCTATAAATGGAAATCTTCCCCAAATGAGGAAAATAAAAAGGAACACAAACTCTGGCAAAAGAAATGTAAGAAGATGATAAGAGAGGCAAAGAAAGATTTTGAGGAACGCATGGCCAGCAATATAAAGGGTAATAATAAAAGCTTCTTTAAATATGTTAGAAGTAGAAAACCTGCCAGAGAACCAGTTGGCCCTCTGGATGGTGAGGGAGGAAAAGGGGAGGTTAAGGAGGACTTGGACATTACAGAGAAATTAAATGAGTTCTTTGCATCTGTCTTCACAACAGAGGACTGTGAGCAGATTCCGCTGCCTGAACGGCCCCTCTTGACTAAAGAATTAAATCAAATACAGGTTAAAAAGGAGGATGTTTTAGGTCTAATTGATAAATTGAAGATTAACAAGTCACCGGGCCCAGATGGCATCCACCCAAGGGTTATTAGGGAACTGAGAAATGAAATTGCAGATCTCTTAACGGTTCTATGCAACTTGTCTCTTAAAACGGCCACAGTGCCGGAGGACTGGAGGAGAGCAGATGTCACACCAATTTTTAAAAAAGGAAGGAGGGGGGACCCGGGAAACTACAGGCCAGTTAGCCTTACATCTGTCCCAGGGAAGATGGTGGAAAGCCTCATCCAAGAGAAAATCTTAAAACACATAGAAGAACAAACCTTGCTGAGAGAAAATCAGCATGGCTTCTGTAAGGGTAAGTCTTGTCTGACAAATCTTTTAGAATTTTTTTGAAAAGGTCAACAGGCATGTGGATTTGGGTGAACTGGTAGATATAGTCTATCTGGATTTTCAAAAGGCTTTTGACACAGTCCCTCACCAAAGGCTGCTGAGAAAATTGCACAGTCAGGGGATAAGAGGGCAGGTCCTCTTATGGATTGAAAACTGGTTGAGATCCAGGAAACAAAGAGTAGGTGTCAACGGGAAATTTTCACAATGGAGAGAAGTGAAAAACGGTGTGCCCCAGGGATCTGTCCTGGGACTGGTGCTTTTCAATCTGTTCATAAATGACCTGGAGACAGGGATAAACAGTGAGGTGGTGAAGTTCGCGGATGACACAAAACTTTTCCGTGTGGTAAAAACCAGAGAAGATTGTGAAGAACTCCAGAAGGATCTCTCCAAACTGGGGGAATGGTCCGCAAAATGGCAAATGTGATTTAATGTAGCCAAATGTAAAGTAATGCATATTGGGGCAAAAAATCAAAACTTTATCTACCAACTCATGGGCTCTGAGTTATCCGTGACGGATCAGGAAAGAGATCTTGGTGTTTTGGTGGACAGCTCCATGAAGGTGTCTCCCCAATGTATGGCAGCGGTGAAGAAGGCCAATTCCATGCTAGGGATTATCAAAAAGGGGATTGAAAATAAAACAGCCAACATTATAATGCCATTATACAAAACAATAGTAAGGCCCCACCTGGAGTATTGTGTACAATTCTGGTCACCGCATCTCAAGAAAGACATAGTAGAACTGGAAAAGGTGCAGAAGAGAGTGACTAAAATGATTACTGGGCTGGGGCACCTCCCTTATGAGGAAAGGCTAAAACATTTGGGCCTCTTTAGTCTGGAACAAAGGCGCCTGAGGGGGGATATGATTGAGACGTACAAAATAATGCAGGGCATGAGTAAAGTGGATAGAGGGAAGCTCTTCTCCCTCTCCCAAAATACCAGAACTAGGGGACATCCACTCAAATTGAGGGCTGGGAGAGTAAGAACAGACAAAAGAAAATATTTTTTCACTCAGCGCGTTGTTAGTCTGTGGAACTCCCTGCCACAGGATGTGGTGATGGCATCTGGCCTGGATGCCTTCAAAAGGGGATTGGACAGATTCCTGGAGGAAAAATCCATCACAGGTTACAAACCATGATGGAGATGTGTAATCTCCAGTCTTAAAACCGGGGTACTTCAAGGGCCAGATGCCGGGGAGTGATATCACGAAACAGATATCTAGTCTCGTGCACTCCCAGACGCATCTGGCGGGGCCACTGTGAGATACAGGAAGCTGGACTAGATGGGCCGTTGGCCTGATCCAGCATGGCTCTTCTTTATGTTCTTATGCCCTCAAAAGAAGGGAATGGTAAATTTCTTCTGAGCAACCTATATGTAGAAAACCCTTCAAAATGTCGGCATCAACTGGACAGCACATAACTGCTATTGTTAGTGCCCTTTGGTAGATTCGGGTAATGCATCAGGCGAAACCTGATAGAGGTTTCCTACCCAAGTACTGCGCCTTCAAAAGTCTATACAGTACTGGACTCCACAGCAATAGAATGGAATTTGAGAAGAATACAAAGCAGACTGTTGAAGAACCTGTTGCTTACCCTGGGACCTCTCCAAGGTTCTGAAGAAGCTGTCTTTGACTACACTGCCTCTTCAGATACAAATTTGATTAGGTGCAGACTTCTTGCCCATTTGTGTCTTCTGTTCAGTATCTATTTGATATTACTGCTGGACTCGCATCCTTCAATCCTCACCTGCGGGCTCATCCTCACCAGTGAAGGTCCTTCTAGTCCAAAGGCCCAAAGTTCAGGAACTGAAAAGCCACAATGAGGTTCTACATAGCCTGCCTCTTTGAACTCATCTCTTTCAAGAGATCGTTCATACACTTTTGGTTCTGAAGAGTCATCACCCCAGAAGGGAAACTCCCAAAGAGCTTTGGCACATCTTTCAGGCATGCAGTGTTTTTGAGATTTACAGCTCTGAAAGGGAAAGACGCAACTCTTCAAACAGGTGGTCTGTGTTTGCCAGGGAGTTTTGACTGGGCACAGGTCCCTGGCACACATGTCCATATGCTTGAATTTCAATTCTTTTCTTTTTGCTTTATTTGTCCCCTTTAAGCAGCAAGTACAATGGCATGGAACAGCTTGCAGGAGTGAAATGCAAATTGTTCCTGAGGCTATACATTTCAGAAAGGAGGGATGCCAAACACCTGGCCAGCTGGAAGAAATGACGGGCTTGCAGCTTGGTGAATTATAAACCGTGTGCCTGCAGCTCATGAACACATTGCAAAATACTGCTTTTCTTCACATTGCCAGCCCCTCTCTATAAAACTCTTACCTCGCATGAACAAAGATTGAGTTCATGTACAAATGGGACCACATGCATTACTTTTTCTTGAAACTAACTGCTAAAGTTGGGTTAGTAAAATACTGAGTGTGGTCCAAATGTCTGTGAAATTCCAGGTGTGTCCCTCTGTGATACACCCCAATGGCTTCATCTGATAAACGCACCTCCAACACTGCAAAAACTCCAGCCGTGCAACTGGAGTATAAAAGCACAAACAGATCCATTACTTCTCTCATCTTCCTTTCTTGTCATCATTTAAGACTTTCTTTCCCCACTTTTAGGTGCATAGGCAGGAGACTATTATGTCCCAGTATTTTAGACATGTACTTATATCTTCAGCTTTCAAATACTGTATATGGCAATAAATAATATTAGGTACATGCTGTCTGTTTCACAAGAGAAGGGACATAGGGAAGCATAATATAGATATTCTCATAGCCTTCAACATTTTAATAGTGATCACACTTCTCCTTTAAGAGAAACCACAAGGTGCAAGAATGAAGCAGGGGGTTAGCAAAAAGTGCTGCCCTGAATATCATACATGCCCCATGTTGTCCTTCTCCCTATACATACTCTGGAAGACTGGATGCCAGCGAAGGGAGAACTTTAGCATGTGCAGCTGTGCACAGAACAACATCATGAATTGTAACTCCAACACCACAGCACGTACAGCTGCAGAATGCATGAAGTCTCTGCTTCTACAGATGTTTCTGCTGACTGCCCTAAGCACGGGTGCCCTTCAGAAGAGCTCCTGGGTAAATCTGATATTGTGCTGGAGACATATGGCAGACCCACATCTATGTGACATAGCTACTCCTAAATATAAGGCCTGGCAAGCTCTATTAGCAAATCCTGGTGGGAAACTGACCCATGAATTAAATAGCATGCGGGTGGTAAGCTTTTGATAGCATTACCCAGCAATGAGTGAATTGTTAAACCATCTTTTGCAAGACCCTCTCCTCCCCCTTTTCTCTAAAAAGCACTTCATATTAAATATCAATACCTGTAGTTGTTTACCGGAACACTCATTTACAAAAAGACGCAAAGTACCAGTCTCAATGTTACTGCTGTCATTTTTAATCAGATGCTAACTTTCCAAGAAACTTTCCAAGAAAGAGAGGGAAAAAAAACAAAGAGGAAGAAACAGCAGTTGTTTCTCATGCAAATGATAAGCACAGATGTTTAACAGCTGTTGCAGTGTACAAGTGGTACAATTTATGTGGAGGTGGAAACCAAGACACAACGCCATCAAATTTAGGGGAAAGGAGCACGGATAAGCACAGGCCACCGTCTAGCACAAGCACCTTCCGGCTAGGGGCTGCAAAGGTTCATTGCCTCCTTGCACCAGAAGTCCCATGAGGAATTCTGCTTTGCTCTAATATTGGAATCTGGAAAAAAAAACACAAATACCAGGAGGATATTATATATATATCTATATATATTTTTAAAAATCTCCTTCAAAGAAAAATGAAAAACTCAACTATAGAGACAAAAAAAACCTATTTATTTATTTATTTATTTATTTATTTATTTATTTATTTATTGAATTCATACCCCACCCATCTTCCCAAGGGAACTCTGGGTGGCTTACAAGGCAGAGGAATTCAACAGCAGTCTGATGAGAATTAATAAGAATTAATAGAATTAATAAATATGAGAATAAAAGCCGAAAATTATTATAAAGTGTTAAACCCGACTGTGGGTATTAGGTCATGCTGGCATAAACACAAAATAGATAAAAACGTAGATGCCAGCCTGTAGAGTGTAGCAGATATTTGTGGTTAACCAAGATTAGAGCCAACGGGGAAGCGAAGACAACACAGATAACGTGGGCACCATCTTATGACGTCAAAAGCGCCATTTTGTGGGAAAACAATCTCGAACTAAAGAATAAACAAAAGCCATTTCTAAGAATTATGATAACTTACCAGGTATGATTACGTAAGACATGCGCACGAAATACGTAAGCTGCGGTTACAGAAAGAGTATAAAAGACCACGGAAACCATCACTCGGGGGTCCAGAGCAACAAGGCCGTTTGGCCATGCTGCACTCGGATCCTAAGCTAACCCATTCTCTGTATTGTCCGATCCAGGAGGCAGCAGGGCCTCTGGCCATGCTGCGCCCCGGATCCTTAAACTAACATATTCTCTGTTCTATATTGTCCTGTACTGTATTTACATCTGTCCTGTCCTGTATTTACATCTGTCTTTAATAAACCTTTTGCTATAACTAACTAAGCGTGGCAGCTTTGATGAACCACCAATGATGTATTAACAACTTATATAGGTGCATTGGCAACTCACGAAGAAGAAAACCACCAACACCCATTTTTTTAGCTTAAATCTATTCTTATCAAGTCAATGATACAAACACATAGAACAGACAAACAAATTATCATAAAAAGAAGACCATATGGCACCCTTGTAAGACCTAATCTCGTTCAGAGGGATCTAGCGGTGGGAGTAACCACAACAGATGGCGGGCGGGGGGGGGGGAGTCCAAACTATTTAAGTTAGGTCACCAAAGGCCTCGCGGAATAGGATGGTCTTCACAGCTCTGCGAAAGGCCAGCAGGGACAAAGTACAAAATACAAAGTACAAAGCAACTGTTGGCCTTAATATCAATAGCTGCATCCTCTCCTGTGATATTCAAGTAGACTTACCCAGCTTCTAACATCACTGGCACACTTTCCCACTCTCTCCCTATTTCAGCTGCTACTGCTGGGAGAGAGACAGTATGAACAAACCTGACTAAACCTGACTAAATGTAGAAGGAGAAGGGGGGCACTCAAATCAGGCTGCCCTTTCTGGCAACACATTGTGTTGTGCTGTGTGGAGGACTACATTTCCCCAGTCCTGAAATCAGTTGTCCACTACTCAACAAATCTAAGAAAGCCCATAAATATATAAATGACACAAAGTCAATGCAGGTGACTGACGGGGTCTGTTGAAAATATGGGTTCAGCAAGTCAATGTAAAGTTTTCCAAATGGGAAAATGGACAAAATGGTGTCAGTGTCAGAGGGTGTGTTATAAGCTGCACAAATGGTGAAGTAATACTCTGAAGCATTCAACAGCATTCTGAAGTGACTCGCCAACAGAGTTGTTCAGACTGGCCCCTATGTCTTGAGAGAATAGCAATGAGCAGAGCAGAGTTTTAAAAAACAGTTGTGAAACATTAGGATAAAAGGGGGAAAGCAGCAAATTGGACCTGGAAGAGGGAAAACAAAAGGAGCAATACCTGAAAATTACAGGCCAATAACAAGTTTACCAACTACTGTATGTATAAACTGCTGACAGGCATAATAGCTGATAGAGTCCAGGATTATTTGGAAGCAAATAACATCATGCCAGTAGAGCATAAAAGGAACAAACGGGGAAGTAGAGGCACAAAAGATCAGTTGCTCTTTGATAAAATGATCCTAGAGAATTGAAAAGCCCGGAAAACTAATTTATATATGACTTGGATTGACTATAAAAAAAGCCATTGATTCAGTACCGCATAGTTGGATTATTAAGTGCCTGGATGTCATCGGGATATGTAAAAGTATTGGTGCCCTAATTGAAAATGTGATGAAGAACTGGAAAAATGAATTGTTTGTCAGGGACAAAAGCTACGGATTGGTTAGCATTAAACGAGGGATTTTTCAAGGTGACTCTTTGTCACCTCTGCTATTTACTATTGCCCTGATTCCCCTCTCAATAATTTTGCTAAGACAAATTTAGGGTACCAAACTGCTAAAAATTCACGGAAATTTTCTAATCTATTGTATATGGATGATTTAAAGTTATATGGAAAACCATAAACCGAAATACACTCATTGACCAACACAGCCCAAATTTTCAGTACTGATGTTAGTACTGAGTTTGGACTAAACAAATGTGCCACAGTGGCACTGAGAAAAGGAAAGATCACTGAGAGTGAAGGAACTGAAATGCCAAATGGACAGGCCATTAAGTATCATCAGTTTGAAGCCTGTAAATATCTAGCCATACTGCAATTAGATAATATCAAGCATGGGCAAGTGAAAAATGTGGTCAGTAAAGAATATATTCAAAGGGTTAGAAAAGTACTAAAAAGTAAGCTGAATGGTGGTAACACCATCAAGGTCATGAATAGCTGGTCCATACCAGTCAACAGGCGTATCACTGGCATTGTAAACTGGACTCAGATGGAGCTAGATAGTCTGGATAGGAAAACAAGAAAACTTATGACCATTCACTATGCATTGCACTCATGCAGTGCTGTTGACAGGCTGTATTTAGCTAGAAAATTAGGTGGTAGAGGTCTTTTGCAAGTGAAGCAGACAGCTGAAGAAGAGAAGCATGTATTGGTAGATTATATAAAAATAGTACAGAGCCAGCATTATTGGAGGTAAAGAACAAGGAGATGTTTAAAGTAAGGCAAACAAAGGGTCAATACAGGAAAACAATGAGGCAAATACAAGCTGATAGCTGGCATAATAAAGCACTGCATGGGCAGTTCCTCGAAAAAAATCAAAAGAAAAGTAGATGAGGAAAAGATCTGGCTATGGCTCACTAATGGAACACTGAAAAAAGAGACAGAAGCCCTGATTTTTGCAGCTCAAGAACAAGGTATTAGAACAAATGCAGTTAAGGCTAGAATAGAAAAATCAGTTGAGTACCCCACATGTAGGTGCTGTAAAGAGGCAGATGAAACTATCGACCATATATTGAGTTGTTGCAAGGAAATTGTTCAGACTGATTACAAACAGCATCATGATGTAGTTGCTCAAATGGTCCACTGGAATTTGTGTCACAATTATCATCTGTCTGTAGCAAAGAACCAGAGAGTAGATACATTCAGTATTGAGGGCATCACTACCACTGGTATTCCAGGTGTACACAGACCTAGGAATATGACTATGCAGGTCTTCCCACCTGGGCAAATATGCAAAAGAGCTAAAAAAGCTTCTAACATAACTAAGGTTTTTAAGAAGTGGTTTTACCAGTGCCAGCCTCTCCCATGAGGTTCTGTGGCCAAGCAAGGATTCAAAACCACATTTCCCGAATCCTGTTCTGTCACTGTATTCACGGCAATGTATAGTGAACTTTGGCTATGGAAAATGGCTTCAAATTTGTCTTACCAGGACTGGTGCCACCACTATAGTTGATATAGTTACACTGTGCTGTTTTACCTTAAAACTGGAGGCCAATCAAGACTGTGTGCATATTAATGGTCATTGTTATAATCTTTAAATGTATATCCAGAGGTATTTTTCATCAGTAAGAAGATAATGTGATTATAATTTTAGTAACAGCAGCTAAATGAGTAATTGCAAAGAATTGGAAGGTCAAGTGCAATCTCCAAATAAATGGATGGTATAAAGAGGTGTGGAATATAGCTCTTAATGATAAATTAACATGTAAAATTAGAGTAAGAAAAGGAATGTGAAAAAAAGAATGTGCTCGCAGATAATGGGGAGAATTTATTGACTTTGTCATAACAAAGGGGAAGGATTGTGTACCTGCACAAGAGTTGATGTTTTTTTGGAAGGACAATGGGACTCCATTAAAGGAAGGCACAGATTATCTCTATTGGCCCTGGTGAAGGGCAGCACAGTGAGTGCATATGTAGATTTTGATCAGCTGTTATACTTTGAATGTATATTAAAATAACATTACAAAAGAGAGAGAGAAAAAGAAAGAGATACATTTTAAGATTGTTCCACATGGAAATGACACAACCCAAATAACTTGGGATTTCGTGGAGAAAGGCAGAATAGAAATAACATTTATTATTATTGGATTCTCGAAGGCTTATTATTATTATTGGTTTATTATTATTTCTAAAAGAAAGAAAGAAAGAAAGAAAGAAAGAAAGAAAGAAAGAAAGAAA
>JAHTLZ010003547.1:31677000-31691803 GCA_023846285.1 Phrynocephalus versicolor | reverse complement strand
TGTGTGTGTGTGTGTGTGTGTGTGTGTGTGTGTGTGTGTGTGTGTGTTAAAGATCTTCAGAAATCACACACCATCTTTCACAAGCAATAAACCTCCAGAAATCCAGGGTTTGAAACTAGGGTACTGTATTCGTATAATTGTGTATTTTACTTTGATGTGAGCTCTGCTAGAGCTGTCTACATTTAGAGTAGACAAACAGGGGGTTTAAAAATACTCATCAAATAAAACATTATCAAATGTATCACACTTTCAGTTTTTCACCACACTTTGAGCTGAAATATAGCCTCAGAATAACTGTATTTTCTAGATTAAATTTTCAGTTTTGAAAGTGAGAGCACGTAATGACTACTGGGTGTTAGTATTTGCCTATCTGATAGCATGGCAGAGGAAGGCATTGATTGCTGTCTTATGTACCATAATTGTCATTTTTATACAGACCTTTCTCCAAAAAAAGGTGTGGCTGGCGCCCATAATACTTGACCCACATGACAGTGGAGCCCAGTAATGGCGAACCTTTTAGAGACTGAGTGCCCAAAATGAGATTCAAAAACCCACTAATTTTTCGCAAAGTGCCAATACAGCAATTTAAACATGAATACAGGTGGCTGTGAAGGGCTGATGTCGGGGTCCCACAGAAAGCGTTCCAAGTGCTACCTTTGGCACTCGTGCCATAGATTCGCCAACACTGATACTTGGCACCCTGGCTTTCTAGATGTGTTTGGCCTAACCAACAATGGGAGGTTCGGTCGAAAAACATGTGGAGGATCACAGACATCCATTTCTGACACTGTGGTTTGCTCGTGGGCATCTAGTGCTAGCAAGGCTGTAACCTGAACAAGATCTGATCCTATAATTTCCACAAGGAGCTCCGCGCTTACCACTAAATGCACTGGCAAGGATCGCAGGGTATACTAGGAGTCCACATTATGTGTTCAATAGCATAAGCTACATAATACCATTGAAAAGCAAACTTTTATAAATTGGTTGTAGATACCACAGAAACCATAAAATCTTGACTTTTCTTTCAATACCCAATAGCCAGAATCCATCTAAAATATTTAGGACTGCATAAATACAATAGCACAATTTAAAGTGGTAAATAATGAATCACTGATTGAATTTCCAGTCACAGGCTGAGTCATGTTAACTAGTACACTAGAAAGAATTCCATTGGGGACTAGAGGTGACCATGAGTTGGAGAAATGGTGGCTCACTCTGATTTAAGATTTATCAGCACTGATGAACCACAAATCTACAAACCAATGAATCGGTTTGTGACAAACCAATGAATCGGTTTGCTGGTTCATCTCCCTTTTTAAAACCCTATAAAATGCCCTCCCTAGCACCTAGGGATACTAAAGTCATAGAGCACGCTCCCCTCACAATCCCTGCGTGTTTGGTGAAGTTTGGGTTCTGAGTGTCTGAAATATGCACCCCCCAAAGAGGGCTACCTTGGAAAGGTACCCTCCAGGCACCTAGAGCCATTAAAATATAGAGAAGCTCCTCCTGACTGTCCTCTACAGTCCATGCAGGTTTGGTGAAATTTGGGTTTTGGACATGCAAGTAATGCATCCCCAAAGCCCCCCCCCTCACTTGAAAGTGACAGAAACTGCAGATGGCATGGGGCCCAAAAGGGGCCAAAATAAATTGATAAACTGACAGATCAAACATTATGGATCAAAAGTTATGAATCAACAATTGCTTAAAAATCATCAACTCATATTCATTGGGGTCATCACTCTGAACAAATACAAAGCAATGAATTTTTCATGAACTGGTTATTTTCTATGAATATCATGATTCATTTTTTTATTTATGCCCATCTCTAATAGGGACTCATCAATTAGCAGTTATTCACTGCTTCATGTTATACCACTTCACTTACACAGACATCAATATTCAGCTAGACTCTGGCCATTAAGGTAAATGTATTGTCCTTGGAATGGTTCTGGTACTTGAGAAATTCTTCATTTATTAAAAGAAGTTCTGGTGGCATTGCTATTGTGATGATGAATGCCATTATGACACAGTCATAACTAAATTGCATTAGGTGCCATTTGCTATACAAAGGACCACATGGACAGTGAAAGATGACCTTAAATATTGCAAATAAACTACGTAAGAACATAAGAACATAAGAAGAGCCATGCTGGATCAGACCAAAGGCCCCACCAAATGTGTCTGAGAGTGCACGAGACTAGGTATCTGTCTCCTGATACCACTCCCCTGCCCTTGAAGTACCTTGATTTTAAGCCTGGAGATTACATATCTCCATCATGGTTTGTAACCTGTGATGGACTTCTCCTCAAGGAATCTGTCCAATCCCCTTTTGAAGGCATCCAGGCCAGATGCCATCACACACCCTGTGGCAGGGAGTTCCAAAGACTAACAACACACTGGGTAAAAAAAAGTTCTTTTGTCTGTTCTCACTCTCCCAACCCTAAGTTTGAGTGGATGTCCCCTAATAATAATATGCAGCTGTCCTTGGTAACTGATCATATAATTTTCACTCTTACATAACCTATGGTGCATTTCAATTGTAAAGCCACTCAAAATGATAGTTGAGATTATGTGCTGCCAAGTAAGGCCAACTGTTCCAGAGTTTTCTAGCTAGAGAATACTCAGAAGTGGTTTGTTCCCTTCTTCTGGGGTCATCTTGTGCCATGCAGGAGGCATCGTGGGGAATCAAACTCCAAACCAACCTCTGGCTCTGCAGCCAGAAACCTCAAACAGGGAGGTCTCCCGCCAGCTTAAACAACAGTTCAACCACTCTCCAAACCGAAAGGGTGCCAGCATCCTTGGAGGGAGAGGGAGAGGGAGAGAGATCCCTAGAAACATTTCCATTTTGAGCAGTGGTTCTCAACCTGTAGGCCTCCAGATATGTTTGAACTGCAACTCCCAGAAATCTATTCCCGCACAGTGAGTGGTGGAGGCTTCTGGGAGTTGTAGTCTAGGAACATCTGGGGACCCACAGCTTGAGAACCACAGATTTAAGCATTCATTGTCGAATTGCTACAGTACAAATCAAAGTGAATCCTTCTCTTTTCTTAATGCATTCCCATTAGCAACAACAGTGTGAACATCCTTTATTGTCTCCTAGGCAGTGATGAGTCCAGGCCGCACTGCAGAACATAGCTAGTACTATTGCCACCTATCCTGATACTGTACGCTGTTTTAAATACATAAGCACAAGGTGTATTTTTTAAGAAGATCATGGCCAAGCAATAGGATGAAATGAAACAAGAGTGCCTCTTCGAGCAGGAGAACCCTTAATGGCTGCTACAGAGATTCCATGGAAAACAGCCTCCCTGTTTATGCATCTTAAGGTGTACACATTTGTGTGCACGTATCAAGTCAGAACCGACTTACAACAACCCTTAACAGGGCTTTCAAGGTACAGTAAGTGAAATGTTTAAGGGGTGGCTTTACCAGTTCCCCAGTGAGTTTCTATGACTGAGCGGAGATTCAACCCCTGCTATCCAAAATCCAAGTTAAAAACACATAGAAGTTGGGAAAACAAGAGAATTTAGGCTAATGATTACTCACAGACAAGTCTCATTGCTTTCATCAAATTACAATTCTCAAGATGGGCTGGGGGAAGACACAATTTAATTATGCAGGATACACATTCCCACCCTCACCCCACAAGGTTAGGCTCTCAGTTTACCAGCCTCAAAAGAATGGAAGGTTGAGTCAACCTTGAGCCAGCCACCTGATTCTATTGAGTTCAAACTCAGGTTGTGAGCAGAATGTTGACTACAGTACTGCAGTTTAACTACTGCATCACAGGGCTCTTCTGTGCAATAGATTATAAATTAAAAACTAATAATAGATGTTTGTGCACTGCATGAATCATTGTAGCCTTAAATTATTATGGATTTCAAACAGGTACGGAACCTCAGTGAGGTGCAGAGAAAACAGTCAGATAGTGAACTAGAGATTTAAGTAGCATCAAGAGCTAAAAGCACTCTCTCAAGATATATCACATGAACGACCTGTCCGCTAAGCAAGTTCCCCAAAGAAACGAAATTGATCTGTTCCGCAGCTTGAGAACAAAGGAGCCAAACAGATCCTCCAATCTGCTCAAGATGCACAAGAGCCACCTTCTCCAACCAGGAACTCCCCAGATATCTTGCACTACAGCTTTCCTCATGATGACCTCACAATGGATGGAATTATGACCTCACGATGGATGGAATGATGGTTACACACCCAGTGGGGAGGGAAGGCCGAGACCTTCAAGGGACTTTTCTTAGACCGATCATTGAAGTATGTTAGCAATGTTCAGTGTCAACAAAGACCTATTTTGGTGGCACCAGATAGTGTTCCTTCTGTTTCTTCCTTCATCAGGTGCGGTTTCCTCTAGATCTCTGGCTAGCTTCCCAGACAATAACAGCAGGAGAATGCCTTAAGTACACAGATTTATTTTTCTGTCTGCTTCCATATTATATCAATCTAGGATATTCTTCCACTTCATGCTAGCAAGGCTCTTGTGTGATTACATGAGGGTCTCTCTCTCTCTCTCTCTCTCTCACACACACACACACACACACACACACACACACACACACACACAAGTACTGCTCATGAAACTCATGTGCCAGGGGAAAAACACACCCAGCCTTCATCATGCCATTTTGTGCTGCACAATATTTATTTATAACATACGCAAAGGTCTCATTGTAGGAAGCAGACACTGAACATTAATTAATGAGTGGGCGCCTTTCCATCTTCTATCTGGCAGGGAGGAATGAAACAAAACAAAAGACTCAAGAAGACCATTTTAACATTTCCATGTACCATGGGCACGACTAGGGAAAATGACGTTTTCGAGTTGTCATGTGTCGGAGGCGGCCCGTGTCGGCTCGTTTCCATTTTTCGTGAAATTTCGCAAAAACTTGTTGTTTTGTTTTTCGGTTTTTCGTCTGTTGTTATACTGGTTTGGGGGGGTAGCGGGCTCCTGGAGGCACCTCTGTGGGGTGGGTGCCTCCTCTGGCCCGCTATGAAGGAAAAGCGGGCTCCTGGAGGCACCACTCTGGGGTGGGTGCCTCCTATCCTCACCCGCCGGCGCTGCTTCAAAAGGGCATGCATAGCCAATTGGATATGCATACCAAGTTGCAGACGCAGCAGACTGGCAGAGGCACCCCTCTTTTTGGGGTGCCTTCCCTGCATCAGTCAGTGAGAGACATGCACTCGCGGGCAGGGTTTGCATGGCACACAAATGCTGCTGCAGGAGTCAGCCAGAGCCACAAGTGACGGACTGGCAGACTCTCCGTCCCTGCATCCACTGTGTCTCACTAAGAAGGGAAGCGTACTTGCGTACCGTGCGATGCAAGTACAGATCTGGCTTAGGGGGACAGAGGGTTAGCGCAAGGGCTAGGGTTAGGCTAGTTACAGGTTAGGTTAGGGTGAGTATTGGGGTGCACCTCTGGGTGCCTCTCTGACCCACTAAGAGGACAGTGTACTGTGGCGTATGGGTAAGGGTTAGGGTTAGGGTTAGGGCTAGGGCAGGGTTAGTGGGCTTTTTGGCACATCCCAGAAGTCTCAGTGGCCAAGTGGCCATGCGATTGGTGGAATGGCTCCAAAAATTTGCATGGTCCACTCCCATGGCCAGCCCATCATTGCGCAGGTGTAAATAAAATAAAATAAAATAAAATAAAATAAAGTAAAATCAATGGAGAGAGGACAGAGAGGAGACATTTTGTTGCAAGAAAAACCCACTACTACTGTAAAAATTCTGGCAGTTTTAAAATAGCAATTTTCGCATGTTTCTGTGGTGCTTGTGTGTGTTTTTGGACCACGATTTCAAAAAAAAAATATTGCGGTTGCCGCCCCATTTTCGATCCCCCACCCGCACCGCATGGCATAGCGAGTCCGGCTTGTTGCTTGCGAGTCCCCACCAGAGCAGCCCAGGACAGGAGAGGGGGGGAGGCCGGGGACCCCCCCCCCCAGAAACCACCCCTCTGGTAGGTGCACTCTCAGGCAGGCATATTTTTGCCTGCTTTTTGGGCCGGGAATCAGGTTTTTTTTTTTACTTTAAAAAACTTTTTTTTGGTGCCGCTTCAATGGCGGCGAGCCGGCGAGCCGGCAACTTTGGCGGGACGACGAGCGCAGCCCAGGAGGGACAGGAGGAGAGGGGGGGAGGCCGGGGACCCCTCCCCCCAGAAACCACCCCTCTGGTAGGTGCCCTGAGCCCTCACTCAGGCAGGCATATTTTCACCTGCTTCTTGGCCGGGAATCGGGGGTTTTAAAACTTTTTTTCTGTGCCGCTTGAATTGCGGCGGCCGGCGGAGAGTCCAGCAGCCAGCTTGTTGCGAGCGACTGCGAGACGACGAGGATTTCCCCCACCAGAGCAGCCCAGGACAGGAGGGGGGGGAGGCCGGGGACCCCCCCCCCCCAGAAACCCCCCCTCTGGTAGGTGCACTCTCGGGCAGGCATATTTTTGCCTGCTTTTTGGCCGGGAATCGGGGTTTTTTTTTTTTTAAAAAAAAAACTTTTTTCTGTGCCACTTGCTTGGCATCGTGGGATCGCCGCGATGCCAGGAACGACAACGACAAATCAGACCCAATTATTCTTTAGTCGGTTCGAGTTCGAGTTCTGGCGGAGTAATTCCTGTTACCGTTTCCGCTCCGTAACGGAAACGAGGAACGGAAACGGAAACGGGAATTCCGCTAAGTCGTACCCATGTCTATAATATGAAAACTAGACAAAATGTAACTGAACCAATCTCTCCCATACTTCTTTTGATGCTCATTACTCTTTCCGTTCTGTTTACTATCAGAACTATCACTGGGCATCGTGAGGTCACTGGCCCTCCCTCTCCTTCCTTCACTCAGCTCACACATACATACACACACACACACACACACACACACACACACAGAGAGAGAGAGAGAGAGAGAGAGAGAGAGTTAATGGAAATGATTTTTGATGTGCAAGCAAACCAGAAACTTGGATTGAAGTAGTTGGGCAATTAAATCTTGATATGCTACTTTTGAGGAAGTAACAGAGGAATTAAGAAACCCTAACTGTGGCATATCCTTTCCATCTGCAGAAGGCATACCTGTGTAGACATGATTAAACTTATGCATTTACCATGTTGGAAAAACAACAGATCAGCAGAAGTCCTAACTAGAACTTGGAGGAAGGACACTTGATGGAGATTTCAGTCGTTTCACATGATGCAACCCTGGATGCAGTTCTTAAAAGCGTGCCTTTGTTTTTAAATGACACCAGGGCTTCTGTCCTGGTGGGAAGGCTTCCCAGTTACTGACAGTGCTAGATTGCGGCTCGGCATCTGGCAAAAAATGGTGCCCTGGATCTGCCCGGCAGACAAGAACATCAGCACTGCCTAGCCAGTGCCAGGGAGGTTTTCGGGACGCCTTGGCCCACTGGCGGACAATGTTGTATTTGGCGGGGCAGGTAGCTCCAGTGTCTCCCTTTCCCTGCACGGTAAGTAGCTGAAGCTGCCCTTCACACAGCTGTCCAGCCTGCAGACCACACCATGTCTTGCTTCAATGTGTTCACCATGAAGCAGGACATGCGAAACAGGCATTTTCATACTTTTTTTTCAGATAACCCAGAGTAAAAATAACTTACTGTGGGTTATTTGAAACGTGTACTTTCTGCCAAGGGCAACATGCACATCTAGTTTTTTTTTTTAAAGTACTGGCCACTAGAGGATGTAAATATATTTTATCACTTTAAAAATAACTATTGTATGACAGTAGCAGCAGCAGCAACAACAACAACAACAAATTGAGGCTGTAGTAGCAGTTGTGATTCTCAAAGGTTCAGGGGCAGGCATGTGTGGCCTCTGGACTTCTGAAGGTTTTCATTCCTTCTCCAAACAATGCCCAAGATATAGCTGGGGTGGGGGGAACACTATGGGATGGCTTTGGATCAGTGATCACCAGAAGCCACATTTTGTGACCAACTTCACAGAATCATGAAGTAGTCTTCCATTTCACCACCTCTACAACCACCTCATCTCCTAATTATTGACTAAAAGGAACTCAAGTTACCAAGGATGGGGTCATTTTTGCTTGAAATAAGAGAAACCAGGCTCATGCAGGAAGAATTAATATCAGATTAACAGGGTCAGGCCAAGATGTTTGTCTGAGGCACAGCAGCAAATTCTGCCCTCCCAGTACCCACTTTAGGATGCACAATATCCAAAGCCAAGCATGTTATTTTGGCCTGACAGGCAAAGTATGTCTCTGCCTCCCTGACAGTTAAAGTACAACAACTACTGTACCTACTGCTGCTACTACTACTACTACTACAAACTAAACATCCAATAATTTGCCACCCTCACTCTACCTAGTTGCAGGTCTGACCTTGCAAATGGGTCCTTAATACAAGTACAATTTGGTGGAGGCATGGGAGAAGAGGGGCACCTCTCCTGCTGCTTGAGGTGAGCAGCAAAGTGCCACCCATTCCACCGTGCAGTGTCACCACCAAGGCAATGATCAGAGTGTCCGCCTTGCAAGAAGCCGGGAGACAAGACAAAAAGTCCAACAGGGCTTTATAGAGAAGGAAAAGGATATAGGAACTGTAGTGCCCTTTCATCGCCATTCCCCCCAACCACTGTCCCAAGGCCATGAGGGAGCTGTACCAGCTGCCAAAAGAAACAATAAGCTATGATTTCAACAATACCCAGACAAATCAAAAAGATTTCACACCTTCACCACAGCTAACGACCCATACTTTATGGGTTTCAGCACCTTAGGCCATTGTTCACCTTAAGGCTATAGAGACTTTTGTCTACCGAACAAGCCTATTCAGGCCATTGTTCATTTTAGGAGCCTATTTCAGACCAGGGTGATATGAGGTCAAAGTGAACTATAAAATGGAGGACTCGCAACTAGCTTTCCTCAGAGTGACAAAGCTGTTTTGATGAGCAGCGAAACATTTCAATCTCTCAAGAAAAAGAAGTCCAGTTGCCATGACTCAACTTCCAGATAAACTCACCTGGATGACTAAGAATCTTCACAGACAGAGTGCTGGAAGATGAGAGAGGGAGGATGAAAAGGAAACAGTAGTGATGGCACACTCCCACTGCATCTCATCCCTGCCCACTGTTTTTACACACACACACAGAGAGAGGGGGGGAGGGTGCTCTCCTGTCCACCGGCAGAGACATGAGTCAGAGAGGCAGGAAAAATCTGTGCTGGCTGAAATAAGTAACTAGACCATCTGAAATACAAATTTTCCTCATAACAGAAGTGGGGAAGGAGGTCTCTGGCCTACCAGGATCACCATGGCAATATCATCCCACTGTCTCATCAGCTACTACTTGCTACCATCACCAGATGCAGAGAGGAACCTACACAGCCACTGTCTATTATAGTCTGTTGCTCCTCAGTGCTTAGTATGGAGAAAGTTCTCAACTGGCAAGAGCTCTAAAGCAAGGAGCAGGAGAAGTGCTAGTGTTCCTTGGAGGTGTAGGTCACCTGAGGTGGTTGCCTCCCTCTGCCTACTGGAAGGGCCAGCCCAAGGAAAGTTAGGCATCCACAGGAAATTAAAGACTGGAAATTTCAGTCCTTGAAATAATCTGCCACAGCGAGGGTCACTAGATAGACTGAACAAGATAGTCATGGAAGTTTAACTTTCCCATTTTGC
Organism: Phrynocephalus versicolor; assembly: GCA_023846285.1. Taxonomy (NCBI): domain Eukaryota; kingdom Metazoa; phylum Chordata; class Lepidosauria; order Squamata; family Agamidae; genus Phrynocephalus; species Phrynocephalus versicolor. Next base: position 31,682,179 of record JAHTLZ010003547.1, on the reverse strand, counting down.
TTATAATAATTGAAATTATAATCATATTTAATGAACATTAAAGATAAAAAAATACATATTTGGAAAAAAAAAAGCAAGCCCTGATTTAAGAGACAAAGTGTTAGCAATGGACAAACCATATTCTTGCCTTAAGTATCTTATATAACTGTTTTGAAATACAGTGGACCCTCGTATAACAAGCGGTTTGCTTAACAAAAAATCCACTTAAAGGAAAAAATTTCCAGAGATAGGGGGAAATCGCTTAACAGAATTGCCTATGGGGCAAATCCATACAACAGAAACCGTCGCAATTAGGGATTAATCCATTTTCAGTGCATTCCTGTGGGATATTTGAAATTTGCTTAACAGAATTTCATTTGGAACTAATTAATTCCTTTATACAAGGTACCACTGTAAATTACTCAAAATCTAGTGCTACTCCAGGAAATGCAATTGTGTTCCCAACACAGCTGTCACATTTCAAAAGAAATGTTAAGAAAGAAGAATGATACAAGAGAGATATCACACTTTTAAATGATATTATTCTTCTCCAGTGACAGGGTATTTGTTCAATGCAGACAGAGGATCACACAACTGAATGTTCCTGCATGTAGTAAACTAGCACAGAAAGAAATGGGCTGGGCTTATGCTTTTATCCTTAATGTTCTACACTTCTGTTCTTAAACAGAACAAATATTTAAATACAGTGCACACATGTATTTGCAGTCTAATGTGGCACACTTCACCCTATCCCCTCTAGATACATCCAAGTTGGCTATATCTTCAGGCTAGGCACTATAGAGGTAGCCATCAAAAAGCTGAAAGGCCATGCTCAACCAACTATGGTACATTTCCAAAGGTTGTTATTATTATTATTTAAATCAAAGTAGCTTAAAAGGGCAGCCACTCCCACACATAAAAGGTCCAGTTTGACTTGAAACAATCAGCTTTAGCCTAGATAACTCAGAGAGTCTTGAACTGAGATTTCTTTCTGGATTGCTCCCTAAGCTTTAGATTTTAATTAAAAACTCAGCATGAGGTACACCTCACAGAGCTCTGCATGATTGGTTAAAAAAAAAAACCTAAATATCCCTAACAGATTAAACACAAAACAGCTAAAAGGGGGAAGCCTGTGGGATTTGCTGGATTCCCCAGAGAGGTTTGATGCCTTTCTCCTGACCATCATAGAAGGTTTTATATTTCTAAAAGAAAAGGAAAAGTGCAAGCATGGCACCTGCTGTTGGCTGCTGTGCTGCTGCTGCTGCTGCTGCTGCTGCTGCTGCCGTTGAAGAAAGCCGCAGATTTCCTGAAGGAAACCCTCTTTTCTTTGGTGAAAGCAATCCATCCCTGAAGTGAAGGTTGATGAGATGAATAGACTCGAGAAAATTGATGTCACTTAGGGCTCAATGTCACTTGAGATCCAAATTTAGATCCTAAAACCACACCAGCCTGCTGCTTTTTAATTTTAATTTTATTTATTTATTTGCAAAGCCATTTCAAGAAAGCCAGGTCATAGAAAGCTGCAAGGAGTCCTGGCAAGAGACAAACAAGGCAATTTGACCCGTTGTCTCCCTCAAACGTAGCTACCGGTGCACACAGAAGCCGCAGCTCAGCAAGCCTCTCCCAGGGATCCAGCCATTTCCTATTAGTTACTGTACTCAGGGATCTTGAGATGCTACTGCTGCTTTTGCTCAAAACTCCGCAATCTTCCTCTTTCTCTTGGGTTGAGGGCCCTCACATCTGCCAGGCTCCTTTCCTCCTCACAGGCTCCACTGGCACCACTGGCCTCTACTGCACTGGCTTCCACTTGCTACCAGAGGTAATCTTCCTCCTCTGAAGAGAACTCAGCAAGGTGAGCCATTATACTTTCCCTCCTAATGGCCCTTTGCACAACAAAGAAAGAGGCTGCTCCGGTCACAACCAAATCGTGATTTTCCATTTCAGGGCCATGTCTCAGGTTTGCACACTCCTTCCCCACACACATCCTGCTTGTCTTACACAGATCGGGAAAAACCATTTCAAGCAATCATGAGGCAAAGCATCTAAAATTCCACATTAAGAAGTTATAGTTTAGTAGTTTTTAGTAGTTTTATTATTATTATTATTTAGTTTATTGTTGTTGTTGTTTCTTTTCTGTTGTAAACCGCCCGGAGTTCCTCTGGAAGACGGGCGATATATAAGTAAGTAAGTAAGTAAGTAAGTAAATACATAAATAAATAAATAATAGTGGTTGGTGTTAGAACACTTTTTAAAAGGCAGCCCTAAAAAGTCAAGTTTTGAAGCAAAGGATCCAAAATTCACAGCAATTTCTCACTAGTGTTAGACTATTTCCTCCGGAATCTGTACAGTTTAGTTCTGCAAAGGAAAAGTCTTGCTGCAGGGCTCCCTGGTGAGGGGTTTTTAAATTAATTATGCAAAGTAGCTCAAAGGAGGCCCAGCATCAACAACCTCAAGGAAATGAATGAATGTAACATGCAGAGTATATTCCAAGGAGTTTATACGATGCTGGGAACTTGGCGTAATGTTCTAGTCGCTCGCAAAACTCCTATTCCTAAAGTCCTAGTGTGAATGAAACGGGACGCTATGCTAAACCAGAAGCCTCTAGGTTTAACTGTAAACCCCGGAGGGACGGCGTGAGGCTGCTCTTCCTGCATGAAGAATAATATGCTTGCTCCCATCTCAGCCTATTGAGCCAACATATCAACAGTCTGACAATACCATTCGTTCTGTGTGAAACTATGTGGAAAGGACTGGTTTTTCTTCACTTTTACTGAGGTTTAACTCTCTGTTGATATCCATTGGCTGAACTTTGTCTGGATCCATTTCTTGAGAATAAAACAAGTGTGACTCCTCTTCTCTGGCTCTCCCATTCCATTTTCTATTATAATCAAAGTACAACACAGAACAATCACGAGCAGATGAGCTGCTGGGATTTTGCTGGATGCAATCAGTTTACTATGTAACTTACAAAATAACCTGATGATTTTTTTCCCCTGCATTTAGCCAATAAAGCCATGTTGGACAAAATGAATCAGAGCCATCTACAAAAACTATCTTAAGTGGTCACGAAACAGCTGTGCGCTCTTTGACAATGATTTTTTTTTTAAAAAAAATACCTCTGAGGGTCTCCAAATACTTTGTCATTCACATCACACAATCATCTCATAGTCCTCATTTTATTTATTCTCTAGTTTTGTAGCTATGGATGGGCTTTCTTAGGGGGAAAATCACTAAATCAAAGTGAGGAAAATATTATGTTGATTACTGTACAGTAAACCAAGAAAAAAGTACAGTGGACCCTTGTGTAACAAACAGTTTGTATAACAAAATTTGTACAACATAAAGAAATCCGGAGATAGGGGAAATTTGTTTAAAATAATCGCCTATGGGCGAACATGTACAACATAAAAATGGGATTACTCCGTTTTCATTGCATTCCTATGAGAAATTCGTATAAAGGAAAATTTGCTTAACACAATTTCATTTGGAACGAATTAATTCCTTTATACAAGGTACCACTGTATTCTACAAATTCAATCCAGTACTTGAAATGGCTAGATGTAGGATCTCAAGTTCCTGTTGAATTTTTATTACAATGCTTTATTTCATGCATTAGGGCAAACCTCCTTCTCAAATGAGCTGTAAAATATTTATGGCATGTAGAATTTGAAAACACATAGACAACTAAGTAAATAAACTCAAGTTTACTGACAATGACATAGTATTCCTAATGCTCCTCAAACCATAACTACCAAAAGGGGGGGCCTATTTCTTGTGGATGTACTTAGCAAATATAATGTCCAATGCGATAATTAGCATCAAAATGATCCAGGGACAAGTATTCCTGTTTCCTGAATTTCAGTTGAAAGATTATTCATAGGTTTAACTCTCTGTTGATATAAATTGGCTGAAATTTGTCAAGTATTTATTTTAAGTAATAATTTTGTAAACCTCCCAGAGTGGCCTTGTTGCTAGATGGTGCGGTATATAAATTAAATAAATAAATAAATAAATAAATAAACCCCATACACAGCATTACCAGATCCCCAAAAAACCAAAAGCATGACCACAAATACTTCAAAACATTTACATCTTTCCTTTGTAGGTCAGCTAAGTGACTGACAACAACTCCAAGAGATATTCTAGGAATGCATTTTTTGAAATTATGCTTTTGAGTTACCATATTTTTCCATCTATAAGATTCTCCCATATATACGATGACCGCCCCCTTTCCAACCCAAAATTACAGTTCTGCTACCATGTGCTTTTCTTCTTGGCTTACCTCCATGTATAAGACAACCCTCAATTTTTAGTCTAACAATTTTAGACAAAAATATAGTGTTATACATGGAAAAAACACTGTATTTCTTATTCTGTGAACAGAATTCATACACAATATTTTAAACATATTATGCTGCAATTTTTAAAAAATTCTCTCCCAAGAGTGATGTGCTTAACAGTATAAAAATCAGAACTAAGAACCTCCAAATTAAAGTCTTTAATCTTATATTGGGTTTGCAAAGAAATATTTCTAATCTCTTCAAAACAGAACTCATTTTATATTATGTAACATTATATAATAGTTCCAGAGCTATAGAACTTGTTTTCCTTCAGTACATTTTATTAAGGGTTAAAGTTTTGATTTCTATTAAGGCTGGCACAGAAATTAATTTTCAGATATCACAGAGAGTCATATAATCCAAAGAACATGAAGCAAGTAATACTTATTAAGCCATTTTGTTCACAAATACTATACCTAGTTTTTAAAAAAGACTCACACCCTGCGGGAGCTCTCTTACAGTTGCTTCTAAGTAATAATGGGAAAAGTTTTTCAGTCATACACTGAAAAACTTTTTGACTTAGGTGCTATGTTTGGGTACCACCTCCTACTCATAGTTATAATTGTCCTGACTTCTTGTTTTATTCTACAGCACAGAGAACTGTTTGTTTTTCTACTGTCATCCTGAGATCTTTGAATCATTCCCAGCAATAGAAGAGTAGTCTAAAAATAAAAAAGTCTCTTGGCCAATTCACTCCCTTCCTGTCTGGGTTTGCACAACCAAATAAAAGGATAAAACAAGGGTGTGTAGGGAGCAATGCTGTTACATTCTGCCATGTGAACAAACAGATTTCTATCATCATCATCATCATCATCATCATCATCATCATCATCATCATCATCATCATCATCATCATCATC
>JAHTLZ010003547.1:31660613-31676021 GCA_023846285.1 Phrynocephalus versicolor | reverse complement strand
TAAATAAATAAATAAATAAATAAATAAATAAATAAATAAATAAATAAATAAATAAATAAATAAATCAGCATTCTTATGTGAGCACCTATTTTTTTCCCAGCAAGGGTATGATCACCTGGAGAGACAGATCGGAATCTGGACTGATTACGGAGCAGTCTAGTACAACCTATTTCCTGGCGATCACATGATCCACGGGGAAATGCACTGCAACCTGACCCCTATCCATACCTAAGCTGGTCCTTTTTGGTCCAGTTGTACAGCTTCTATTTGGGGCAGGGGTGTGGGACTGATTGGGGGCATTTCACAGCAGATAGTAGGGTACCTTTACTGGAGTGGCTTCCATTAAAGTGATCCTTTGTGTTTCTTTGAAGCCATTGAATCCCATCCCTTCTAAGAATCATTCTAGGGTTTTTCTTGTCGCTCCAAACGGAACCCGCATATTTTACAACAGCAATGGGCTTAGTTCTTTAAGCCAACACCACTGCTTTCATGACTACTATGCAGTGACACAACTATGCTGCAATTATCAAGGTGGAGCTTCTTTTTACTTTCTTCTGGTACACACACAGTTTGAATTTTATAAAATGTACATTTTAGGAAGAACTTCCTGAGGGTTAGAGCTCTTCAGCAGTGGAATATGCTGCCACAGAGGGTGGTGGAGTCTCCTTCTTTGGAGGTTTTTTAGGCAAAGGCACTTTAATGGGGGTTCCTACATGGCAGCGGGTGGGACTTGAAGGCCCTTGAGGTCTCTTCCAACTCTATGATTCCATGACAAACAGTAGTGAGAGATAATTTCTGTTGAAGCCACCTACTCATACTGCATGCAAACTTTTTTATAACTAAGATTTTGGAATCAGGTGCTGTCTATCAATGCTTATATCCAAGAAGCACTCTCCCATTTTGCAACCTTGTTGCAAAAAGCAGAGCAAGAAATACTAAGCTCTAATTTCCTGAGCATGAGGTTTACGCCTCTTCAAGTATCCAACCTCAAACACAGACAACCTCACACAACTGCCCTAAAACTGATTGTCAACTGATTGGTAGTCATAGAAATTCAGCTCAGGGGGTACATCAAATTTTACATGCAGTGCATGTTGCACTGCGCCTCTCATCATCCATGAGCCTTGATTGCAATGTCTGTGGAGAGCCTCAAATTCTGTCTTGTTCTTTGCCCAGCCCTGTCTTCAAGTGTATCAGCTGAAAGTTGATTGTGTGGAACTTTGTGGCATAGCTGTTAAGCTGAAGTACCGCAGTGAAGACTCTGCTCACAACTTGAATTTGATCCCAGGCTCAGATAGCCAGCTCAAGGTTGGCTCAACCTTCAACTCTTCCAAGGTTGGCAAACTGAGTATCTAGCTTGTGTGTGTGGGGGGGTGCACAATGTGTAGCTTGTATAATTAAATTGTAAACCACCTAGAGAGTGCTTTAAGTGCTACAGGGCATTAGAATGATCACACTTTGCTTTTATTTTTAGTTCAGTTCAGATTTCAGAGAGGGAGCTGTGCTAGGCTGCTTCAGTGACGGCAAAACCAAAACCAAGATATAGTGGCATGTTTAAGATGAATATTTTTGCCTTTGGTGAGCTTTCATGGATATGATTCACTTCCTCAGACTTACTAAACTCCCTTCTATTCAGTCATCCACCCACCCATTTCTTAAAGTCCTCTTGGTGAGAAAGACAGGGGAGACAGCCAAGCAACAGAAGAAGGGGGAAATGATGATGATGGAAACAGAGAGAAAAAGGGTGGGTTCATCTTTTTTTGGCCCCAGCCTTTCCACCACTGATGTCAGCCTCTGGTATTCCTGGCCCACAACCAACCAGTTACTCCAGAGAAAATGCAGCTCACAACCTGAAAAAGGTTACCTACCTGCAAGCCCAGAGTGTGAAAACATTAGCTTTATTATTAACCAGCTGCTATCAAAATGGCAAATAGCACTCATCTGTTAATATTCAAACACTAAAGAGGATGGCATAGACATGTGTTGCACTGATTAATTAAAAATCATTCATCATTAATTCAGTATTTTTGAAACAATTTTAAAGGACTCAAAATGGCCACTCCCCAAATTTTGCCCTAGAGGTAATGAGTTGAAATAATATGATTCATTCATTAGTACTCAAAGTACTGACACCACTGGCATTCTGTGATTTTTTGATGAATATTACATTTATTTGTTGGAAATGTTAATGAATTTAGGGTGACAAAGTAATTTAAATTAATTATTTCCATGCTCTGAAAAGGCCATATATCCTAAAAGATGCCTGATATACCTTCTCATTGCAATTATTACATCTTAGGTCACAATCCCAAACTCTAGCAGTCTGTAGTCTTTAGTGTTTGCCAGAGTACTATGCTAGCACAAGACTGCTGCTTAGGAAGCATGAAGAAATAACTCTCTGAAAGAGCACTCAACAGTATTATCACTTGTATGTCAATGAAAGAGATTCCACCCCCACCCACAGCTACCAAAGTTATCCTCATTGTTACCAGTTCTGAATTTCTATAAAATACTGGCTATACGCTTCTTCCATAGCACTAAAAATATTCAGCTGTATCTCTTTGAGAAAGCACGAATAAAATGCAATAAATCAATTGGCAAAACAAAAACAAAACCCACTTTAAATTGCAGCTGGAAGAGCCCTTAAATCACATGGCTGTTCAGCTTTTTTCTAAGGGTTAACAAAATAAAAACCTGTCCCAGGATCATGTCATATATTAACAAAAAGGAGGGAAAACAGAAAGGGTCTCTGTAAAATTTTCAAAAAGAGCAGGTAGGACTGGCACACTCCTTTTTCATGTTTGTTGTAACAAACTAATCCAGCTTTCCTTCTGGGATATCTTTCTGATTTCACTAAATCATCCTGCAATGCCATCCAACTAAGTTCTCTCTGCATGCACACATTTCCCGTACATGCCTGGCACATTCAGCGGAACAGACAATTAGGGTCATTACCCTCCACGCCCTCTCCTTAATGATGTTAAAAGCCATCGAGCCGCCTTTTGAGCTTACCTCCCAAAGTGCCTTGAAATCCTTCTGCTCAATTCGCAGCAGCTCGCTGTCTTCCCTTGTAACAATAGTGGCATGGCGAGGGGTGTTATCCAAAATCGACTCTCCGAAAGCCGTTCCTATTCCCAAGGTGCATATTGTCACTGCATCCTGTGAAGCGGAGTTAAAGGGAAAGACACACTCAGTCCTTGAGATCTTCTGATGGATTTCAGGCCATCGCTTTGCCAAAAGCCCGACAGCAGCCTCCAGTTGTGAACAAATATTTTAGAAGATGACAACTCCTTTCTTATGAATAGCACAGGAGGGTTTTACCCGAACAACATCTTAATTTGAACCAGGGCTCAGCCTTGGAATGAACCCCCTGCTCAGCGTTTGTCAGAAAATCAGAGAAGATAATTTACAAAGGGAGAATTTTTTTTAGACCTACGTCCCCAAGGTCCAGCAATCAAATTATTTGCAACAAGCAGTTAGGTAGTTTTACTTACTTACTTACTTACTTACTTACTTACTTACTTACTTACTTACTTACTTACTTACTTACTTACTTACAAATTTTACCCCCCCACACACACACACACTACCAAGTGGTCTCTGGACAGCATACAACAAAACTATAACACAACATAATTATTAAAATTATACAATACAATACAATTTAAAACAATATACAATAAAATGATAAAACCATGCTGCTCATGAGTCCAACTAAAAACAGTATCTAATTAAAATGTTGGCTGAACATTGTCTGGTACCAAAAGCCAAAAACGTTGGCACCATACGGATCTCTCTAGCGAAGGCATTCCAAAGTTGGGGGGGCAACTGCTGAAAAGGCCCTGTTTCGACATGCCATCCCCCTCAACCTCTTTCAGGGACGGCACCTTCAACAGGGCGTCTTGGCCAGATCTTAAAGTACGGGCAAGCTCAGCCTTGGAATGGTCCTTAAGGTAACCAGTTCCTACGCCTATTTTAGACTCTGAACATTCAGATCTCCCAGGTTGGGACTTGGGGTGGCTGCTTGTTATATCGTCTACTAATCAGGTCATCCGGCTACAGACAGTCGGGTTGCCTGTTTCTGTTTCTGTTGCTTTTGTTTCTTGAACAGCTTCTGACAGGCAGAAATTAAGGGGGGGGATGCTAGATGGAAGGAGAAGGTTGGGGAGATCCCCCCCTTAATTTCCACATGGCATGCTGCTTCTGAAGACTTACAAGCAGAACTAGGGTGGTAGCAGGCAAGTGCCAACGTTAGCCCAGAACCTATTCTATAGAAAATAATTAACCACTGAACAAAAGCATTCAAAATATATTTCTTGCACATCAAAGGAGCATACCACATTTAAGAGTGCCTCTAATGAGACGGATAAAGGAAACCTAAATTGGGCTACAGTTCTGCCTTGTGGTGTTACTGACATCGAGATCATTAAATTCAAAATGCCATCTGTGGTACGGTGTAGACCACCTAATTACACAAAGAAACATAGGAACCTAAACAGCTTAAGAACATAAGAACGTAAGAACATAAGAACAGTCATGCTGGACCAGGCCAAAGGCCCATCTAGTCCAGCTTCCTGTATCTCACAGTAGCCCCACCAAATGCGTCCGGGAGCACATGAGACTAGGTATCTGTCTCCTGATACACTCCCCTGCATCTGGCCCTTGTAGTACCCTGGTTTTAAGCCTGGAGATTACACATCCCCATCGTGGCTTTTAACCTGTGATGGACTTTTCCTCCTGGAATCTCTCCAATTCCCCTTTGAAGGCATCCAGGCCAGATGCCATCACCACATCCTGTGGCAGGGAGTTCCACAGACTAACAACGTGCTGGGTGAAAAAAATATTTTCTTTTGTCTGTTCTTACTCTCCCAGCCCTCAGTCTGAGTGGATGTCCCCTAGTTCTGGTATTTTGTGAGAGCGAGAAGAGCTTCTCTCTATCCACTTTACTCATGCCCTGCATTATTTTGTACATCTCAATCATATCCCCCCTCAGGTGACTTTTTTCCAGACTAAGGAGCCCCAAATGTTTTAGCCTTTCCTCATAAGGGAGGTGCCCCAGCCCAGTAATCATTTTAGTCACTCTCTTCTGCACCTTTTCCAGTTCTCCTATGTCTTTTTTGAGATGCAGTAACCAGAACTGTACACAATACTCCAGATATGGCCTTTCTATCGTTTTGTATAATGGCATTATAATGTTGGCTGTTTTATTTTCAATCACCTTTTTGATAATCCCTAGCATGGAATTGATCTTCTTCACCGCTGCCATACATTGGGTAGACACCTTCATTGAACTGTCCACCAACACACCAAGATATCTTTCCTGATCCGGCGCAGACAGCTCAGAGCCCATGAGTTGATAGATAAACTTTTGATTTTTTGCCCCAATATGCATAACTTTACATGTTGCTACATTGAAACCCATTTGCCATTTCACAACCCATTTCCCCAGTTTGGAGAGATCCTTCTGGAGCTCTTCACAATCATCTCTGGTTTTTACCACCCGGTAAAGTTCCGTGTCATCTTGGCCACCTCACTGCTTATCCCTGTCTCCACGTCATTTATGAACAGATTGAAAAGCACCAGTCCCAGGACAGATCCCTGGGGCACACCGCTTTTTACATCTCTCCCCAATGATACCTACTCTTTGTTTCCTGGATCTCAACCAGTTCTCAGTCCATAAGAGGACCTGCCCTCTTATCCCCTGACTGTGCAATTTTCTCAGCAGCCTTTGGTGTGGGACTGTGTCAAAAGCCTTCTGAAATCAAGGTAAGACAATATCCACTGGTTCACCCAAATCCACATGCCTGTTGACCTTTTCAAAGAATTCTAAAAGGTTTGTCAGGCAAGACTTACTCTTACAGAAGCCATGCTGATTTTCTCTCAGCGAGATTTGTTCTTCTATGTGTTTTAAGATTTTCTCTTGGATGAGGCTTTCCACCATTTTCCCTGGAACAGATGTAAGGCTAACCGGCCTGTAGTTTCCTGGGTCCCCCCTCCTTCCTTTTCTAAAAACTGGTGTGACATCCACTATCCTCCAGTCCTCCGGCACTGTGGCAAATGAGTTGTCTAATGCTTGTATCCAGGAACTTAGGCTGAACCAATGCTGTTGTCATTTTGCAGAACACTTTGTTATAACCAATACAGCGATGGCCATTTATATTATCTACTTTCTAATAAAGGTTGCATGTGGTGTTTTCATTTGTGGTCCTGGGGGGGGGGACATTTTGCTTGGGCCTGAAAATAATTAAAAAGTGAATGAAAGGACACTGGGACTCAGATACCAGGAGTACTAAATGAGTCTCTAAGGAGAAAACCTCACTTTTATGAAGTACTGGCTTTGTTATGAGCTGTTACTCTCTTTCCTAATAAGACCTTTCTTGAAATGAACTCAGTTCCTCTTGCCCCAGAGCATGGGCTGGCCATGCTATGAGGCAATATATTTTGGACATTCAGGACAGGATACCAATTTGTTGAATATCTATTTCGTTATTATGTTTCTATTGCCAGGCTGAATAGAATGTGTCTGGAGTTTTCTACCTTATATGCCACAAAGATTTGGCTGGTGTTGGTTACTGTATACTGTACTGTATATCCTTGACATGGATTATGAACGAGGGAACAATCTGATTACAAAATATCTTTGTTAGTTGTTGTGAGTTTTTTAGGCTGTTTGGCCATGTTCTGGGAAGTTTTTTCTTCCTGACGTCTTGCCAGATTCTGTGGCTGGCATCTTCAGAGGGCAAGGAAATTAGGAGTTCTCAGGGAACTAGGAATTCTCTCTGTGAGGGCAAGGAGGGCAAGGAGCTCAGGAAACTAAGAGTTCTCTCCTTGCCCTCTGAAGATGCCGGCCACAGAGTCTGGCAAAATGACAGGAAGAAAAACTTCCAGAACACGGCCAAACAGCCCGAAAAACTCACAACTATCAGATCCTGGCTGCGAAAGCCTTCGAGAATAGGAAATATCTTTGGCTCATCCTGGCATATCACCATGTCTATTGCTCTTGTACAACATCTATTTTCTAAATTGAAACTTTAATGTTTGCACTAAGAGGAAAGTGCTTTGTTTGTCCAGTTCTTTTCTCTTCTTTTCTTTTTTGGGTGGGTTTTCTTTATTTTGGTTGGCTTATTTTATTTTTATTTTATTTTTGGAAACTACTACCCTCTCATTTATCTGAGACAGAGGAACAGGATGAAATTTGTTCTTGAGCAAGATGGAAAGCAAAATGAAAACCATAGATATAACACCATACCGTATTCGGTCCACTTCAATATTGAATTCAATCATCCAGAATAAATCCTGCATGTCTGATTAATTTTTATTTCTGTACTGTGAGTTTAGGTATCCTTAGACAAAATGAAGCCCTAGCTTATTCCACTAATACAGCTTAATATGTATTTTTGATTATATGGAGCAATATCCTTTCTCTCCCTTCTATTGTTTTAATTTCTTTTAAAACCCCACCTGAGTGTGTTCTTGAACCATTGTTGGATTTCTTTGCATCTCTCTTCATGACAAAAGACTTCTGGCAGATTCTGCTGCCCCAATGCCCCTCTGAACTAAAGAGTTAAAATAGAATACAGGTTAAAAGAGATTATGTTATAGGTTTAATTGATAAATTGAAGATCAACAAGTCAACAGACCCAGATGGCGTCCACCCAAGGGTTATTAAGGAACTGAGAAATGAAATTGCAGATCTCTTAAAGGAAATATGCAACTTGTCTCTTAAAATGGGCACAGTGCTGAAGGATTGGAGGATAGCGGATGTCACACCAATTTTTTAAAAAGGAAGGAGGGGGAAACCCAGAAAGCTACAGGCTGGTTAGCCTTATGTCCCAGGGAAGAAGGTGCCTCATCCAAAAGAAAATCTTAAAACACATAGAAGAACAAGTCTTGCTGAGGGAAAATCAGCATGGCTTCTGTAAGGGTAAGTCTTGCCTGACAAACCTTTTAGAATTCTTTGAAAAGGTCAACAGGCATGTGGATTTGGGTGAACTGGTGGATCTTGTCTATCTTGATTTTCAGAAGGCGTTTGACATAGTCCCTCAACAAAGGCTGCTGATAAAATTGAGTGGTAACAGGAGACAAATATCTAGTCTCATGCGTTCCCAGGCGCATCTGGTGGGGCCACTGTGAGGTATAGAAAGCTGGACTAGATGGGCCTTTGGCATGATCCAGCATGGCTCTTTTTATGTTCTTATGCTCTTATATGTACTCAGCCCCCTCTGCTAGATACCCAACACAGTGGCAGTGCAGGCAAAGGAGAATGACGTAAGGCTTACTGCCGTCTTCTGAGTCCCAGAAAGTATCTCCTGAGCTGGGGTACCCCCACTAGTGTTTGCCCCAAGATCCTTATTAGGATCCCTAACCTAAGATACAGGCCCACTTGCTCCCAACCCCAAACCCATGGATCTGCACCTGTACACACAACCTTGTGTGCTTCCTCCAAAGCCATGACAATGTAGCAAATTTTCCGTGGAAGTTGTGCAGCTCAAATTAGTCCATATCCGTATCATGTGCAACCACAACTGAACCATCACCCCCACACTCTTGAAGGGATGAATGAGTGGTTAAGGTCCAGGCAATGAGTGAGCCACATCAAAAAACGGGTTCATGGGGAGCTGAGGGAGTCCTAGCCACAAAAAGTTGGTCACGATTGTAACGACACACAACAACAACATGACTCCCAAATAACTTGTTTGTTTGTTTGTTTTTCCTAGATTTATATACTACCCATCTAGCTATGAGGATGCTCTGGGTGGTTCACAGCAATAGCAATACAACAAATACAAACAAAAATCAATAAGACAATAAAAATAAACAATTGATAAAAGGGGCAGTGCCGAAAAAGCTTAGGACATGAGGTGCACCACTGGGAACTATGTGCCAGACTCATAGACTCTAAGAATGTTACTAAGGAGATGGCCTTGTTCCTTGTTTCAGTCTGCAGTCTCAGAAACCACAGGTGATCCTACTTCTGACAGGTGAGCATAGAGCACTCTGGGGAGAGAGTGAGGAGTAAGGAACGCTGAAAGGCACCGAGTTGCTGCACATGCTAGGGAGAAACAAACGTTCTCATCACAAAGCTCACAATGGGAGGCCACCAGTTTGCTTTGCCCAGAATGACAATTTGAACTCTTGGAAGGGCCAAAACCTCCAAAACGTTTCTGATTTCAAGAGACAAATCAGAGCTCTGAATTCAGGCCATGCTGGTTTGGGGACTGTAGATGATTTCATTCAAAAAATATATATTAACATTCCCAAGCTTTGAGACAAGTGTGTGTTGCACGTGTTGCATTGTTACAGCCATGACCGACTCTTTGTGACCCCATGTCCATGGAGTTTTCTGGGCAGGAATACTGGAGTGGTTTGCCAGTTCCTACTCCAGGCGCCTATAGCACCTGGTGGCCACCCATCCAAGTACTAACCAGGGCTGACCCTGCTTAGCTTCCGAAATCTGGCGAGATCGGATGTGCTTAGGGCATCTAGGCAGCAATTTGAGACAAGTACATACTATGATTTAAATACAGTGGACCCTTGTACAACATAAAAAAATTCCAGAGGTAGGGGAAATTTGCTTAACAGAATCATCTATGGGGTGAATCTGTACAACATAAAAATGGTCGCGATTAGGGATTACAGTACTGTACTGTGTTTTCAATGCATTCCTATGGGAAATTTGTATAAAGGAAAATTTGCTTAACTTAATTTCATTTGGAACAAATTTAATTCCTTTATACAAGGTACCACTGTATTTGATTCTGACTGTGAAGCAAGATTGTCCCTTTCATCCCCATAAAAGGGGCAGAAATATATTGTTTCCATTTTTCCGGGAGGCCTTTGGCGATTCTTAACTGAGTTTTTTTTTTCCCTCTCCGCCATCGCAATCTATTTTTACCTACCATTGTTTAGCTATTGAGGTGCCATTAGGTTTTAACTTTTGTCTAGTGTTATTATTATCTGTTTTGTCTGTGCATTTATTGTAATTTCTGTGGCTATTGAAGCCTTGTAAGCCGCTTAGAGTACACAATGTAGATAAGCAGGGTATAAATGCAATAAATAAATAAATAAAATAAAATAAATAATTTTGTCCTAAAAAGGACATGTCGGGATGAACATTTTGAAAATAATTTTCCCCCTACGCTCCCTTGCTAAGTCTTCACAACAGGGAGGCATAGTTACTTTTACTATATTACTACTGTATATATTATATGTACTACATTTACTATATAACTCTATAGTTAATATTACTTTATACTACTATCTATTTATTTCATTTATAGCCCTCATTTAAATGGTATAGGGACCCAAAGCAGCTTATAAATGGTCGAAAAGAAGCCAGAAAGGTGCTTTGTAAAAACAGCACCCTGACCTGTTCTCTTCTCTTCTGTTTTTAGTACCTGTGTGATGTTTATGCAATTTCTTTCATACCTACCAGCTTTCTGCCAAACAAACCCTCAAATCTTCTCGAGGTGATTAACAATAATAAGCACAGGTAAAAACTCTTGGCAAAAACATGACATGACATTTTTAAAAACACTGAAACATAAAAATACAAAGATGTAGCTTTCATCTAAATCCATTAAGACAACCTCCAGGAGCAAAGCAGCTTACATGTCCCAGAAACTTGTCTTAGTTTCAAAAAACAAAGTTGGAAAATGTTTTCTTCTCTCCCTTGGGTCCGTTTTTTATGATTATCCCTATTTTTATATTTTCTGTTAATGATAATTATATTTATAGTTAGCATTAGTTATTTGTCTGACTCCCTTGTTTATTTTTGTAGTTTTACATCATTTTGTTTATTATTTACTTTTATATTGTATAATTTGTTTATCATTGTAAACTTTCCAGAGTAGCCTACAAAAATCTAATAAAGAAATAAAATAAATAAATAATGACGAAGTCCAGCCTAATTAGAAGGGACTTTGTCTACCTGCAAGGCCAACTAAGGACTTGTTTATATGGGCATTTATTCTTCTGTTTGGTGCATTGTGGCAGTACGTTGCGTTGCACTCTTTTCTAGTGACCACATAATGAGAGGACCAATTTGCCCCCAGGGCACACTTGTCAGAGGCTCCTACTTTTTGTGTGTGCAGGTAGGTGCAGCCTAGTTTAGTCCACTCCCTGCACATAGAATCACCAGAAACAGATCAAGTCTTGCAGCTGACATTCTGAATGTCCAGTATCAAGAAATGGCGTAATGAACATGCTGTTTCAGGATACCAACAAATTTAACACTTCTCCTCCTTCTCTCTCTCTCTCTCTCTCTCTGTGTGTGTGTGTGTGCATGCGCACACATGCATTTGTCCGTTAGATCATTACAGGTATGCTGAATCACTTAAGCTATAATAAAAAATACAGTATTTGCATTTGTGTGAAATGCTAAGTGAAATGGTAGCTGCAGGCAGTTTCTTGATCAATACTACATACAAGACAAAAGTATGTATTTTTAGAAACATTTAACCTAAGTGATTCAGTGTATCAGCAATAGTCTAACACAGGCAAAACCAATCACTTCCTTTGACCCTTCACAGAGAAGAAAGGGAAGTGTTTGATTGACAAGAGGAAGGTGCCACAGAGTTGCTTGAAGTCAATGTGCCATTTGAACACAAGGATCACACCAAATGGTATACTGCTTCTCTCTCCAACCTCAAGCAGCCCTATTTGGGCTACACCAGCCCACACTAAAAAGGCCAATGTAAACCTAACTTTACCTACTTTTGACAGGAGATTCAAGAGCCTGGGAGGGTCTTCTGGGTGGCTTGAGAGATTAGAGTTCAACAATAGTAAGAGTGTACTCTTTTACCAGGCAACCTGTACATATTTACAGCACAGTAACAATATGAAGTAACTCACACAATTTGTATGGGTGCCCATGAATTAGTGCATCATGTTTACGCCCTTTTCTAGTCAACTTCTCTGTCTACTCAATTTGTTGCTGTGTTTGTTACATCAAATGAACTTACAGAAGGATGGCCAACTTTTTGACCAGATACTCTAGTCATACCTGTAACTATGTTTCATTCCCCCCTAATGTTATATAATTTCTCTGTTTATTAATTTATTATACTTGTGTATATAGTTTTTTTTAATATTTTAGAGTGACCTTTTTGATCAGATAGGTGGGAAATAAATAAATAAATATTTGACAGCAATATACAGCAAAGCTTAGAAGGGTTACTTTTAGACTACAGCTCTCAAAGCACCCAATACTACCTAAAGGATTCTGCCAGCTATACTGTATAATTAAAAAGTCATTGTTTTAAGTCCTTAACATTATCAGGTGACCATATTCATCTCCATGTGGTTCATCTGCTAATTTCCACCCTTAGAAATTCATCTGCTAATTTCCACCCTTCAGCTGCCTTGGAAACGCACACAAATATTTGAGATTTATTTATTTTTTAATCTTAGTTTTTTGTTTAGTCGGGGTGGGATTCACACAGGATAATTCTTCCATGTTTTCTCCGTGAAAATACACCTTTCCGTTCTCCATAGCAATGATGCAAAGAATAGTTGGTGAAGAACAGATGAATCACCTCACTATGTCAAATCAAGGTCCATTCTGCTTCCAACTGCATACCACAATACTGCTGGCTGCCCTTTGTTATCTGTCTTCAGCACTTGATGTTTGAAGATACAGCTCCCGAGATCTACACTCCTGCCATGTTCACTTGTTAAGCCTAGCTCTTGGACCACAGAATTGCAGAGCTGCAGGGGACACACACACTCCCAAGAATCATTTAACTCAATCTCCTACAGAAGCAGAGAATCCATAGCTACAACATACTTGACAGATGGTTATTCAGCTTCTGCTTTAAAGCCTCTAATAAAGCCTTGTCCACCCCCTTCCAAAGTATGCCATGGTAGTTTCAAACAGCTCTTATTGGTCAGGAAGTTCTTCCTAATGTTTAGTCAGCATCTCTTTTCTTATTCTTTGAGTCTACTGGTTCAAGTCCTATCCTCCAGAGCAGCAGAATACAGCCTTCAAATATTTGATCCCATGAGCTCCCAGTCTTCTCAATGTTGACTAAACATAGCTGACTTCTTCAACTATTACTTATGTGCACTGGTTTCCAGATCTTGTATGGCTTTGTTGCCCTCTTCTGGACACATCCAATCTGTCCCTGTTTTATCTGTTTATTTATGACTATTATCTGCCAAGAAGCAGAGCTTTTGCTTCTTCAGCCATGATGTTAAGAAATGGGTCCTCCCTGTGCAATTGAAGGATATTTATTTATTTTATTTGTTCTGTTCATCTTCTACCTTCCTTGCAGTAAGTTCACAGCAGAGCAGAAGACCCAGTTTGTGGAAGAGCTCAGTGAATTAGGTAGCTGGCTGGAGAGCCAGAAGTTGGGAGTTCAATTCCCCCCCCCCCGGCCGCCACCGGTCCTTTCTGGGAGAAAAGTAAGTCTGTCTAGTCCTGGGCAAGCTATACAGTCCCTGGGCGTTTCCCAGAAGAACAGAATGATAAACCACATCTGGGATAAAAAAATCCAGAAATCCTCACCATACAGTAAGTCAGAATTGGCTTGGAGGCACTTAATTAGTGTAAATGGCAATACCTGCTCTCCAAAATAACCCTGGAGGCAACTGAGAGAGGGAATGGCTGGTCTAGGATCAGCCAGCACATCTAATGGCTCAGAGGGAGCCAGATTCTGGATCTCTCAAATCATAGTCCAGCACTCAAATGATGATGATACCACACTGGTTCTCCGTAATTCATCTCTGCATGCAGTTCAGAAGGCTGGGGAATTTTCCATTATTTTTAATCAAGCTTTAGGAGATTTATTCCTCAGTGATCTTTTTGTACTTGAAAATACTTTGCTTTATTATAATTTTTATTTATTGCAAATTACTGAAGAACGTCTCTTACTTTCCTGCTGTTTTAACATCACTAAACTTGCCAGAAAAGCAGTATCTACTTTAATAAAAACAAATAAACATAAGGGCTCTAAGAGTGTTGTTCTTTCATTTGCATACAGGGGTTTTAAAATTAGATGAGCAACATGTGACACATCAGAACTGACCTTACACACTGGCCAGAATGCTAGATGCTGCACAAAATGATGTAACTTTTGGAGGCAGTTTGCCTCAATTTAAGATGTGTGAATAGTTGCATGTTCAAGTGCACAACCCATTATGTCACAGGTAATGTCTGTGGTAACTTCTGAATTTATGGTAACTTGTGTCCAAGAGTTAAGGGCATTTATGTTATGCCAGATTAACTAGGCAAGAGAATATGAGCTACTAAGTCAGTCTAGGGCAGTGGTGGTGAACCTTCGGCCCTCCAGATGTTTCGGACCACTACTCCCACAGTCCTTTGCCATTGGCAGAATAGGCTCAGAATTCTGGGAGTTGTGGTCCAAAACATCTGGAATGCCAAAGGTTCGCCACCACTGGTCTAGGGCATAGGACTTTCTAATCTGTGCATTTACTTCTCGCATTACCAGATAATCTTACAAGAAGAACCAGAGCATTAAGGGAACAAATGTTTCTTTTCTGGCACTATATCTATCAGGAAAATATTTCAAACAGACAAATGAATTATATTGTAACCTTGAATGTCTAGCCTATCCTAACTCATTTGTTGCCTTCTTTCCTGGGCTGAAGGTTCACAAAGTCCTTGAAGTGTGCATTGGGGAGGGAGTGGGGGGGAAAGAGAAATGTTCAAAAGCGGATCTTCTGTATGTTGAGGGGAAAATACTTGCACGCTGGTCCTCTTTGTTCCCAACAGGCGACTGCCAGTTAACCACCACATAAAGGCGCAGGACATTTTTACAAGGAAAAGGCCTTTTTAAAAAAGCTCAACAAATAATTGGAATAAAAATGGAATGGGGCAAATTACACACACACACACACACACACACACACACACACACACACACACACACACTGCACGAGAATAATCTGCTTTCTTGAAAATTTATTTTAAAGATGTTTCCGTTGTGTTTAAAAAAAATACCCAGAAAGATGATGTCCCTGATCTTCAAACAGCATTTAGATTCAAACAGCTGTTATCTGTTTTTGTGATATCCCTAAAATGTCTGTAATAGAAGACTGAGGTGACTGAGGTGACTGAAGTGAGGGTGGGTGGGGGTGGGGTCTCCAGAAACCCTCTCTATCCATGCTGAAATAGGCAGCTGTAGCAACCTGCTTTTGCCCGCTTCCCTCCTAAGAATGAGGGACAATTCTATCTTGTCTGTTTGGTTTCAAACCTCCAGGGCATGTACTCCACTAGTGGATGGATAGGGACACACAATGAATCTCTGGCTTTTGCACCATGTTATGGTAAGATTCTCCCCTCATAAAATGTGTGTGTATGTATGTACATGTGTGTTTGTGTGTGTCTATCTATCTATCTATCTATCTATCTATCTATCTATCTATCTATCTATCTATCTATCTATC
>JAHTLZ010003547.1:31635606-31651131 GCA_023846285.1 Phrynocephalus versicolor | reverse complement strand
CACACACACACACACACACACACACACACACACACACACACACACAGTTTCTTTTCACTCGCTCTTGTGTTCTTTGTGTATGTGAGTGTCTTCAGGTCCATGTCTGCATGTGCTATAGAACTATATTTAGAAAATGCTTGCTATTTGTTGAGTCTCAGAAAGAACGGAGCTCTACATTGAAGTAGCCACTGAAAATATATATTTTTAGATGTCCAGGTGGTCAAAGGTCACAGAATGCAAAGATGTGAAATCTCTCTCTGTACTGTCTATCCCAATGGGAATTACAGTACCTACGGATTTCTAACTCCAGTCAACATTGCTCCTGAATTAGATGCATTATTTTTGTTTTGATGAATGGCACATATCTCTTCTATGCCATAAGGATCAAGAAGCCAAGTCAGGTGGGGTGTGCACTCCTTATTCCACTTCTCCTTTGCTACCACTCATAACACTCCCTTCTGAGCTCAGCTTAACAACTTAGACTGTTCTCTTCAAAAGCCTTCCATGTCAGTTAAGTGTCTGGAAGTGATAACCAAAGTTCATAACCTCAGCTAATTTTCATATGCCAGAGTAGTAAAGCTATCTTTTCAGTTGAAAGTGAAAACAGTTGTTTTTGTCTCTCGTGTTCTAGAAGCATATATGCAAAGCATGGGACATTGGAAGCGTTTCTGTTGAATGCTAATGGCCTCTCAAATAACTGCCATCATGATGTCTACAATTTTCTGCTTCGTTTCTGGAAAATGACAACTTCCATTTCTGCAATGCTCTCTCTTCACGACAGCCTCCCATCTAAGAACAGGAGGCAACCTTGGATATGCTCAGAGGCCAACCTGTTAACAACAGAAACCTGAGAACAGCCTAGCACAGTGATGGCGAACCTATGGAACGGGTGCCAAAGGTGGCACTCAGAGCCTTTTCTGTGGGCACCCGACATCGCCCTTCATAGCCACCTTTATACAGGTCAAATTACAACAACAATCCTTATTTGCAGCCACAGGCCCAACCAAGTTTAAATTACTCTATTGGCATTTTGCAAAAAAAATAAAAAAAATAGTGGGTTTTGAATTGCAGTTTGGGCACTCGGTCTCTAAAAGGTTCGCCATCACTGGCCTAGCACAATGACACTACCACAGAATGTTTATCACTGCCGTGTGAAGGACTGCTTTATATGGCACAACACTTCCCTTCCCTGGTGCCAAGAATCTTCCCCTCCAGTAAATCTTCAATAAATCTTCCCAGAATGCTCTCTCTTTCCTCTACTCCCCTGTCTGGCAGTTTCGTGTGCTTATTCTGTTATTTTATTATTTTCAACCACCATGATAAAAGGGCAAAAATAATAAATTGCCTTTAATTATATTTTCCCTCAGAACTCATTCCAACATGATACTACAGACACCATGCAATTTATACTGTGTGTATGAGGGTGCACACACCTGAAAAACAACAACACAGAAACGCACATACACATTTGGTGGCACTCCAAATAGATGCCACAATGTTAGTAAACAACCTTTTCCCTCTGGTTGCGCCTTCACACTGGGAATAGACATTCCAAGCAGCTTGCAGGGCTGGTAGGGGGCCTGCCATTCTTCATCCAGGCCAAGTGCCCGGAAAGCTATGTGTAAATGCTTCAGCTTTCAAGATGAACACTGTTTTGCTGACACTAATTCCTCACCCCACCCCGCAAGCGCATTCTCAGTAGCCTTTCTGTGGGAATATGTGCCTATGGGACGAATCAGTACAACATAAAAATGGTCACAATTAGGGATTACTCTGTGTTTAATGCCTTCCTACGGGAAATTTCTATACAGGAAAATTTGCTTAACAGAATTTCATTTGGAACGAATTAATTCCTTTATACAAGGTACCACTGAATTTGCTAAGCCAGTCTTCAGATCATGCAAGGAGTGGCTAATCCTAAAGCTATGCACAAATGCCTCTTTCCCCCATTTTAGTTAAACAGTGTGCATTTTTTTTACATGAAATGGCTAAGGGAGTCTTCACCAGAGAGAAAAAAGACTAACTCTACACCTGTTCTTTTGTGCATTCACTCACTATATTGGTGGTAATCTTCCTTGGAGTTTTTGAAATGAAGAGTGATAAAGGAAAGTCTAAAGAATTAAATAAAATTATAACCCCCCTCTTTCCCTCCAGTGAGCTAAAAGTAGAGTACCCACACCATTTATTCCCACAACACTCCCATGGGTAGAAGAGCTGAATATGGAAAACATAAGCAGGGAAGGCGATGTCCTGAGGGGGCTACAAAAATAGCATACATTTTCTACCTACACGCTAAGAACAATGACATTTTTCAAATGCAGTTTTCAAAAGACGTGTGTATCCTCCTCCTCCTGGTAATTACTCATTCTCCTCTTCAGGCCCCAGTGAGACCAGTAGTGCACCCACGCATACTGCCAAATCACAGTCAGGTGATGAGGCTCCAGAGTAATAATACTCCAGTCCAGAGGCCTTTTCCGTTCCTTAACATTTCAGGAATTTCTTTTCTCCAGCATTGTTCTAGAGCAATAGGAAGAGCAGATCTAAATACTACCTCTGTCAAAGCTGGATTCTGTGGTCTGTGAAGATTGTGCAGATGAAACAAATGTGCATATATTTGTTGGCTGGTATAAGCTATTCTACTCATAACAGGAATAGGAAAGGCGCTCTTGGGCACACAGAAAGACCACACTGACAACCAGTTGTATAGTGGAGCCTGGGCTCACAAGGTCAAAGCTCCATGGCTTTTTGAATAGGTAATAAAGATTACAATATAATATAAGCTCATCATTTTGGCAATAGACTCCTGAGATATTCAGAGCTAAACTAAAAACCAAAGGTCTAGTACAAGGGTACCCAACCTTGGGTAGCCCAGGTGTTTTTGGACTGCAACTCCCAGAAACCCAGGCCAGCACAGCTAGCGGTGAAGGCTTCTGGGAGCTGCAGTCCAAGAACACCTGAGTTACCCAAGGATGAGAACCTCTGCTCTAGTGGATAATTGACCTCCCCAAAAGATGTAACATTAGATAAGGGACAAGACCAAGGGAGAGCTAGGGAAGGACACACTTATCTGCCTGGCAAATAATATACATTGGCTGTAATCCAGATAAGCTTTTCAATTTCTTGAAAACAGTGGGTTTAAACAGATGCCATTCCCTGTTGGCTCATAGCCAGCCCCCTTGACAGCCTTCTACTAATGTCCAAGCTCTAAATCAACAAATGGGGTCAAGCGTCTGGGCTGTTTTCACTACTGCAACTTGAGGAAAGTTGCCATTTATCCAAATTCCTATGGACGTCATTAGGAAATGTCCTGGAATGACTGTATAATGTAGTTTTTAAAATGCGACAGTGCGAAGATATTTAATTTAAATCAATTACTGTATTATTTGAATCTCTCCTTAGAAAGATTCAATTCAATCATATGTTGGGGGAGGGGGTGTTTCCACATGAAAAGTGTATTTCTGCTTGGTAGACATAAGTACATAATTTTCACAACTTCCGTGTCTCCAACCCCAATAGTCTTCTATTCATTGTCACTTCCAGTGTCTGAAAGTGTGCCCTGTAGAGAAACAGGGGAGGGCTCAACTTTCTCTACGTGAAGCTGCCCAAGGACAACAGTAAACGGTTCCCATTTCAAAGGAATATGCACCGCTCAAGGAAACTATTAAAAGGAAACCTGGAGATTTTTGAGGAATTTCCAACATTATATCATATTGAAAGGAAAGAAAAGCTCCGGAAATAGCTTCAATTAGGGCTGGGAAAGGGGGCTGGTGAAGACTGGGATTTATGACGGCTGTGCAAGAGTGCAGCAATGATACTATGAAGCAGAACAAATCAACGTTCTACAAGGCCATTTTTAAAAATGGGGGCAAACCAAACATACAATTATAACTTTTAAACTAGGCTTTGGATCAGCACCAAGTTTTGCACAGTTGTAGCAGAACAGGGGTATCCCACAGACCATCTTGACTGCTGACATGGGTGTTGTTGATGTTCCAGATATGTAAAGTTTTGCGTCCTTTTTCCTGCTGGCAACAGAGGCAGATACTGTGCAGCAATATCAGGCCATTTCCTGGTACAGTCTTTTGAATCAGGGATAGAGAAGCATAATATCCAAAATTTATGAATCAGAGAGTCTTATAAAGAATTGAATCATCCTAATTCCATAATGAAACCTTTTATTCATAACTCATTTTAAATTAAAATGTCATCAAATAGCTTTTTTTAAGTATTTAAAAAATAATAATCTGATGATTTTTTAAATTGTTTTTATCCATTGTAGCAGGAACTTTGTTTTGTTATTAATGGCATTTTTACACATACATAAATTGAGGCATGTAAAAAGTAAGGCATAGAAAGTTAATCTTGTAAAGCAGTTAATTACTGAGTTATGGTCACCAAAAGCAGTTAAAATGTTAAAAAATATTAGAATTTCCTATTTCTCTTAAGTGATTAAAACAGTTGTTCTTTAGTAGGTTTTAAAAGTACACATCTGAATTGTACAGGTCAATGACACTTTTCTCCCACTCATCCTGTTGTCAGGGCAACACACACAACCAAAATGAGCAGAGTAGCTCAATAAACACTTCCACCATCTGTGATCCCTAGATTGTGTAGTCGTACACCAAAGACCTTCGAAGCAGCCATGGGGTGCTCCATCCACATAATATTTACATTCTGCAATTGTCCAACAGTACATTAACTCAGCAATACTTTTTCAACTGGAAGACAAAATAATTCATTACAGGTCAACAATTTATTTCTGTCTCCAGTAAAAATCTACAACCACACCTTTAGCAATGGCCAAGTGGTAAAGAAATGTGTGCACCACTAGGCTGGCCATGTCTTCAAAGCAACCCCCTGCTTTTAAATAATCCATCAAAAGCTCATCAAAGATGGTAACACACTTGACACACCAGGACTGTGCCGTGACATTTGTCTGTGCTGTGATCAGCTCCTTAGTCAAGCACAACAGTCAATGAATGTACCGCAGGCTGTGTCTGCTGCAAAAGAAGCTACAGGCCAATCATATGCTTCATGCACAGGATTGTAATCTCTACCCATTGTGACTACTACACATCATCAACTTTTGGCACTTGTATCATCTTAAAGCCTGAAAAGCTCCTTAAAGCAGCAATGCCCTTTGTGAGTGACCATGGCAAGAGGGCTGGAAGACCACCCCTTGCCTCGAATGAGCATAGCACTCCTTCCTAACAGTGAAGAATGAGAATTAAGCCTCTATGCCAGTGGTGGCGAGCCTTCAGCACTCCAGATGTTTTGGACCACAACTCCCATAGTCTTTTGTCATTGGCAATCTAGGCTCAGAATTCATGGAGTTGTGGTCCAAAACATCTGGAGTGCCGAAGGCTCACCCACCACCACTGCTCTATGCTCGTCAACTCACTCCTTCCTCTGACATGCCAACTTCAATATTTCAATGCTATTCTCTCTTGAAACAGAATTCCCCACGACAGGCCCCGAAACATAGTTAAACCAAGATCAAAACAGGCTAAGATCCAATCAAGTTGTTCTATTGACAAAATGGCTTCACTCCATGGAACCTGAAAGCAGGATACAGTTCCCACTCCAAGTTCCTGTTGTGTCCCAATGTTTCAAGTGGGAAAATGTGGTGCAAAGAGATAGGCAAGTCTCTGGGTCGGATTCTCAGGTGGTCCAGAATTTTGCAGCAGGAAAATGGAAAATCACGTTCAAGGGAGGGGGCAAAATATGGTGCACCAGATGTTGGCGGAACCCTTGCCACCAGAGCCCATCAGAAGGAAAAGCAGGGAAATGGAATCCAGCAACCTCTGGCAAGCCACACTATGCCTGACTCTACAGTAACAGATGGCTGCTGGTGTGTGGCTAAATTTAGCCCCTGCCCTGCCTCTCTACCAACGTAAAGCTCTGAGATATAAGATGTCCACTTAAAACACATTATGGGTCTATATATAATTGTAAAATATGTATACAGTAAGTCATTCCAGCAGTGTGTATGGATGGGCTGAAAGGTGCATTTGGAAATGGAAAGAAGACTGGCTGAGGGAATGAGACAGGAAAGTACAGTTTTGAAATAGAGTACTATATGTCATAGACTTCTTAGAGTTTATAAGAGATTTGCATAAAACTTAACCAGTTCCAATCAAAATTCCTCCAAGGCATCTTAAATTGACCTTTGAAACTGAAGAACAAGTGACTAGGGAATGCTGCTCATTGATATCAAAAATATCATTTCTTACATTAATTTTGAAGTGTGACATCATTACGCCCATGTTAGATAGATAGATAGATAGAGAGAGAGAGAGAGAGAGAGAATGAGAATGAGAATGAGAATGTCATCATAAGCATTATAGAGCTTTGAAACCCTTAGAAAATATCAGAAAAATCTGGAGTAGGACAGATGGTTTGCTTCCAGTTTATTCCCATGAGGACAAACATTTTAATGTCCCCACTGGGAAAAACACTCCAATGACTTTTTCCCCCTCCTCTGTAATTACTGAAATGTTTCTTTAAAGACAAAGTTTTGTTGTCATTATTTCCCAACAACTTACTTTAAATGCCTGAAACCGTGGAGTGCAAAAACCCATACAAAAAACAATCCACAGAAATAGAGAACAGTAACGTCTCTGCTGACTATAGAATTCTATCAGATTTAAAGCCAGGATACGGTTCTGCCCAGAGTGCTGCCATCTTCTTGGCTGGGACATATGGGCAGGGGCCTGCTTGTGGACTGCAGTGGAATGAAGAATGAATAGCAGTTTGCTATTCTCTCTTTGCTGGGGGGTGGGGGGTTACATTTGTACTAGACTTGGGCATCTTGTGCTTTGTACAAAGCACGAAGCACAACACCCCAGGCGCTGCCATGGCCCATCCATCACACGCACACACCGAGTTGGCTGGGCTACTTGCCAGAATCTGTGTGCCACTAGGATCCTTCTTTGGGGGTGGTGTTCTAATTCAGGCAGGAGCCCAGCCAGCTCTTCATTGCCCCATAAGGCAGGCAGCCATTTTGGGGAGCAGATATGATAGGGAGGCTTCCCTCACAAGCAATGAGTGGTTGGGTGCCTAAGGAGGCAGGGAAGGGCTGGCCACTGGCCAGGCTCTTGTCTGGATTAGAGCACCATCACTTAAGAAGAATGTGGCACATGGATCATACTAATTAGCCCAGCCAGAACTTGGGAGTGAGGGATGGGCCACAGCAGCACCTCTAGTGCTGAAGTGGTCAAGTGTAAATCACACTTTCGGACTACAGAACACCCTCCCAAGTAAGATTTGCCTGGTGCCAATACTGATGATATTTTGGTACCAGGCAAAAACCTTATTGTTCCAGAAGTTTTTCAACTGATATACTATAGATTGTGGGTCCTAATGGTAATTTTAGTATATTGTATTTTAATAATTTTAAGTGTTTTTTTTTGTTTTTTTATTAAACATAAAATAACATGGAATAACAATAATAAACAATTATAAAAAAAGTAATAGACAATAATAAACACTACAAAGTGCCCCCACCCCCAGGAAACCGTCCAGTATTCTTGCATCTTCTCTTCCTTCTTCATATTCTTTTTTTCCAGTAAGCTTCTTAAGGTCCTTTACTCCAGAACTGTGTTGGATTATAAGTTGATTGTGTCCCTTTCCCTTTTAGTAGTACATGGTCTATAAATTTCCCCCAAACATCGTAAAGGATATCTTTTTTCATTTCTCCTCGCAAAACTTTTATATTACAAGACAATTTATCATTTAGCGCTATATCCCACACTTCCTTATACCAGTCAGCAATTTTAAGGTCTAATTTCAGTTTCCAATTTCTGGCAATAATCAGTCTTGCTGCTGTCATAAGGTTTGCTATTAATTCTTTAGTTTTCACATCATATTCATTAATAGATGGTAATGATAGCAATGCAATTTCCGGTACACATTTAATATCAGTTTGTAATATTTCTCTTATCACCTCAAAAATCTCTTGCCAAAACTTTTGAACTATTTCACACTCCCACCACAGATGAAAATAAGTACCTATCTTTTTTTCACATTTCCAGCAAAGCTTAGAATATCTTGGATTCATTCTATTCACTCTGACTGGAGTCATATACCATCTTAAAACTAGTTTGAAGTAGTTTTCTTTTATTCTAACTGATAATGACCGTAAGATCCTCAAATTCCAAATTCTTTTCCATTCATCATTATTTATTTATTTCTCTATGTCTTGTTTCCATAGCTCTCTTATTGTGTCCTGTTCCCTATTCTCGAGTGAATCTTGAATTATTTTATATATCTTGCCTACTGCTCCTTTTCCTGTATTTCCTTTCTCTGATTCATATGTTGACAAAAATTGCTCAAATTTTGTATATCCTCTGAGTTGTATATTTCTCCTTGTCCATTCTTTCGTCCAGCTTTCTAACTGGGCGTAATTCAACCAGGACAATTCCTGGGTTTGCAGTATGCGTTTAATTTCCTGTTTTGTTCTCATCTTTTTGATCCAGTCTTTTAATCTTGCAAAACAGAACTGGCGATAAAGGACATCCCTGTCTCGTTCCTCTGCCTAGGGTAATCTGTTCTGTCATCCCATCGTTGACTATAATTGATGAGGTGCTATGAGAATAGAGTTGGTTTATTACACTTAGAAATTTTTCTCCAACCCCCCATTTCACTAATAGAAGTTTTAACGCTGGCCACTGGACACAGTCAAAGGCTTTAAATAGATCTAAAGACAAGATGCATGCTCTATCCTGTGTTCTTCCCATCTCATAAAGAACATTCAAAACTCTTCTTACAGTATTTGACATTTGTCTGCCCTTAATAAAACCCGTTTGGTCTTCTTTGATATATTTGTTTATAAATGTGTACATTCTTTTGGCTAAAATTGCTGTAAAAATCTTAGCGTCTTGATTTATAAATGATATTGGTCTATAAGATCCAACATCTATTGGGTCCTTGTTAGGCTTGAGAATTAAGATAGTTAACGTGTTTTTCCAGGAGGAAGGTACTTGCTCTCCCTCCAATATCTCATTATAAAGCTTCTTTAACTTAGGTATTAACATTGATTTAAATATCTTATAGAATTCTGGTCCCAATCCGTCATCTCCTGGAGTTTTAGCATTCTTTAGCTTGTTTATAATATATTGTTCCATAACTTCCTTCCTACTTCTATTAGCTGTATATAAATTTTGATAGAATTCTTGGATAGCTTTTAATTTTTCTTTCATTTGAGTACAGATATTGCCTCTTAGATCTTTTATCCTTCCTATCATGCTTTTTTCTTTTCTTTTATGTGCTAGTTTTGCTAGCATCTTCGAGTTTTTATTACTGTATTCGAAAAAGTTTATTTTCAAGTATAGTAAATTTCTTTGGGTTTGTTGTAGATCTATATCTTCTAATTCCCTTTTCCTGGCCTCAATCTGAATTAGGATTTTTTTTGTCTTTAGTTAGAAAAACTTGTGATTCAAGGTCTGCTATTATAGCCTCTAATTTTTTTTTATTTTGCTGATCTCGACTTTTTATTATAGCATTTTCTTTTATTATATAACCTCTGGCCGTAGCCTTCAAAGTGTCCCAAATAACTCCTATTTGACCACCACCTTCTTTATTAATATTCCAGGTTTCTAGCCATTCCCTTTGTATTTTTTGTACTGTATCTGGGGATTGGAACATTCTAGAGTTTATTCTCCACCTTCTAGCTTCCTTATAATTCTTATTTTCTATTTCAACAGACATTAGAGCATGGTCAGACATTAGAGGAGTAGAAAGTAAATTTTCTTTCATCGCCCTTCAATTCTCTCCAAACATCCTTTAATCCTATATTTGCGATGAATTTTGTTAAGATTGTATGTCTAGCCCTCCAGTCTACCTTCCTAGTCATTGTTTTGTCTTTTATTTTGTCCATAACCATATTGAAATCTCCCGCCAAAATTACATTTTAAGTGTTTTTAAGTGATCATTTTAATAGTTGAATTGTTAGTTGCCCAGAGACCTTTGGGTAGTAAGCAGTAGATAAGCTGGATGAATGAATGAATGAATGAATGAATGAATAATACAAAATTCAGGATTTTATAATTTTTAAACATTTTATAACTTTGTCAAATAGTACATTTTTGCCTGGCAATTAAGTTATGAAGGAAACCTTTCACATTACTACAGCGATAAAATAAGTTTGGATTTGATCAAGAAAATGAGAAATGCACATACAGTATTTGATTTCCCCCACAAAATTTATGTTGTTTCAAAATTTCTGGAAATGTTTACTTTTCTACAACAATGTTGCTGATAACTTGGTACTTCCAAGCTCTTTTACATGCTCTATTGATACCACAAGATTTGCTTTTGTGATCTATAAGCAGGTAACAAATGAACAAGCAGGTCAGAGATGACAAGATGCCAAGATGATGGATCACTACAAAGAGAGATAAGTATCAAGGAGATACTCACTGCCGAATAAAAGTTCTTATTAAAAGTGGAACTTCTCGTCCAAGTTCTTCTTCAACAAGAAGACGTTTCTAAGGCTACTATCCCATGGCTGCATCACAGCGTAAGCAGATTTTAGAGTCCCCACTGATGTTTGCTTTGGCTAAAAAGCTGCATCCAAACTGAGGCAAATTATTCCCACCTCCGGGGCTGGTACTTACAAAACTTGCTAAAGGGGGTGTGGTAAGAAGCGGATTTTAGCAGTCACGGGATAGATGCCTAAGTTTCTACATTCCTTTTGTAGCTACACAGTGATATATAAACAATCAAGGGGCCCCAAAATAGAAAAAACTACTTGTACTTTCCAGAAGTACAAAAATCATGAAGAGCTGTTAAAAATATTAAACTATGCATTGCAGTTGCTGAATGACTAGCTGCAAATTTGGAGCTAAATATTCATCAACGGCTAGCAGATAGTAATACAACTTGCCAGTTGGATATTCTAAGACTAGATATGAACTACCCTCTGGCAATAATAATGCTACCACATAGTAAATGTCATCCTGTTGGACGGGTATGGAATAGAACCAGTCATTTAAATTAAAAATGAAGAATGCAACTGACCTAGTACAGTATTTAAAACCATGCATAACAACTACAGGCACAACATTGCATTTAAAAAAACTAGACTACTCTGAATTCTTAACAGCTGAATGTTTCTAGAGGTGGTTTCTAGCATGGACATAATTTTGTCTTATCCCTATTGTGAGAGTTAGAGCAAACTTACAGCAGTATAACCTGGAAATGAAAAATATGGGCGTTAATCCTAACCATGACTACTATTTGAAAAATAGTTCCTACGGACAGATCATGAGTGAATGTACAAATGTCCCATGTGCAGTGAGCTGGCACAGTTCTAACGATGAAAGCTGGCAATGCAGTAATACCACAGGGCAAAAATGGAAGGTGAAACAGAACAGGTGGTGCAGCATAAATGCAGTATTTTTCTGTGCATAAGACTATATATTTGCCTTAAATTGTTAGACTAAAAATTGAGGGTCATCAGAAGTAAGCTGAGGAGAGAACTGTGTGGTTGTGAAACTGTAATTTTAGGTTGGAAAAGTGACGGTCTTATACACTGGGGTGTCTTATAGATGGAAAAATACGGGGACAGCAGTACCTTGGCTTACAAGCATAATCCATTCTGGAAACATGCTTGTAAACCAAATCACTCATATATCAAAGCAAATTTCCCCATAAGAAATAATGGAAATTCAGATTATTCATTCTGGGGCACTATAGACCACATATTGCGCACACACAAAATGCCAAAATTCACAAAAGAAGTTTACTAGAAGTCCATGTCTGCATGTTTAGGGACCTGGCTGCAGAATGTGCTCTGCTTGGGACTAACACTGGATTTTACTCTGTGTTTTAATGTGACAATAATAAAGTGCAATTTGTAGCCATCTACACACTTGACTAGCTCCCCTGAAATGGCTAGTGGCTATGCAAGTGACTAGAAAGTGTTTGAAAAATAAGAAATTATGTTGAAATCAAATTAAATAAAAATATAAATAAAAAGAAAAAACCTAACCTGCAATCTCCTTTGAAAACATTCCTGGATGGTATAAGGGAGACTTCCATTCCAATCTCCTCCCTTTGCTTTGGAGGCTACCTGACATGGAACATTCCAAACAATCCCCCACAATCCAGAAGGGGGAGAAAGAGAGGGAGCCACCACTGTCTTGTTTGCGATCATGTGACCTGCTCCAGTGCTCATCTTGCAAGACATTGCTCACTAATCAAAGCAAAATTGATCAGAAGTGTTTGCATGTCTTGCAAAACACTTGTAAACCAAGGTAAAGTACTCGTAAATCAAGGTACTACTGCATTCTTTTTTAAAAGTCACTGCATTGAACTCACTTGACAACTGGGGCTAAAACTTCATTACATTTTTGCTAGAGTTAATGCACTTGGTGTGAATCCTAAATGTCAAGTGCTGCTAATTAAGAAGTCTGTATCTTCTTGCAGCAATTAAGAATTTGGGCAAACCACACACAATGTCTATGCTGAATCCTTAACTTCTAGTAATTTGTCACAAAAAAATTAGGCTGACAGCTTCATGCCAGCTGGTATAACGAATAGAATGTTGGCCTTAAATTTTTGAACTGCACCACTAAGAATCCCAAAATGGCCACATTGATTCACGTCCATTTTGTCTCTCTAAGTGTTGTACTTCGGAGTGGTACAAAAAAAAATCTTGCTTCATGTCCATCGCGCAACAGCTGAAATTTGTCTCAACCACGCCCTCGAAGAGGGATCTGAGTGTGACAGTTCTGTACCTTGCTCTGGGTATTCCCTTGTCTTGGTTTGCTCCCGCTTTCTGTTGTGAGACAAGGGGCCATGAGGTAATGACTGTCACACAACAAAACATTCCTTCCTCTCTCAGAAAACTGTGTCCCAGGTACTGGGTTGGGTGTTACATACAAAGTGCCCGCTCACCCCAGATGATCACCACCCCCTTGCCCTCCTCTGTTAAATACCAATAAAACAAAACAAACTTCAAAGCCAGGCAACAGGGACACCAGACAGACAATTAATTAGAAAGCAAAGGGAAAAAAGAACAATGAAAGCCCGAAGGCTATCACCCGGAGCATTGCAATGCAGCCACGTAGAGAAAGTGAAAGCTAGCCAGACGAGCTGCAGACTCCTTCCCGGCCTGCAAAGATTTTGACTTTTCAGAGGCGAAACATCGAAAAAGAATGTTTAAGCCCCCCCCCCAAAGGAAAAGGGAAGCTAGACAAATTCTGTGTTTGTCATGGTACAAGACTGTGAGGTAACACTTGTCACAAGACAAGTTATCACGTCCATGGGAACACTGAAACAGGGACAAAACCACGTGATCGCGACCAACGCCATCACGGTACAAAACTAGTTGTGGAACAAAGAAGGATGTGAAGTAACCACCTAAGGGATTATAGAGTTATTTTATACAATAATTATAGAAATTGTTGTACTAGAATCCCCACCATTCTTGCTTAGTGACCAAGCTGGTTGAGTTTAAGAGGATATGAGATTTAACAAAAGCAGCCCTACACCTCTCATCTCTCGTTGCATATTGCAGTACTATAATGATCCCAAACCCTCAGAAATAGAAGTAGCATCATTTTTGCCATTACTGCTATTACTTGTAACTATTAAAATAATTGACATCCCAGCTTTCTGCTGAATAAGAATAATACCCCTTCTCTTGGGTTTGCTGCCCTCCCAGTCACATTTGGTAGGATGCTCTTTTATATCTCTCTTCTGAATCCTGAAAAGTTTTGTTTGAGTGTGTGTTTTGCTAAATTTACAATGTGATACAACATATTACCCTTCTCCTCTGCAGCTACTGCCTATGATGATGAAGAAAGTAGGCAAAAGAGACTTGGAGGTCTCAGGCTATCTTTCCCCATCTTAGTGCCTTTCAAATGTGTCGGAACCACAAATCCCACCGTTCTCTTTCTCTGTGGATTATGAGACTAGTAGTCTAACACATCTTGAAGGTATAGGGTTGGGAAAGGTTGGAGTCAGTGACATGGATTTTTCTGTTTCTAGCCTAGTTTATCTTGTCATGAGATAGAAGACTACTACCTGCATGTGATGGATCAAGGCTGAGAGTGTATCTGACCAGAGTTGTGGCAGTTTGATGCCACATGAAGTGTCATGGCTCCACCCTAAGGAATCCTGGGATCTATAGTTTGGTGAGGTACTTAGAAATCTTTGCTATATTTCTGGCGGGTAAGTTAAAGCTCTTAAGCAGAAAAGTCTAAATACCCCATCAAATCACAGATCCCAGAGTTCCACAAGATGGAGGTCTGACAATTAATAAGAAATCAAAATACTGTACTGGACTGGTTTTGCCTCATTCAAATCCCCAGGTCAGTTGGGAAAGCAGGGCACTCACACATTATGTGCAGTGGGGGATAATGGAGGGTCATGAATATTCATATATGGGCAACATAAAACCATCAACCAGATTCAGAGGCACAACCACACCTCTGGGATCTACTTTAAATCCCTTCCCCACAAAACATCAAATATAAAAATAAAAAAAACCTGATCATAGTTCTTCAAGTCACCACCATCATGTGTAACTCTGCATTCTATCTCCTCTTCTAATTTCACTACCAGGGCCGGCGCTAGGGTTTTTTGCGCCCTAGGCGAGGGGCGGGCGGTGGTGGCAGGGGGTGGGCGGGGGGCAGCAGGCTGGCCAGCGCCCCCTGTCCATTTTGGTGCCCTAGGCAACTGCCTAGTTCACCTTAATGGACGCGCTGGCCCTGTTCACTACACCAGCTGTATGGGAGCCACATGTGGTGGCGACAGCGTGGTGTCCTGTCTAGGAGCAAACAGTGCCATGAGGTGAGGGACCGTGTACCAACCATGTGGAGCAGCCTCCATGCGGCTAGAATATCATATGGGTCCTTTGTTTGTGCAAACAATGTTAGAAAATGATGCATATTATACAGTAGTACAGTACAGGCAACAGGTCTCTGGCAACAGTTCCGATACCATTGAAAGGTATCACATGGTTAGTTATTATTTTACTATTAATATAATATTTTATCTGTTGGGGGTGAGGGGAAATTTGTTTTGGAGACATTTTATTTTTAACTCATTCATCCATTCATTGCCTTGGGTGCCAAAACAACACACTTGTCCTTGAATGCTTGTCCCTTCGTGATGGGAACCGCCTCAGGCTACAAAATGTCTTGGGTCAGCCCACTCCGGGTATGTGAAGATCATTGTTTGGTACATTAAAAGGTACAAACAGGAGAGGTTCATGCCAAAGATTCACCAGATGGTCTCCTTCTAAGAGACATGCATTGCAAACCCCATCATGCCAAGAACTGGGTGGATTTAACAGGCAAGAGCTACTGGCCTGGCAATATCCATCTTGCTATATAAGTTTGGTCTTTAGGTTCTAGATTTGAAGTTCACTGGTACAAACCTGAGGAAGTGGTGTTTAATCCTGCAAAGCTCCTTTATCGCAGGTAGGATGATTTTTCAATAGTCTAATAATGGTATCACCTTATTTATTTATTTATTTATTTATTTATTTATTTATTTATTTATTTATTTATTTAT
>JAHTLZ010003547.1:31617555-31633273 GCA_023846285.1 Phrynocephalus versicolor | reverse complement strand
GCCGAGTCGTGCCCATGTCTACTAGAGATACTTAAACCTACATTACAGTATATATTGACTCCAGCCTGAGTCCACACGGTGCCAAGCTATTGCTAGGGATTTCTTTGTATTTGTATGAGCACACCAGAAGAATGACGGTAACCCTCCTACTAATATTATATAGACACATAGCCACAAACAGGAAAGGTAGTACTAGTAGCAGACTGAAGAACACCTTGAAATGTACAGTATATGAATGCAGTTGGTGGACCATACATGGCCAGCCATGGATATGAAGGCCTGGCAGATGCCAGAGAGCAGTTGGATGAAGCAGTTTGTTTGACCTGCAGATCAAGACAGGGTCCACTTCAGACTAATGAACCGGAGGAATGCTCTGAGCTGAGTGAAAGGGATCTCTGTGGGAACGTTACTTGTAGCAGAAAAGGCAAGCAAGACAATGGGAATATGACAGACTCGGAAGGGAGAAAACAAGACAAAAGTTATTGCACTATAGTAGATCCAGGAACTAGGAACCGCCTAAGCAAAAATGCAACCCAGTGAGAAGTAGCAATGGCATCCACCAACCACTAGAATATACACCAGTCACACCATTGACAGAACTATTTGCCTGTCTTTTTCCTTTGCCTCTGATTTAAGAGTTGAGGAAGGTGTGAGGTTGAACTGGAAATGGAAGGCTGCTTGTTGTGTGATCTTAGACATAGCCCAGAGTTAGGGAAGGCAGCAGGTGGCTGGTGCTGTGTGGCTGTAGAGCTGAGTTGGGATCTGGAAGGGCCATCCTGCCACTTCTTCTCTACTCCATACTCTTTATTCGTATACTAGAGGGCCCATCAGTCTGTATTCAGACTGATGAAGCTGTTTGGATGAGCAGCGAAACGTTTCTATCTCTCAAAAAAGAAGTCCAGTAGCCATGACTTAACTTCCAGACAAGAGGATCCTAGTTTGAATTAGTCGTTACTTTAGGTAAAGTAAGGTCTTACTGTTAACCTTTCCTTGGGATTACAAGGTCATAAATAAGAGCACCATGCCCAGCTTCAATATACAATATTTCCCCATGTATAAGAGTATGTTTTTCTCTAAAATTGTTAGACTAAAAATTGAGGGCCATCTTATACATGGAAGTAAGCCAAGGAGAGAACCATGCGGTTATGAAACTGAAATTTTGGGTTGGAAAAGTTGGGGTTGTTTTATCCCTGGAGGCATCTTATAGAGACTTCTAAATTGTATAAATAAATAAATAAAAATACGGTATATCCAATGTAAATTGAGCTGCACAAGATAGTATTAGTGTATAGTCAATTCCATTTGTATTGTATGCTCACAGACCGGGTAATTTAGTGCAGATTGCTTTGCTGTGTTATTTTTGTGCCTTAGGAGACACTGTTTCTCTGAACTCCTGCTGGTGGCACCAGACCACATAAGTAGAACAAAATGCAGAACCTGAGCAAAAAGGGAACTAGACAGACAACCATAGCCCTTTAAGTGCTGATTAGCTGGCACACTCTGTGTGGGATCCTTACAAAAGTCCCTTGAAACCTCAATATTTATGGCCTTCTCTACATTTGAACCCACATGTTCTTGGTATAAAGGAGGTCCAAGTTGGTATATTAAGATATTGTTCTGGCCAGGGTAAACAACAGAGCAGCAAATCACACTGACATTTGGCTTCCCTCTCAAGGCCCTATGAACCCTCCTGGAAAGCGTTGGAGCAAATGACAAACAGAGGGCACTCCTGGGACAAAGAAGAGCAGAATCTGCAGTAGGTAAAGCACCATGTTTTCCCTGCTGAAAACAGATGGTATTCAGTGACTGTAAATAGTCCACAGTCTGCTGTTGCACCATAAAAGCCGAGAGCAGCAGCTATAATGCAAAGTTGTCAGCTGTCGTTGCTACCTCCCTGAAAATGAAAACAAGGCTTTGAAGCAGCATTTCCGTAATAAGAGTGCAACAGAAGTGGAGGGGGGCAACCTGTTCCTCTGTTTGGGACCCATAGATATTTGAGCACACTTCCCACTGGCATTAAAGGTAAAAGGCTCCCCCTGCACATGTGTGTCTCACTCTAGGGGTGGTGCTCATCTCCATATTCAAGCCGGAGCCAGTGTCGTGGAAGTCCATGGCCACGTGGCCAGCATAGCTGCAAATAAACACTGTTTTACCTTCCCACTTTTTACACCGGTACCTATTTATCTACTTGCATTTACATGCTTTCGAACTGCTAGGTTGGCAGGAACTGGGGTCATCAGCAGGAGCTCACTCTGTTGCGTGGCAGCCGGGATTTGAACCGCTGAGCTGCCGACTTTGCATCCGACAGTTTTCAGAAGCCTTAGTCCACTGAGCCACCACGCATTAGAGGGAGATAAACTGAAAACAACAAGCCCCTTCAAAATGCTTTTTTCTTCTTTATTCAGGTCCACTTTCTCCAAGCAGCATGCGAGTTCTGCACACCGATAAGGTCCATATTGGCCTCTTAAAAGTCTTCAAAATGTTTTTTGTAGCTATAATTGGCAACTAAAATATTCAAAAATTTCCTTCTATATTTATGAGTGACATGGGCGGTTTCATTTCAAATTAGCCTGCCATGCTCATTTGAAATAAAGTTCCTTTAGGACAGTGGTTCCCAGCTTTGGTTAACCCAAGTCTTCTTGGACTGAAACTCCCAGAAAAGCCAGCCAGCACAGTTGGTGGTGAAGCCTTCTGAGAACTGCAATCTAACAATACCTGGGATTCCCAAAATTGGCAACCACTACTTTCAGATATGATTCCCAGCCTTCAAATTGAAGTTCCCGATTGCAAAAGTTATCTGAATCATGATGTTGCTTTTTGCGCCAACGCTATCGCCATACAACTGGCATTGGTAGATCTACTGTGGGAAATAAGCAGAGGACCCCAGTCAGTCCCATCCTTGATGCTTTTATATGATGTGAAGTAACACGAGAGGCTAGCCTTCAGCTGGCAGCTGTATAAACCATTAATGATACATATAAGCCATTGAGGCGATGTGACTTAAAGGTAGTCTAGCAGAGCCTGGGCAAAGCCCCCCGGTTTTTTTCAGTTAGCAGAGGTGAAGACGTCACTCACACGTCAATCCCCTGTGGATTTCCCTATCGCCCCTAAACATAACTGGCAGCACTTGTTAGCAGTCTAGGGGTGGGCGGGTAGGAGGGGGAAGGACTTTCCCAGCCACAATATACTGTGGGGATGTTGCCAACAATAGTTGTGCTTCTATTGGGGATTCTTTCCTAACAACTGGTAACCTGATGACAAGATGCTAAAATTATTTGAACTTGGCAGGCGGCAGGCTATCTATTCTCATTTTTGCCCATGGGCCTCTCTGTTAAGCAGCCTGACAGGGACACACACTGCCATCTTTAAATAACCCAACCAGCTACTTTTACATTCCTGGAGGGGGTTCAAAGGGTTCATACTTTCATTTTTAGAGCACAAAAATGCCCTGGGACCTGCAGCTCCGGCTTCTTTCACATGAGGCCATGGAGAGCTAAGAGCATCCCTCAAAGGCTTTATCAGTATTATCAGTCTATTCCATTGGGAAAAAATGGAGCATCACCTCAGGCTCAGGCCATCCCTGGCCAACTCTCTCCTTTCTTTAGTGTGTATACAAATGCTTGCCTGCCTCTCTCTCTCTCTCTCTCTCTGTGTGTATCTGTATCTGTATTTCCCCCAGCTCTGCCTAGCACCCTCATTTTAGCCCAAGGTCTGTCAGCTGGGCCTTTTGCCCCTTGAGTCACCATTGTTATCAGAACTGCATGAAATGTAATGAGGGTTATGACTTGAAAGAAGGCCGTCTTAGGCCGTCTTAGTTATGGCATTCTACATGTGGAACACCCTCTGGAAGGTAAGTCAGTTTACTTATTTAGCGATATTTTGTACAGAGCTTATAAAAAGCCCTCTGTGTTAGTGGGAGTCTGAGAACTGAGGAGGTGGACAGGGACCTTATCCCCCAAAAAGTTGGTGGGAAGGCACCCCCCCCTGCTTTGACTACATGCCATTCATCCTACATAGCCGTAACGTTAGAAGAACCACAGCGTTAAAACAACAGCATGCCGTGTGTCAAAAAATATCATCCGAAGAAAACAAGGAGCTTGTTTTTTCTTGAGTGTCCAACAGGATTCTCCCAGCACCACTTTTGGGGCTTTCTCTTCCAGGAGGGACAGGAGCCACAGTAGAGCAATGCCTCCAAGTGCTATCCCAGTGAAATGGCCCAGCAGGATCCCATGGTCAGTGGTACTGAAACCCAGAGATGTTCAGCAGAACAAGGAGCTTGGAGAAGCCTGTGCATACAAAGTGCACCTTGGGGAGATGTGTCAGGTGGTGCTTCTCAGATATTAAGGGAGCTCAAAGACACAGACTATGATGTCTTTTCAAGACCAAATAAAGAATCTGAGCATTTGGGCCAGACTGTAATACTGTTTAAAAAAAACAAAACAAAACAACCAGTGGGATTTAAATTAGTCATGACTGTAACATAATCCTCCCTTGATCTCAGTTGTCTTTTGGGGAGCTCTCACAGAAACCCAAATGCCTGGTAAAATGCTCTCAAACAAGGGGCTAAATAATTTGAAATAAAAAGAATCAAGGACGCAAACAGGAAGAGGGAAATGAGAAAGTGAGGATGTAACTTTTTAGCAGCCATCAAGCCCAGGAGCAACTAACTGTTCTGGACGGGGTTGCACTCCCCCTAAGGGACAGGGTCCGCAGCTTGGGGGTACTCCTGGACCCCAGTCTAACTCTGGAAGCCCAGGTGGACTCGGTGGCCAGGGGTGCCTTTCTCCAGCTGCAGAAAATATATCAGCTGCGCCCCTACCTGGATGAACGGAGCCTCATGACAGTTAAGCATGCACTGGTAATATCCCGCATTGATTACTGCAGTGCGCTTTATGTGGGGCTGCCTTTGAAGACAGTCCGGCGATTGCAACTGGTTCAGAATCGCGCTGCGCGGCTGGTGAGTGGTGGGGCCGCCAGGGAACACATCACGCTGATTCTGTATAACCTTCATAAGTTACCAGTTGCTGCCCGAGCCGAATTCAAAGTGCTTGTTTTGACATATAAAGCCCTAAACGGCTTAGGACCTAGATACCTGAAGGACCGTCTCCTTCCATATGAACCTACCCGGCAATTAAGATCTAGGCAGAGGGCCCTCCTGGAAGAGCCATCCCTCAAGGAGGTGAAAGGGATGGCTTGTAGGAACAGGGCCTTTTCGGCAGTTGCCCCCAGATTATGGAATGCCCTCCTAAGCGAGATCCGCCTGGCGCCAACATTGATGTCATTTCGGCGCCAGGTAAAAACATTCCTCTTCAAGAAGTATTTTTAACTGATTATTGTGGGTCCTGATAGTGATTTTAGTGCAGTGTTTTAATATATTGTATTTATTGTATTTAAATGTTTTATTGTTTTAATTTTATTGCAATATGATGTTTTAATTGTCTGAATTGTTGACTTTGATTGTGAACCGCCCAGAGACCTTTGGGTAGTGGGCGGCATACAAGCTAAATAAATAAATTAAATAAATAAATAAATAAATAACTTGCCTCCACTGTTTCCCCACCTTCTAGGCTCATAGTGTCCATCAACATGCTACTGCTCAACATTAGCCACATATTTCTCTCCGGGCCCCAACACACACACCTTAAATGGTGAATCCAATGGAGATGGTCATTATTGGAAACCAAAGGATGAACTATCACAATAGTTTCAGTATCCCTTTTATTTTATCATTTTATTGACTTCTTTGGTCTCATAGTTATTTGTTGTGCTCCTTGGGTTTATTTTTATAATTACTGTCAGCTGTTTGAGCAATTGTGAAGGTGAGGAGTGGCACACAAATGCTTTCAAAGAGAACAAGTAACAAATGCAAGTACACAAACAAAGAAACAAACTGTAGCATCTTGCTGGCTTCTGATTGTCTTCCACTTCACGTTCTGTTTGATTTTAGTACAACCCAGACAGACCTACCAGAGTGAGATTGGGCAATGAGAGAGAACATCCCCAATTTATAATGGCTGCACCTAGATTATACAGTATTCAGACCAGAAACAGATGGTAGAGATAGTCTGCAACTGGAGAAGGGGATTTTTTAACTAATTAAAACATCTGAGTGTCATAGCAGGAGCTGTTGTAACCAACCAAGATTCTGCAAATTAGCTTGCTTTGTTGGGTGATTGTTCTGTCTGCAACATTTGCTTTCATTTCAAATGTATGAGCAGAAGAGCATACAAAAGCATGTAAGGATCATCTATCTATTAGCAGACAACTTCCTTGCTTGCTTCCTTGCTTACTTGCTTGCTTCCTTTGTTGACATAACACACCATCACCCAGACCATCACAATCAATGATTAGACATTCAGTACTGGCAACTATCTTTTGGGAGAATCATCTCACTGTTTATGTACTTGGACCAAACAAAGCTGGTTGGAAGGGATCAGGAGCAAATTTGGTCTCTTTTTGACAAAGTACCCAGGCCTCCCACAATGCACTTAAGAAGGGGAAATAATGTGACTCTAAAGTGCTCTTGGCCATCAGGACCTCTTTCCCTTTCACCCAGTGAGAATATTTCTGGGTGGCTGCAGGAGAGAAGCTCCTTGTACTAGGGGATTCTATAATTAGAAATACAGAGGGATGGATTTGTGAGGAGCATGATAACCGTATGGTCACTTGCCTGCCAGGTGCAAAGGTTGCAGACATCACGAGAAATCTAGATAGCTTGTTAGAGAGAACTGGGAAGGAGCCAGTGGTCATGGTACACGTTGGTACCAATGATGTCGGGAAGGCCAAGCGGTCAGTCTTAGAAGCCAAATTCAGGTTGTTAGGTAGAAGATTGAAGTCCCAGGCTTCCAAGGTAGCATTTTCAGAAGTGCTACCTGTTCCTCGTGCAGGACCCGCCAGACAGGCAGAACTCAGAAGCCTCAATGCATGGATGAGGCGATGGTGTCGAGAGGAGGGCTTTAGATTTGTCAGGAACTGGAGAAAATTTTGGGACAAGCCAAACCTGTTCAGGAGGGATGGGTTGCACTTGAATCATGATGGGACCAGATTGCTGGCACTCAACCTCAAAAAGGCAGCAGAGCAGCTTTTCAACTGATAACTGGGGGAAAGCCGACAGGAGCTGAGTGGCATCCGTTTTGGAACACCTCATCCTCGGGGAACGAGGTTGGAGAGGGTAGAGAATCACATAGAGATGACATAGCAGGTATTAGCACTGGGAGAATAATGGACTGTGACAGTTTGTCTACTGAAAATAAAAGCTATGAGGGGAAAAGAACAAGGCAGCAGCTGTTGTTGTGGGACCCACTGTACAGGTGCTTCTACGCCAATGCTCGAAGCCTTCGAGCAAAGATGGGAGAACTTGAACATTTGGCAGCTAGGGATAACATAGATATAATAGCCATAACAGAAACCTGGTGGAATGTGGAGAACCAGTGGGATACAGCAATCCCAGGCTATAAACTCTATAGAAGGGATAGAGAGGGGCGGGTTGGAGGAGGAGTGGCCATCTATGTCAAAGAAGGGGTAAAATCCAGCAGAATGGAGATTGATAGAGGGTCTGACTCCACCATAGAATCACTGTGGGTTAAACTACCAGGTCCCAGGAGTGATGTGATAGTTGGAGTATTCTATCATCCACCAGATCAAAAACTTGAGGGGGACCTTGAAATGAGGAGAGAAATCATGGAGGTGGCTAAGAGGGATAGGATAGTAATCATGGGGGACTTCAATTATCCCCACATTGACTGGACCAATGCAAGCTCCGGGCAAGAAAGAGAAACTGGGTTTCTCAACTTGCAGAATGACTGTGCCTTAGAGCAACTTGTCATGGAGCCCACCCGAGAACAGGCAACTCTGGATCTAATACTGTGTGATACTCAGGACCTGGTCAGGGATGTGAATGTCACTGAGCCTCTGGGGAACAGTGACCATGCTGCAATTTCCTTTGCCATGCATGTCGGAGGAAGAGTGTCAACCAAATCAGACATAAAAACCCTTGATTTTCGAAGGGCAAACGTCCCTCAGATGAGGAAACTAGTTAGAGAGAATTTGAAGGGGAAGGTTGGAAGAATCCAATCTCTTCAGAATGCATGGAGCCTGTTCAAAACAACAATAATAGAGGCCCAGCACAAGTGCATACCACAAAGGAAGAAGAGCTCATTTAAGTCCAAGAGGACACCAGCATGGTTAACGAGTGGAGTTAGAGAGGCTCTGAAGCGCAAGGAGAGGTCTTTCTGTAAATGGAAATCCTCCCCAAATGAGGAAAATAAAAAGGAACACAAACTCTGGCAAAAGAAATGTAAGAAGATGATAAGGGAGGCAAAGAAAGATTTTGAGGAACGCATGGCTAGCAATATAAAGGGTAATAATAAAAGCTTCTTTAAATATGTTAGAAGTAGAAAACCTGCCAGAGAACCAGTTGGCCCTCTGGATGGTGAGGGAGGAAAAGGGGAGGTTAAGGAGGACTTGGACATTGCAGAGAAATTAAATGAGTTCTTTGCATCTGTCTTCATGACAGAGGACTGTGAGCAGATTCCGCTGCTTGAACGGCCCCTGTTGACTAAAGAATTAAATCAAATACAGGTTAACAAGGAGGATGTTTTAGGTCTAATTGATAAATTGAAGATTAACAAGTCACCGGGCCCAGATGGCATCCACCCAAGGGTTATTAGGGAACTGAGAAATGAAATTGCAGATCTCTTAACGGTTATATGCAACTT
Source organism: Phrynocephalus versicolor (assembly GCA_023846285.1). Classification (NCBI taxonomy): domain Eukaryota; kingdom Metazoa; phylum Chordata; class Lepidosauria; order Squamata; family Agamidae; genus Phrynocephalus; species Phrynocephalus versicolor. The sequence continues at coordinate 31,624,556 of JAHTLZ010003547.1, read as the reverse complement.
ATCTCTTAAAACGGCCATAGTGCCGGAGGACTGGAGGATAGCAGATGTCACACCAATTTTTAAAAAAGGAAGGAGGGGGGACCCGGGAAACTACAGGCCAGTTAGCCTTACATCTGTCCCAGGGAAGATGGTGGAAAGCCTCATCCAAGAGAAAATCTTAAAACACATAGAAGAACAAACCTTGCTGAGAGAAAATCAGCATGGCTTCTGTAAGGGTAAGTCTTGTCTGACAAATCTTTTAGAATTTTTTGAAAAGGTCAACAGGCATGTGGATTTGGGTGAACCGGTAGATATAGTCTATCTGGATTTTCAAAAGGCTTTTGACACAGTCCCTCACCAAAGGCTGCTGAGAAAATTGCACAGTCAGGGGATAAGAGGACAGGTCCTCTTATGGATTGAGAACTGGTTGAGATCCCGGAAACAAAGAGTAGGTGTCAATGGGAAATTTTCACAATGGAGAGAAGTGAAAAGCGGTGTGCCCCAGGGCTCTGTCCTGGGACCGGTGCTTTTCAATCTGTTCATAAATGACCTGGAGACAGGGATAAACAGTGAGGTGGCCAAGTTTGCAGATGACACAAAGCTTTTCCATGTGGTAAAAACCAGAGAAGATTGTGAAGAGCTCCAGAAGGATCTCTCCAAACTGGGGGAATGGGCTGAGAAATGGCAAATGCGTTTTAATGCGTTTTAAAGTAATGCATATTGGGGCAAAAAATCCAAACTTCATCTATCAGCTCATGGGCTCTGAGTTATCCGTGACGGATCAGGAAAGAGATCTTGGTGTGTTGGTGGACAGCTCCATGAAGGTGTCTCCCCAATGTGTGGCAGCAGTGAAGAAGGCCAATTCCATGCTAGGGATCATCAAAAAGGGGATCGAAAATAAAACAGCGAACATTATAATGCCATTATACAAAACAATAGTAAGGCCCCACCTGGAGTATTGTGTACAATTCTGGTCACCACATCTCAAGAAACACATAGTGGAACTGGAAAAGGTGCAGAAGAGAGCGACTAAAATGATTACTGGGCTGGGGCACCTCCCTTATGAAGAAAGGCTAAAACATTTGGGCCTCTTTAGTCTGGAAAAAAGGCGCTTGAGGGGGGATATGATTGAGACATACAAAATAATGCAGGGTATGAGTAAAGTGGATAGAGGGAAGCTCTTCTCTCTCTCCCAAAATACCAGAACTAGGGGACATACACTCAAATTGAGGGCTGGGAGAGTAAGAACAGACAAAAGAAAATATTTTTTCACCCAGCGCGTTGTAAGTCTATGGAACTCCCTGCCACAGGATGTAGTGATGGCATCTGGCCTGGATGGCTTCAAAAGGGGATTGGACAGATTCCTGGAGGGAAAGTCCATCACAGGTTACAAACCATGATGGAGAAACCAGGGTACTTCAAGGGCCAGATGCAGGGGAGTGGTATCAGGAGACAGATATCTAATCTCATGCACTCTCAAATACATCTGGTGGGGCCGCTGTGAGATACAGGAAGCTGGACTAGATGGGCCTTTGGCCTGATCCAGCATGGCTCTTCTTATGTTCTTAATTAAGTCATGTGCCACTTACATAATTTCAGATGGATCACTTTCAGCTTCAGATATATAAGGACACTCTTTCGGCAGGAGATCTCCCCCCCCGCCCCACATGCCTAATATAAAATCTAATTCTTCAGAAAGAAAGAGGTCAAATATTTGACCACAACAGCCTCAAGCCAACATGGTCTCAAAGGATTCCCTATTTAGAGCTGGCTGTTCAGAAGATATTGGCTCCTTTAAACAAAAGGCAATATCCCTTTCATTCTGAGCCTCCCAGTTATTCCCATCCATGTTCTTCACAGGTTCTATGGGGTGGGGTTGGATTGATGGAAGCTGTGTTGAGATTTCAGCAAGGCTAGTCCCGCTGAGTTCTGCTGGAACACAAAGACCCAATAAGGAGTCCAACAGGAGAGAGATCCAGGAGAAATACTGATTTTTATTGAGCCCAATAAAAAAACAGCAGGCGAACACCCCAACCAGGACAGTGCAGAGATGTTCCACCCCGAAGACAAAGATGAGACACTTTTTATTTCTTCCCCTTCCCTCCCTCCAAGGTGCACACCTCCCCTGGGGGCGGGTAGGGGGCAGTCTTCGGGTTATACAAACTGTTTGTTTTATATATATATTTCCCACACCAGAGAGGCATGAAAGGGTGTGTTGGCCTTGTACTGTTGAATCCACATTCTGCAACTTCAAAACATGCTACTAATTACATGATACTTTATGTCCTGTGAAAAGAAAAGAAAATGATCAGGTGAGATCATAACTGATAGTTCTGAAAGACTATGGAAAATATTGTTTAGAATACTGCCACAAAATGCTTTTAAAAACCACAATTATGTGTTTTCACCACACTAAAAACAAATAAATAAGGCTACAGCAGTTGCAAGTGACAAAGATAGCTCTTAAGCCACTCATACTCAGTAATTAATAATAATAATAATAATAATAATAATAATAATAAAGTCATTTAAATGTGAAACTTGTTCAATTCTTCACATAAGGTTTCCAAAAGTGCTTTAAATTTTCTGTTCCTGATGCTGCTTTGACACTTTTGCTTTCAGTTGGCTGTTTATACTGTTGCGTTTCATCTGAGTTTTAAAGGGATGGTTATGGATCTGTCTTTAGACCTATAGTAGTTGTCAGCTGTGTCATTTTATCCTGTACGTTGGTTGCCTTAGAAGCTTTAACTATAGGGTAATGGCAGGAGGGTAGCTTCTGGATATCAGGTGGGCCTCCATCAAGATACAGTCAGTTGGACATGGGAACCAGTCCCCTAGACAAGTGTGTTTTTTCCTCTCTGGAGGCCTTCAAATAGAGGTGGGATGGTCATCTCATGGGGACACTGTAGTCTAAGATTCCTTTCATCAAACAGGATGGCCTGCAGGGACCCTTCCAAATTTAAAGCAATCATGGGACTGGAGGGAAAACCCTCTTTGCCTAACATGTAGTTCAAGTCTTTTCAGAATACTGCATGAAGAATCTACTTCTTTGGGAGGGCATTTGTAATAGCTACCCTTGGTGTCCAGTGTCCAAGCCTCTGCCTAGTGGTCTACAGGGCTTATACTTGGCTTATACCCATTCCAACCAAAACAATGTGTGATCTACTTTGGGGGACACAAACCATGAAATCAATAATATGGAAACAAGAAGATTACATTGCCATGCAACATGTGCTCACGGTGATAATGCCTCTGGGCCTTGGAATGCAGTGGCTAGGATTCAGAACTCCAGGTGGCAAGGCTCCATGAACAGTTACAGACAAACAGGAGGGTCGCTCCTTGATGAAATAAAGAGGCCAATTACACATGAACATCTCGTGTTGCATATAGTGCATGCAATCCATGTGTAGGACCAACGTAACCAAGTGTGGTGGAACAGAGAGACAATGTAGTGTAGTGGATAGAGCGTCAGACTAGAACTCAAGAAACCTGTGTTCAAATCCCTCTTTAGGCAAAGAAACTACATGGAGGGGAGATGGCAATGATGAAACTGCTCCTTAAACATCTCACATACCTTGAAAACCCCTTTTAGGGTTTCCATGAGTTGAAAGCAACTTTTCTCATGCTGTTTCCTGCACTGCACACAGAAAAATAGCACAAGAAAACATCTCTAGATTCTCGAAAGCTCTGCCTTGTTCTCAATCTGATTTCACCTTGAGTATGGCTATGCATGCACAGTAGAGAGACGGTGTGGGATTCTGATTAGTCTAACACACAAACACAAGGAAGATCTGGATCTCCATTCAGAAATTTCTGGGCAAGGACCTTTCATTATCTTTCAGTCTACCTTACTTCACAAAGGTTTTATGAAGACAAGAGCATTGTATGCTGAGTTCCTCAAGGCAGGCTTTGAAAAATGTGCAGTTAATTAATATGCATCAAACATTACAGTAGTTTGGAAACTGAACCAGTCCTCATAACCTTGTTACAGGCATGGCTTAGCACACAGGCTCCAAAAGTAAGGATATTTTCAGGAACAAAACTTTGACGGTTACTTCACGTCCCTCTCATCACGGTGTGGTCCTGCTTGGGACCGGTACGAGAAAATGTTACTCCACGTCCATTGTGTGATAGCAGAATCTCGTCCCAACCACGCCCCCTGAACTGGGATTTAAGCGTAATAAGCCATACCTCTGACCTCAGGAATTCTCTTGTCTCAGTTCCTGTTTCGAGACAAGTGCCAGTAAAGTAAGGCTCATCATGCAACGTGCGCATTCTCCATCTAGTGGCAGGAGTGCGAAGTTGCATTTTCCAGTACAATCCCAATGGCGTAAACAATGCATTACAGAGAGGGAAGAAGGCATAAAACCTCGAACTTTGCTGCTTAATGCATGAAAGGCAAAGTTATGGAGAATTGAAATATTGAAAAACAGAAGGTCAGAGCAAAAAAAAGGGGGGGAAATGCCTTAGTTAAAATATGGTTATCGACCAAAAAACAATTTTATCTCAAAGCACCTATGTGGCTATCCCCACTGGGAGCAATTTATAGCTCCCAGGCAAGTGAAATCTCAAATGTTATAACTTATAGACACCTTCTGAATGCCGACCTCTCATTGAAACCATTAGGGAAACTAGTATCAGAAGGTTATAATCTGGATTGGTGGAAGTACCAACAAATATATTCACACTTTAAAGAGCTTTCCAAAGAGGGTGGTTTTATGACTACTGATACTTCATTTGATAAAATACTTTCCTCTGGTGACTCCAAGCTTCTTAGCAAATTCTATAGTATACTGTTAAATGAAAAAATGATTGATACACTGGTTAAAGACACTATGATAAGATGGGCTGAAAACTTAGGTTACACTATTCATTTAAATAAATGGGACTCTCTGTGGAATACAGTTAAAATCTTTAAATCTATTTCGTTCAAGGAAAACTGTTATAAGATGTTTTATAGATGGCATTTTGCACCACATCGCTTATCTAAGATGTATAATTGTTCACCTAAATGTTGGAAATGTAATTATGATTGTGGAACCTTTTACCATATGTGGTGGACTTGTAAAGAAGCAAAGGCGTATTGGAATATGGTAAAACTTTTTTTAGAAAGATCTCTGAAAATTAAGATAGAGTGTAGACCAGAACTATTCTTATTAAATATAGTAGATATAAATATTTCCTATGATCAGAGATATGTACTCCATCATGTAATTGTTGCTGCAAGGATACTGTATGCGAAATTCTGGAAACAACCGAACACGCCAACAGAGAAGGATCTTCACAGAAAGATAAGAGAATGTATCGAAATTGATAATCTCTCCGGCTATTTAAAGGGAGACTATGATGAGATCTTTCGGGAAAGATGGCAAGAAGTAACAAATTTATTAATATTGTGATAACATCTGGCAACTCTATTAATATGTTTAAATTACTACTTCTATTTTGCTTGATATACTCAATGTAAATTTTAAAAACTGTATTCCCCCCTTTTTTTCCTCTCCCCCATACTCTTTCCCTTTGTTCCTCCCTTAATAACCCAATAAAAAAAAATTTTTTTAAAAAGGGGGGGGAATGAATGCAGGGAAGTACCGATGTTGTCACGAAACAAGGACGTGAAGTGACAGTCGTCACAGTACCATCAATCACGCCCGTGGGTAAATGGAAACAGGGACAGAACCGGGACAAGACCACATGACCGTGAACAACGTTATCACGAAACAAATGTAATCTTGGAACAAGGAAGATGTGAAGTACCGTCTTTGTGTATTCCATATGAATTTCATGCTTTCGTATAAATTTGTGGCATATCTGATTCCGCCCTTATGTATAAGAAGAGATAACTTTCCCTCACAACTCAGTTGGTTTAAATATTGTTTGCTGGATTTATACCCTTAATCTTTAGACATTCTTTAACAGAAGCAAGACATTTGTTTTCAATTACATTACACTATATGGCAGCCCTTCTGTCAGGTCTTAATCTACTTACCAAAGCTGATTAGTTACATTGCATTTGCTGCAAAGCCTAGCCTCACATGTGTGTGTATGTGCATGCACACACACGCACACACACAAACATACTTTTTCATTAATGAATATGGCATAGCATAGTACATTTCCACTATGATGAGAGGCTGTAACTTTGAGTCAGAAAGGCATGTTGGGACATTGAACCTTGGAATTGCCATGATAGATGAGACATGCAGCGTTCATAGTCCAGTAACCTGTTTTCTGATTCCTGTGATAAGAAAACAGGCAACCTTAGTTACCCAGGTTGAATGTTTCTGTTTCAGCATTGAAGTGTCTGCTGTACAGGACAGAGGTCTACAACTTAGATCCATGACAAACAAGGGTGCCCTAAAAGAGTTATCGTATTTTTCCATCTATAAGATGACCTCCACTTTTCCAACCCAAATTTACAGTTTTGCAACTGCACGGTTCTCTCCTCAGCTAACTTATGTGCATAAGATGACCCTCGATGTTTAGTCTAACAATTTTAGGCAGAAATTATTATTCCCAACCCTGTACCTTCAAGATGTGTTAGACTACTATTCTTATAATCCACAGAGAATGAGAATGGTGGGATTTGTGGTCCTGACACATCAGAAGGGCACAAAGATGGGGGAAGACAGCTTGAGACAATCAAGTCTCTTTTGCCTGCTCTCTTCAACATCATAGGCAGTAGCTGAAGAGGAGAAGGGTAATACTGTGTGTTGTTGTACCATAGTGTAAATTTAGCAAAACAAACACACTCAAACACAACTTTTCATTTTTCTTGTTCATAAACTGTGATTGAGGATTCAGAAGAGAGAGATTAAAGAGCATCCTACCAAATGTGACTGGGAGGGCAGTAAAGCCAAGAGAAGCACTGCTATTATTATTATTATTATTATTATTATTATTATTATTATTATTGAGTTCCATTGGAAGACAGGCAGTATAGAAATACAAAAATAAATAAATAAATAAATAAAATCTTCTTCTTCTTCTTCTTCTTCTTCTTCTTCTTCTTCTTCTTCTTC
>JAHTLZ010003547.1:31601119-31613577 GCA_023846285.1 Phrynocephalus versicolor | reverse complement strand
CCTGGCCTCTCTCTCTCTCTCTGTGTGTGTGTGTGGGGGGAGCAGCCGCTCCTTCCTTCCTTCGCCCTCTCCCAGCGGAGCAGCGGCGGCGGCGGCGGCAGTGTTCCGGCTCCCGGGCCCCCACCCCGGCCTCTCCTCTCCTCTCCTCTCCTCCAGCGGGGCGTAGTGGGGGCTCCGGCCCGGCTTCCCTCGTCCCTCCCCCGTTCCTCACGCCTCCCGCGCGCGCCCCCTCCTCCCCGCCGGCCCCCGCGCGCCCGGCCCCCAGGGCAGGGGGGGAGGGGCCGGGAGGAGGCGAGGAGGGGCAAGCGGGCCAAACGGGGTTCCCCGCCGCTTCTTCCTACCTTTTGAGCGCAGCGGCGGGGGCGGGGGCGAAGGCGAAGGCGGCGGAGGCGCCCGGGGCAGCAGCTGCATGACCGCCCTCTCTGTCCCTCCGGCGGCGGGCGGCTCCTCCTGTGCTCCTCCAGCCTTCTTCTCCCATTGGCTGCCCGTGGTAGAGAAGAGGAGGAGGAGGAGGAGGACGTGCCGCCGCCGCCGTGGCTGCTGCTGCTGCTGGTGGTGGTGGAGGGCGAGGAGGAGGAGGGCGGAGGAGGAGGAGGCAAAGGCAAAGGCAAAGGCGGCGGCTCCTCCTGCGCTCCTCCAGCCTTCCTCCTCCACCGGCCGCCCGCGGGAGAGAAGAGGAGGAGGAGGAGGGCGGCGGCGGAGGAAAAGGGGAGGAGCCTCCCCGGCCTCCCCAGGCGGCCCGGTGCCGACCGGTCCATGGACCGGCACCGGTCCGCGGACCGGGGGTTGGGGACCACCGCTCTACAGTATGCAAAGTTTCCCAAGGATGATTGCTTTTTTACATGGGCTTTCACCCTTCCTTAGTGAGGGGCACTCTGCCGTTGCTCTGATGTACCTTGCTAAGCCACTCTAGAGTGGAACTACAGGCGATCCGGTCAGCAACAGCAACAGCTGTGGGAACAACACATGCCAGACTACAATTCATGTTTCAGGAATGTCTCCTGTGGGGGTTGAGCAAGAGTTATTAGCAAAATCCTTTTCATGGTAACGGAAATACTGTACTCGGAGACAGAGAAGAGGCATGCTCAGTACACGCTCTGGCTTTGCATATTTTATATATGCAACAGGATCCAAGGGCTGGGTCAAGAGGTCTTCTTTTCTTAATGCAAAAGGAGGATTCACTTTGACATCAGAACTAATTCAAGCTGAGCAAGTCATCTAAATCTCCCCCATGTAATTATTATCCATTCCATAAGGACTGAATTGCTGCACAAATTTTTCAGATATACAACTTAAAGGGCTTGTTAATTGCATTAAATAAACTCTGCCTCTAGCCCTACCATGAGGTGGAGGGAACAACTGGAATCTGGAGACAGGCAGCAGGCCTTGGGAGCCAGTGATGTGTTCGAGAACAGAATTGCACATGACAGACACTTGCTACCCCTCTACTAAGCAGCCACCCTCATGTGCAGTGAAGGTTGTCTCCCCCCTCCTCACCCTTCAAATAAGGTTCAACTGAGATCCCCCCCCCATCCATGTTGAGGATGCACTCAACTTTCCTTACACCCATGATACTTGTTCAGTATCTCTGTGTCCACACCATAAAGGGCTTAAACTAGTATTAGGAGAGTGGGATAAAAACCTTTGCTTTCTGGCTTTTCTCCTTGGGTTTTTGTTCTATTTTCCTTCAGTTTGCTCTAGTGCAGGATCCACTTGTGGGCACTTATGCTGCATTTTTTTCAATTCCGATCCATGCAGTCTTTGGGAGGATGCCGTCTTGATAACATTCCCTTGGAGGCATTTTTTTCTTCCTACAACCCATGGGCACACGGGCAGGTAAAACCAGGAGGAAGGGAAGGCAGCATGATAGGGAAAGGGGAGAGAAGGCAAGCTTTCTTTGCAAGCCCCCTTGTGTTGACACTCCAGGACAGATCCTCCTGTAACTCAGTGGTAACCCTCTCCACACCAGTCCCGTCAATCACCAGTGGTTGAATAACAGTTTTCTGCCTCCTAAAATCCACCACAAGCTCCTTTGTTTTCTTTATGTTTAGGTGCAAGTTATTTATTTTGCGCCACTTGGTCAACCTCTCCACTTCATCTCTGTAAGCCATCTCACTCTCCTTGCCAGAGATGAGCCCAATCACAGTTGTGTCATCTGCAAACTTAATGATCCTATTGCTAGGATAGGCAAAGACACAATCAAACGTGTAAAGAATATAAAGGAGTGGGCTAAGCACACATCCCTGTGGTGTTCCAATGTTGGTACTAAGAGTATTAGAGGTATAAGGGCCCAACCAGACCCTCTGAGAACGTTCTGACAGAAAATCCAAAATCCATCCACAAAGTGATGGTGGAAGCCCTAGACCTTCCAGTTTAGAGATCAAGCGTCGTGGAAGAATGGTGTTAAAAGCCGAGCTAAAATCCACAAAGAGCAATCTAGCATAGCCCCCCCCGCTCCAGATGTTCAAGAACAGCATGAAGAGCACATGCCACAGCATCCTCTGTTGATCTATTCTTTTTATAGGCGAATTGGAATGTATCCAGTCCCTCTGGTAAACAGGCAAGAACACAGTTCTGTACCAACTTTTCAAAGCACTTCATGATTACAGGTGTAAGTGCTACCGGACGAAAGTCATTCAAATTTTCCGGATTTGGTTTTTTTGGTATAGGAACCATAATGGCAGACTTTAGGCATGACGGCACAATAGCTTGGGAGAGGAATGGGTGTTGAGAATGAGACTTCAGGGGCTATTTCAGATGTGTGTGGACGGTCCATACCAGGAGGACCCACTGCATCTCCAGCTTTTCTGTTTTGCAACTTCCTGACCAGCTTTTCCTCTGGATTTTCTGAGTCCTATTCACCCCCCATAACCTGCACCATGCAATATCTTGCACTTCAAGTCTATGGATGCACGAGATCATATTATCTGTCAAGCTTCAGATACTTCTGTGCTTTGCCACAAAGCGTCTTCATTTGATACTTCTAGCCAACGCGTAGGATCCTAGACTTATGCCATTTGTGAATCCATGGTGTTCACCAGATTAAATCAAATAGGAACAATATATGACATGTTACATCTTTTTTCAATCCTAATAAAAATCAATATTTGATTCGTTTTCAAGCAGGGAAGAATAACATGGGTGACACCAAATACCAGGATGATCTGCTCGCGTTGACAAGAAAAATGATACTAGAAGGACCCAAAGCAATCCCAGAAAACCACTATGGGGGAGAAGCCCCCAGTCTGCTTATTTTCTTGATGCAGAAGGTGAAGAAGTGATGTTTTCCACTCCAGGCAGCAAAAGGCTTTGGGCAAATCCAAATGAAATATATAGCTTAGGCTCTCTGAAGCTTTGCTTAGACTGGGAGCATCAGCAAAGATGGCAAGGGAAGTAACTTACTAAGAATACATCTTCCTGAATCCTATGCTGTCTGCACTGGCATAACTATGGAGGGGTGGAAGAGTGCATTTGCCACAATCTGGGGGCACTTGGAGGGAGAACATGGAGGAACCCATGTGCCATCCCTCCAGCACTCCACCTTTCGCCCCTCTAAGGCTTGGCGATCCTTAGTTGGGGGAAAGGAGGAGAGTGAAGCAGGTGATTTTTTCCAAGCAGCACCTCCATTGATTGCCCCCCCTCCTTCTCCCCACCCTTGCTAAGGTTTGGTGATTGTTATCCTGGGGGAAAGAGGAGAGGGAAACATGCAATGAAGGTGCTGCTTGGAAAAAAATCCCATTGCCTGGTTCCCTCTCTTCCTTTTCCCAGGCTAATGTTCGCCAAGACTTAACTGAGGGAAAGGAGGAGGGGGAAGCATGCTATGGAGGTGATGCTTGAAAAAAAATCACCTGCTTGGGATTATCCACGTGCTGTGTGGTTTGCATAGGACAACCTTGTCCAGGAGAACTCCGAAGAAGGCGTGAAAAAGAGGGACTCTTCTCCTCCTCTCCTGCTGTTCCCCCAGATTGGGCACCCCTTGCTCGGTGGGTGAGATGCAATTGGTGGACAGGAGGGGATGCACAAATTGACTTTGTCCCCGGGCGCTCTAAACCCTAGCTACGCTTCTGGCTGGCTGTATGGTTCTGGGAATGGTAGTCCAAAAGGCACTTTGCCTGTTAGTGTCATGCATGGTGTATTAGGTGATAAGAAAGGAACTTGGGATTGTGATACACAATGCAATCTATCCTGACTGGCATTCATTTGTGAAGAAGGTCTTCCTAGGCATGGGGTTTCCTGAACTTCAGCTGGAGATACCAGAGATTCCCACTTAGCTAGAGGATGGGCTTCTTCAAATCCCAGTGACCTGGACTTAAAGCTGCCATGTCAATGAATAAAACTAGGATAGGCAGAAAGGAGACTACCACAATTTCACCATGCCCAGTTACAATTTACAGTATTTTCCCATGTGTAAGACTATATTTTTGACTGCAATTGTTAGACTAAAAATTTAGGATCATCTTATACATGAAAGTTAGCTGAAAAGAGAACTGATTGGTTATGAAACTGCAATTAGGAGTTGGAAAAGTGGGGGTTGTCTTATACATAGGTGTTTCTTGTAGATAGGAAAATGCTTCCTTTTTATGGTCTTGAAATATTCCCATATTAACTGCCTTCCCCCTTTGCATTTGCCAAAAAAACCCTAAAAACCCTAAAAACCTAAAACAAATTTTAAAAAAAACATTGTTTTTCATTAAAAATGCATGCACTCTCTATGGGCCATGTTTGTAAGTAAAATAAAGCACCCCGGAGGCTTTCAGAAGCACAAGATGACATGGAAACAAACTATTTTTCGTGCATCAATACAATGGCTGCTGGATTGCAAAAAGAAAAAGAAATAAAGAAATAAAAGAAAAAGAAAAAGAAAACAATTTATTACTTCAAGTTGCATTCTATTTTTGCGAGCTTAGAATGGAAAGCCTTAAAAAAATCCTAAAGCAGTGCTGTCATTTTTAATATGTAAAAATTATTATTAAAAATATTTCCCTGTCCCCATCATCCATACTAATCTTTTCAGTTTCAAGATATGTAACATGTCATAAATTGTTCATATTTGACTACATATGGTGAACACTGTGGATTCACAAATGGCATAAATAAAGGATCCTATTCATTGCCTAGAAGTGCCAAGTGAAGATGCTTTGTGGCAAAGCACAGATACACTGGAAGCTTTGACAGACACTATGCTCTTCTCGGAGCTACCTAGATGCCCTAAGCCAGGGGTGCTCAAACTTTTTGCAAGGAGGGCCAGATTTGGTGGCTGAGAATGTGTCAGGGGCCGGTTGCTCCCCAACCCTGCCACCCCACTGCAAGCCCCACCCACTGACCCATAAGCCCCACCCACTGACCCCTTGCAACCCCACCTGCAGGAAGGAAGACAGGGACCAAGGGAGGGAGGGAGGGAGGAAGGGAGGTGGGGACCAAGAGAGGGAGGAAAGAAGGAAGGTGGGGACCAAAGGAAGCACAGGGAGCTGTGGCCACCGCAGGGGAATGTGTGGGTGAAGGAGGGGGAGGGAGGGGCGGTCCAGCCAACCGTGGGCCACTCAGAATGGCCTGAAGGGCCGGATTCACCCCACCCGGGCCGGACTTTGGGCAGGCCTGGTGTAAACAATGCATTGCAGAGAGGGAAGAAGGCATAAAACCTCAAACTTTGCTGCTTAACGCATGAAAGGCAAAGTTACAGAGAATCGAAATATCAAAAAACGGAAGGTCAGACCAAAAAAAAAAGGGGGGGGAAACGAAGGCAGGGAAATACAGATGTTGTCATGAAACAAGGACATGAAGTAACAGTCATCACAATACCATCAATCACGCCAGTGGGTAAACGCAAACAGGGACAGAACTGGGACAAGACCACGTGACCGTGAACAACATCACGAAACAAACGTAATCTTGAAACGAGAAAGGACGTGAAGTCACCGTCTTAGGTTTCTAGCTGTAGGACTAGAGGTTGGGACATTGCTTCCCCAGTGTGCCTCCTTGATAGAGGCTGGAGTCAAAGATCCATAGGGTTCTTGCCAGCAATTCTAAGATATAATAAGAATCATTATTTAAAAATACTAGATGTGGTCAATCAAAATTGTAAAAACATGCTATTATAAAACCAATACAAGTTTTAACCAAAAACCTAAGTACCTGTTAAAACACTTGGTATAGTATGTATGATTTTCCTAATATTGCTGATTTCGAAGCTATGTCCTTGTTTTAATTTGCTCAGAATGACTGTTTCACAACACCCACTTCTTTATGTTAGATGTGTGAAGTGCCCATAATTATTTAAAAAAAAACAAGGAAGAGAACTTTTACTTCTTCCAATATGAATGTTTATTTTTATTTAGTTTTCAAGTGTTTTGTAATTCTCACAATCAATCAACTCAGTAAGACTAAAATACAAGAAACAAGCAGCAATAAAGCTTCTAAGCTTTTCAGCAAACAACAGGGTCAAGGTAGTTCACAAAAGAGTTAAGAGGGAAAAATAAGACAGTCCCATTGAAGAAACTGAGGAGGTTTTGTGACAATAACATCATTTACTTTCTAGCAGTAACAAAGTAAAATAAGAATCACATAACAAATATTAACAACATTACAAAAGCACAAAGGAACAATACCAAAACAATAATATCATTAAAGTTAATTTTAAATAAATAAATAAATAAATAAATAATCATTTGGCCTGCAAATAACAGCAGCAGCAAACTAGAGTGGTACCTTGTATAAAGGAATTAATTTGTTCCAAATGAAATTATGTTAAGCAAATTGTCCTTTATACAAATTCCCATAGGAATGCATTGATAATGGAGTGATCCCATTTTTATGTTGTATGGATTTTCCCCATAGGCGATTATGTTAAGCAAATTTCCCCTATCTCCAGAATTTTTTATGTTGTACAAATTTTTGTTATACAAGCTGTTTGTTATACAAGGGTCCACTGTATAGCACCTCCATAAATGAGGAAGGTATGGCTAGTTGCCCAGTGCAGATAGGAAAAAAGAGAAATCACTGGCAAAACTGGAAGGACCAGTAGAGAATACCAGGACTAGAGTGTCAAAAGAAAGAATTATCAATCTCTTTAGATTAGAGTCTTCTTCTGCTGCACCTGCAGGCAGCTGGATCTCAGTATCCCACCCGAGTCTCATCCTGGTCATCCAGGTCTTCCTGAAGATACGGATCATTGATGCCCCCTGGAGAATTTATGCCTCTGAGCCCTGGAACCCCTTCCTTTGGAAATCCTTTGGATGCCTTTCTGACTGGCATCCCAACTGGCCCCTTCCTCCACCGCGGCCCCACCTTCCCACTCCCACCCGCTAAACTGCCTCCGGCTCTGGCTGCAGCAGGGAGGGGCAGAGAAGCTTCCCCCTCTACATCCCTGCCCCTCATCCTCAGACACATGCAAGGCTGCTATGGCTGCTACATTTCCCAGGGTCCTCGGAGCCTTGAGCACCAAAAAGGGGGAGCCTGGGAAATGTAGTGGATCAGGTGTTGCTGAGCCTCCTTGTTTTCCCTTTTCTGACTTTGTGTATTGCACCCCAGGATGAGAAGGTGTGTGGGGAATCTCCCAACTAAAAAGTGAGACTGGGACCACAGCAGGAAGAGCTTTCTGAATACTCTTTCTCTTTTTGTGCTATTCTGTGAGAGGGTGTTTAGTACTTGTCAAAAGAACAAACAGTAATTATAGAACCAGATTTAAATAACAGAAAGCAGTGTTCTACAGTCAATAGAAGTGGAGAATGTTGCAGAGTTAAGACAGCAAAATTGTGTTAATGTTTTGTCTTGGGCCACTGTGGAATCTCTCCATGAAGGTAGAACCTGAGTGATAAATGGTGGCTGCACTGGGGTTCCACAGGCTCCCCATGGTGTTGCCAAGAAGCTGAAAAAGCCAAGAGGATTTTTGGAGAACCAAAAAGGAGGAGGAGGAGATTTCCCTCCCCCTGGTTTTGCAGGTAGAGAATGCTAGGAACATCCCTATATGCCTATTTCCTTCAGCTTTTTCCACAGGCAACACCCAATCCACCCACCCAGGGCCCCAAGAAGAACTCAAAAAGTGAAACACAGCTGTAAGCAGCAACAGGGTTTAAAAACAAAGGGGAAGAGGAGCAACTAAACACAGAAGGAGTCAAGGAAGGATCAAGCCCATTGTATCCTACTATAAACTGCATGGGGAGGATCAAAACAGGTGCAATCAAACAACTAGAAGTTTTGACATATGTCACTAGGAGACCCACCCTGGGTTGTGGAAAAAAGAAATTGGTTGGCGGTTTTATACTGCTCCCAAGCTCAGCCCTGGAGGCAGAGTATCCTCCTTCTTAAGATGACTAGATGCACAACTGTTATGGGGAGTTGAGGTGGGGGGGGCAAAGATCTCAAAGGGTCGGAGCAATTGAAAGAAAATGAGAGGAGCCACTGACAAGGGAAGCTACAGGACAGATTAAAAGACAAAATGCAGAAAGCAAGTGAAACACAGTCACTAAGCTATATGTGTGTGAGGTTTCTTGCTCAAAGAGCACAACAATAATACAAACTGAATTAAATAAGCATAGAGAAATAAGAACCTAGAGAAGCCTCCCCAGGTCCCTGAGCCTAGCAGCGTTAAGAAAATGCTTGCCTGGGTTTGCTGTGGAGCAATGTAAATATAGCACCTTTCCAACTGTGGTGTCCTGAGGCAAAATTGTTGGATCCACCACTGCAGAGGGTCTAAACAAAATAAACAGTGACTGATGACAGAAGCCAAGGGGAGCTAGAGCAGCAGCCTAGAAGGGCAAGCCCTCAAAACAAGGAAGAACAGGGAAAGGGAGGCAACAAGAAGTCTCAGAGGAAAACAGTGAATTATAGTTGGCCACAAGGAAAGAGGAGGCTTTGGGGGCAGTGAAGAAGCTTTAGAACCACAGGATGATGACAAATTATATCTAAACTGGCTGAATTTTCTGGGAAGAACTCCTGCTTCTGTAGTTCTGCCAGAGTAAACCAGATTGCTATTCTGGAAATAAAGGCTTCCTCAGGGTAAAAGGGAGCCCTAGGCAGCCTCATAAGCTGATTCTGGCTTACACCAACCAAGCTGCACCAACAGTAATTTGCTCAATGAAACATTCAGACTGTGGACATGACAGCAGAAATAAAAAAGGATGGACCGCAGGCTGAATTCAAGCAAGGCTAGGAAACAGACACCACCATTGTTCCACTTGTTGTACATGGGTCACGTTCAAGATAGAGCCATCTTTGGTGTTTACCGGTGGTAAGGAATAATGTATTAGAGGTGTATGAGCTGATTGGTAAACCAATGAGAGAGTCTGGGGAGTGGCCTGAGAGGATTTAAGGTTCTGCTCAGCATTTTTTGAGCCAGATAGGGACAGATAGGGTCTGGCACTGTCTGAATCAGATAAGGTAGACAGGGTCAGATAGGGACCTCCAGAAAGACCTACACTTGGAGAAAGGGAATCTAGAAGAAAGGATTGTTAGAGTGTCTGTGAAGAAAACTAAGTGTTTAAAGTTAGCAAACTTAGGATCTGGGTGTGCATTTATTCATTTTTATTAATGATAGTGGGTTTGAGCTACATTCATTTTGTTTATACTTTAATGCATTGCCATTAATGATTTTGATTCTGCTTTGTAATCAGTATACTTTTTTAAAATTCAACTTAAAATCGGTCTGAAGGCTTTAATTTACTAGCTAAGCTATTTGGTGGCAGCGATCGAGGAAAATCAGAAGTGGTGTTTGTCAATAGTCCGTGAAACAGCTGGGGGCAAGCATGCTAATGCTACACCATCTAGAGGTGAGATTGCCCCTGCCCAGTGGTGAGACCTTTTGGTCAAGGATGCCTCATAACCCAGTAGGGTCAGCGTAGCACAGGAAGAGATTGGAGTCATTCGTTTTCTGTCCCCACAAGGCAGGCAGCTCTTCCCTTCAGCCTAACCCCAGCATGGAAGGAAAATATTCCCATTTTTCCCCACCCAACATCTAATCAGAATATAAAGTGACCATTATCACAATCATTGCTCACATTTTGCCTTGGGTTGCCTTTCCCCATGGTTCTCCACCACCTATTTTGCTGACTATCTGGATGGAAAGTATTCCTGCCTCTTCCCTCACCCCCCACTTCCTTCTGGTGCTCTGGCTGCAGCAACAGTGGTGGCAAGGAGGAAGGGAGGCTCTTATCCTGCTCTCTTCTCTTTTGCTACTCTAGCCTTTCCCCCTGAAACCATATTCTCTTCTAGTTGTGGGCAGAAATTTCCACTTGACTGCAGGCCCTGGATCCTCCTCTGTCTGTCTCTACCTACCTTCCATCTTCCTTCCCTTTCCTCTTTGGCCATAGCAGTGTTTCAAGTGCCAGGGAAAGTAAAGACCTGCTGAACCTCCTGCTTCCCTGGTTTTTGAACAGGGTCGTGGTGCGCTTGTACCATGCGCCCACATTGCCATCCGAACCAGAGGGCAGCTGGGAGGGCAGTGGGTTGCCCCTCCCATCCCACTCACAACCACTTACCTGGCTTTGGCTGTGCTGTGCGGTTGGTGATGCCGAGGTGCCAAGGTTTCTCATGCCTTGGCTCAGATCCCTAAAGATGGTGCGTCGTAAGCTTAATCTCAAATAGGAGGAAAGCTTTACGACCCCCCCAAGAGTTCTTCCCTGGCTAAGATGCCCATCTGAACCAAGGAAGAACAGCACTCCCTGGTTCCCTCCCTTGAGTCTCCAATGTTCTCCCTCCTCCCTCCACTACTACTGCCAGCAATGAACCCTTTGCATCTCCTGGACATACTCTGAGCCCCCTCTCTTCCACCCACTCTCCCACTGGCCCATCTTATTGTGGATGAACATTTGGAGACGGAAGGGAGGGTTGGGGAAGGCTTCTCATCGTTTGGTGCCCCCACTGGGGTCTCACACAACCAAATTGGAGTCCAATTTGCTAGGAAAAGCCAAGCCAAAATGAGGATAAAATGGGGGGAGGGGAGGCACACATCACTAGATGGCAGAAAAGGAAGGAAGGACAATGCCTGCCCTCCCTCCCTTCCTCTATCCCCTCCTCCCTCCACCTCTTCCCATCTCCCCTTCCTCTGTTTTCCCTTGCTTTTCCTCCCCTGCCCCTCTGACCATGCCAAGGCTACCCTAAGAACATTGGAAGAGCCAGAAGGTAATAGGAGAGGAAGAGAGGCAGAGAGAAGGGAAGGAAAGAAAACTGAGGGGTGGAGGGGGAGGGGAGAGAACCCCCTTCCTTCTCTGCCATGGCCTCCGGCACTCTCACTGGAGCTCTGCCTTTGCTGGAGCCCCATAGCTACAGCCATCAGGTAAGGGTGTTTGGGGTTCCACGGGTGGGGGGAAGAAATGGGGCTCGCTGGGGAGGAATATTGGGGCTGGGGGAGGCTCAGAGGCATCTGCCAATTTCCCAGGGGCATTTCCCACTTTTCCAGATTCACGAAGACACTGAGGTTCCAGGTTCTGGTAAGGACTGAGATACTGGGAGTCACAACAAATCCAACTGGTGGGGAGGGAAGGGCAGAAAAAGGGAGAGATCAGCTGAGAGTGGAAATGATACTGAAACAGAGTCAGGTCACAGACTGCAGTCCTGATGCATACAACATTCTATGCAAATAGTTTGTGAATTGTGATGTTCATCTCCACCTTTCCAGCATGTCTGCTCTTGTTGGTGTCCAGGGAAACTCATAACATTCTTCAGAGACCTATTTCAGTGAGAGGGAAAATCCAATTTTGTGAAAGATACCTACACTTTCTTAGTACATACATAGGTATAAATATGGCACTCATCTCATAGGGTTTTTTTTTCTTAAAAATAAAAGAAACGGGGTTAAGTTGCCTTAGGAATGAAGAACTTCATATTCAAATGGAAGATGAAGTTTGGAATGCCTTATAGTGACTAATTCTGCAGAACTCAAGGTCAGAGCAGTGCAGTATAAAAACGGCTGGCTCTTTCTGTTATTAATAATTGAACAACATTTATGGTATTTATTTAATTTTTTTAAAAGTCTGTGGGATTAATATGCCACACAATCCATGGATTTTGTGGATTACCCTTATGAAAGTTGGTCTGGCAGAGGTGTATTGTTAAGCATCGAGTGTCCAGGGGACTGGCCTGTGTGTTAATTATAGAAAGTATGTTCCTTACATAGGTGCTCAGCATGGTTTTCTTCGCATCAGACCTGGCTTGTTCAAACTGCTACACAACTGTGCATACTGTTGATTGTCCTTTTTTTGGCCATGATAACATCAATACCATTTTGTTCCTCCTTCAAATAAGGGGACAATAATATTGGTTAGTGTTTTACCCAATGAAGAGTTCCTTCAAATCTTCCGCAATGCCACATATAGGATATGCAGGAGTGGCCAAGTTATTCTGAAATTCCTATGCATCCCTATTTGAGAGGCAAAAAATAAAATCACATAAAATTATTTATTGTCCTTTTCAGACACCTTGAACTGGCTTTTTTACTGAGCATCACGGCAGGGCTGCCCCAACTT
>JAHTLZ010003547.1:31576245-31593187 GCA_023846285.1 Phrynocephalus versicolor | reverse complement strand
ATAGATAGATAGATAGATAGATAGATAGATAGATAGATAGATAGATATAGATATACAGTAGTCACAAAGAGTCGGTCATGACTGTAACGACACAACAAACACAGAGAGAGAGAGAGAGAGAGAGAGAGAGAGAGAGAGAGAGTATATGAGTTTCTCTGTATCAGCTGGTGAGTGGTATAGCAGCAATAATTGAAAGCTTTCCACTCTCTGTTATTTATTTATTTATTTATTTGTTAGACTTATATCCCACCCATCTTCCCAGAAGGGAACTCTGGGAGGATGTTAGGCATACATTGCAAATTCACCTCTGCTGTCTTTCAAAGCAGTAATTCCTGAAATAAAAGGAAATCCCCCTGTAAAATCTTGGGAGGAAATCACAGAACTATGCTAGAAATTAACTTTGCTGAACTTCTATGTTTTTGTTTTTTGAGTAGTGGTTTAGCGCTACTTGAAAGCTTGCAGCTAGAAAGCTCTTAACACCTAAACTCTGTCCTGTTGCAGAGTGACACCAGTTTTGTTGTTGTTGTTTTTAGGGGGCTTTAAAAAGGAGTGGAAAATCATGGACAAATCAAGATAAGGGATATCCCATAGTCAGAAAATTCTCACGATACAATTGCAGGAAGTAGCAATATAGGAGAATAATCGAGGACTAGGTGAAAGAACAGTGATATATGAATGTTTTATTATAGAAATGCGTAACCTGAAGCTCTGAGGTCTATAGATATTTCAGAATCTTTTTCATCAAATATGGTTAAAAATGCATATGTTCCCTTCAGCAATATTTACCAATTTACTAGATATATTGCTTTATTACATATTCATAACTATTTTTCATTTGATATGCTATGAACTACCTAGATTTTATTTGAGCAGAGGTGACATAAGTGGAAGCTTCTCCCATTTTGTTTTTGTAACAACTACATAATAATTCTTATTTGTCACTATCTGGATTAAAACTTGCCTCCAGCATCTTTGTGCAAGCTAAAGAACGGGTGTAATTTGATAGGATTTGTTTTGTCCAACTGGGGATGAGACCGTTCTTACATTCTGTAATTGTCCCAGTGAAGGAAGCTTCATAACAGGATTACACCCCCATAATGATAAGATTCTCCTTCGTTTCCCAGCTAATCACACTGCCATGGGCTTTAGCCAAAACATTCTTTATAAACATTTGACTTTTGAAATGCAGGGCATCCAATATGTTACAAAGCTCTCCTAACCCAAATATATAATCTTATACAGTAGTAGATAGTCTTCATAATTAATTTACAAATTTTTAAAAAAATCCCCTCTCTGAATTAGAAACCAATCCTGGTACGAAATGACTGTTTTCCCACAGATACTTGACAAGACAGGTTATCCTTTTAGAAACACCCACAAATAGCTTATGACGTACAGTATTTGTTAACAATGCTTCCTGATAGAGGCTTGAGTGTAAGAAATAAAGAGCCATTGTCTCCCTTTCCTTTGCTCCTTAAGAGATCCGTCAGCAGTAGAAAAACAAGCTGTTTGTTATATTTGTTATATTTTTGTTATATTGGTGTTTGTTTAGATTAACTTTTCCTTTCCTTTATGATATTTTGTTGTTTTATCTGTTTTTTAGTATTGTAGTTTTATAATATTTAATTTAAAAAAACCAAGCACAGAACAAACAACAGGAAGATACAAGAGGGGTTTTGTGAGGGTTTTTTAACGTTGCACAGGTTGATAATAAATTTCTGTCAGAGAGATTTCAGTACGGGAAAAAAAAGCCTCATCTGGAAAGATGCTTCTGGCAGAAACCTGCAATGAAAAATCTGCTTGCATTTTAATGTTAGGCCAGCTTTTTGTTGCAAAGAGTGTGATAGGGCAAAGAATTGGACAGGCATCACAATCCAATGCACAACCAATGGGCAGTTGGTGAGAGAGCACACACCAGGTGAAACCAACTAGCTTCTGGTAGCTGTAAAGTTTCTAAAGATATTATCTCCCTGTGTATCAGGCATCAAACATGTGAGCTACAGCAGATTTGCGAAAACAAACATGAATATGATGCATATACTTTTGAGTAGATGTGCAACTTTTCTTCTGCTAGAAAGAGAATAAGGTCATGTTTAAAATCTGGTCTGTTTGTCCAGTAGCCATTCAGATTTTCTGTTCTTCAGAGGAGTTTGAAGGAGTTCTTTCAGAGAGAACTCTAAGCAGCTCACCACATTTGTATTAACTGTAGTTGATTCTGTTCATCATCTTGACGAAAGCTGCTGAAGCACCTTTTGTAAAATAGATGAGGAATTTAAAATTTTCACATCCATAGTGTGTGTGTGTGTGTGTGTGTGTGTGTGTTGTGGTTACAGTTGTGACCGACTCTTCGTGACTCCATGTCCATGGAGTTTTCTTGGCAGGAATACTCGAGTGGTTTGCCAGTTCCTATTCCAGGTGCCTACAGCACCTGGTATTCTGTGGTGGCCACCCATCCAAATACTAACCAGGGCTGACCCTTCTTAGCTTCTGAAATCAGGCGAGATCGGATGTGCTTAGGGCATCCAGGCAGCTCACATCCATAGTACTGGATGTAAAAGATTTTGACAAAAGCCAACTAAGATTCCCAAAACCAGTCTTAACAATTTGCTATTTTTTTAGAGCCTAAGCCTGCAAAAACAAATCAGTCCTTCCCTTCAAACTCAAGATGGGATATGTTTTGTGTCATAAATGCCAGCCCAAGATATCTAGTGTACTCTTTGATTCCCTAAATCCCAGCTTCACCAGATTTACATAAACTCTTATAGAAATCTACCACCAATTGTTGGAATATTGTGCACAATGTTTTCTGTGCTATCCATAAAGGGGGATTTTTCTCCACAAAAGCTTGCAGTTTGTTTGATTTTAAGCAGCCCAGCAAATGACTCATCCTTACATTAGTGAAAAAGGGGAGGAGAAACCTCTCTACTTACCTGGAACTAAACTAAGTTCATCAGTCACCATCAAACATAAATACAGACTGGCTGGACCAAATTAGTAAAAATTATGTCACTCAGCAACGTACTGGGTTGCAAATCTCCTGATGCAAACATTGATGCTATCAACAACTGTGTTTCGATTCATTTCTTCTGCATAACTAGTGGAATAATTGGTGGAATTATGAGGTGTTGTTTTCTTGAGATGGAGGCTAACATCCTCTGCTCATGTCTTGAGTGATGCAAGAGCAACAGAGCTATTGTCTGAATTTATTTGCTTCATGGAAGGGCTATATCTTCAACCATAAATGTTTGCTTTAAATCAAACTCTTTTCCTGCTGTTTGGAGAATGTTACTTACCCAATGGCTTCTATTGTAGTATTCTGTCTTCAAGCAGCTTTTCTGATTCTACTGTTGGTAGAATTTGTAGCTGTGCCTTCCGTGGAAAGAGCTGCATACATTTCCAGTGAAATAAAACAAACCGTGTTGCTTGGTACTGAGCAGAATAGAATAAGAATTAAAAACAAAAATAACCAGAACACTCAATTTTTCTGGAGATTTTGCAACAACTTAGGTGTGTGTTTATGTGTGTGCACATGTGCAGCCCTACCCCAACGATGAAATTTATCTAGCAGGTACAATCTGTGAAATAGGATGGAAGACAGAGTAGATACACAGAAAGGTACAAGATGATAGTTTCAAATAGCAATGTAGACACATTAGTAACATGGAGAAACTATTATTTTTGTTCTCACAGAAGACTGAAGTGTCATTACTGAACACAAATAAAGACAGCTTGCCTTTCCAATAATTTATGTGGCTGGGTGCTGTTATTTTTTAATGTTATTTTAATGCTTTTTTACATCTTTTAATATCTTTTATATTTTAATTGTACTTGCTCTATTCAAATTGTATCTCTAGAACCCTGATTGGGTTCAAACCTTTGACAGAAATGTGAGACATAAATTTAATTAATAAGTAAAATAAAATTCCTTATTACGCTTATTGTTCTTACAATTGTTTTTACACAATATAACCAGCAATTTTCAATCAAAGAGCATTAGAGCCTTCACAGACTAAAGATTCAAGGCTTATTGTTGTTCGCTATATTAATACTGTACTGTACTATGTTCATTTTAATACTAGTCACTCTCATAAACAGCAGCTGATTATATTACAAAAAAAGTTTGTATGGCAATCATCTATGTGTTACAGAATAATCTCAACCCAACTAATCCTTCTACTTAGACGTAAAAAAAATCTGATGGCTTATGATTTACAGTGCTGATAAAGATCAAGATGCAGAGTGGTAAAATGCCTAAGCGCTGACATAAATTCTGTTTGAACATGAATTGTTAATGTAATTTCCCATTCTAGTGATTTAATGTACTACAGATATTTTTATGCTAAATTTAGCTTTCCCCACAGGGGGGTCATAAATTAGAATCCAAGATGGTATGAGATGGCTATTGTCTGGGATGAAGTTAGAGGGCATACATAAAGTACTTGTGTCCACCTCTGAAATTTATGTTGTTCAACTATAGTCTCTCTCCAGCCTTGAAAATCACTTTTCAGCTTAGTGGTAGGTGTTAGCCTGTAGTAGGTATTACGTTGTAGTTCTGCTATAGTTGCAATTAGAGATGAGCACAAATCTGTTCATGCTAGGTTGTCCTAAGTTGCTGGCATGGTACCCCAAGTGCTGCATGCTCCCTCCCCCACCACTGGCTCCCCCACTCACAAGGTGGAGAGTACTTCTTATTCCCTCCTACTACAATCTTCCCATCCTTGTGAGAGCTCTGACTTCCCTTCATGGTTTCCACCAGCAATGGCCACTCAAAGGCAGCACTGCGGGAATCCCTGCCCCACCTCGACATCTGAGTGGCCAGCTCCTAGAGGAGAAGAAGGGAAATCTGTGGTGCTAACTGGAAGATCACTTGATGAGGAGGGAACGAGCAGCATGCACCAGCTTGTGAGTGGGAAGCCGGCCAGGATGTCATGCCCACAACAATCCAGCAGAAAGAGATATGTGCCCATCTCTAGTTGTAACATGTGTGTTGCATCGTTACAGTTGTGATCGACTCTTCGTGACCCCATGTCCATGGAGTTTTCTTGGCAGGAATACTGGAGTGGTTTGCCAGTTCCTACTCCAGGCTCCTACAGCACCTGGTATTCCCTGGTGGTCTCCCATCCAAGTAATAACCAGGGCTGACCCTGCTTAGCTTCCAAAATCAGGCGAGATCAGATGTGCTTAGGGCATCTAGGCAGCAATAGTTGTAACATATGTGTATGTAGAGTCCGGGCAATGTGCAGCTTTCACATAAAGAACTAACTACATTCTTGACCGAAACCACATTCTTGCTTGTGTAGCAACCAGGATCTACGTACATCTGACCCTTGTGGTCATTTGAAGCTCGTACAGATGGGGTACACTTGTACCCCTCTAAGTTCCCTATCAGATTTACACCTTAATGGGATTTCCCCCTCCATCTAGACAATGTTCTCCTCATGTGCAGGTAAAACCAGGGCCTTTCCCATGGGTTTCTATGCCTTTTTGTCCATCCCAAACCCCTTGGTTTATTTTATGCCACTTTGTTTCACTTGCCTTCACCATCAAAAATGTCCATTTACTAAAATGACCTGAGCACATATATCCATGAGTCAGGAGAGAAAATGTCAACAGAACAAAGAAACAGTGCAACAGAAGTACTGCCAGAGATGGAAAACAGGACAAACTAATATGCTATCATTAATTTCCATGGTATTTCTTGGGGTTCTGGGAACCAATGTCTACAACCACCAAAGTTTGTGAATCAGTACTCAAGATGGTACTGGGAGTGAAGAAGCTGAGCTGAAGCCCTTGGAGTTATTGCCAGAGCACCCTGGCCTTCCTGATGGCCAATTATTACTCTGGATTAATAATACTAATAATTTTATCAGAGTCTGAAAAGAACCAGATTAAAGAGTTGCATGACAAATATGTACATGTTTCTTTCTTTTTGGGTTCCCTTTTGTTTCATCTTTTTTTCTCTTTCCTTTTTTTACAGGAAAGAGAAAGCCTCTATCAAACTTCCCAATTCTTGCTTTCTGACACTTTGGAAGCCCTAATAAGTGCTTAAATAAGAACTTATCTAAAACAAACTAACAAACAAAACAGGCAGGGCAACAGAAAATCAATCTACTCCAAAAGCAGAGACCAATGCATGACAAAGTAAAATAATCAACAGATATCTATAAAGGCACTAGACTAGTTTATGTAGGCACCAATGTACATCGTCATCAGACAACAGTACATATAAAAGGGGGGGATCACCATTATCAGACATAATGTAGGTAGGCACTAGTTCATAGGCACAACCTGTGGCAGTGGTTGATCACACCAAGATGACCCAGGACAGCCTCCTCTGCCTCCCCCCCCCCCACATATCTCATAGAGCTGGATGTTGGTAGAATCTCTGAACCCTTGGGTGCTACTTGCCAGTTTGGGGACCCATTTAACTTCACTGGAGTTCTCCAAAGTCCACTTGCTGAAAAGCAGGAATAAGAGGAGAGCTTTGGTTGAGAGAGCACCCCTATTACAGAAGGCAGGTAAGGACGAGCAAAAAATTTCATCTCTGCCAGACTATTTATTTATTTATTTTTCACATTTTTATACCGCGCCTATTTCCCTCAAGGGGACTCAGGGCAGTTTACAGCAAAGGAAAATAAAACAGTTAAAACAATTAAAACATCCAAGAGACCACAACAGAAGATGGCAGAGGCGGTCAAGCGGTCAGGCGAGCCAGGCTCAGGGGAAAAAAAACTGTATCCCTAATCAGCGCCGAAAGCGTCTCGGAAAAGTAAGGTCTTTAAATTTTTTCTGAATGACGCCAGCAACGGAGTCTGCCGAAGCTTGCTTGGAAGCTTATTCCAAAGAGTCGGCCTCACCACCAAGAAGGCCTGCCCACGTGTGCTGGTTTTGCGGGCATCCCTCGGGGGGACCGTCTGCAGCGAGAGGGCCGATGATGAACGGGTGGGTCGGGCCAGATCTGATTGTCGGGGGAGACGCTCTGCCAAATAAGCAGGGGCCAAGCCATGGAGGGTTTTGTAAACCAAAACCAACACCTTGAACCTTATTCGGGAGGCAACGGGCAACCAGTGTAGGCGAGCCAGGATGGGGGTGGCGCGGTCATAACGACGCGCACCAACCACCAGCCTGGCCGCCGCATTCTGGACCCGCTGCAGTCGCCGAACAAGGTTCAAGGGAAGCCCCATGTAGAGAGTGTTGCAGTAATCCAGCCTCGACATGACCAGCGCCTGTACCACTGTCCTCAAGGAGCTCTCATCAAGGTACAGGCGAATCTGGGCGATAAGCCTGAGGTGGTAAAAGGCCGACCTGGTCACGGCTGACACCTGCAATTCCAGGGTCAGATCCGAGTCCAGGACAACGCCCAGATTCCTCACTCTTTGCGCCAGCTGGAGGGCGGACCCGCCCAGACTGGGAAGAGGACCACAGTACCCCTCCGAGCCGCCCCCGAAGAACATAACCTCGGTCTTTCCAGGGTTGAGCCTGAGTCTGTGGGTCCTGGTCCAGTCCAACACTGCAGCCAGGCAACGATCAAGGGTCCGGACGGCCTCCACTGCACTGGTGGAAAAGGAGAGATAGAGCTGCGTGTCATCAGCGTACTGATGACAGCAAACTCCATAACTCCGGATGATCTCTGCCAGCGGCTTCATATAGATGTTAAAGAGCATTGGGGAGAGTGACGACCCCTGAGGCACCCCATAAGAGAGTGTCCAGGGAGCCGACAACTCACCCCCCAAGCTCATGCGCTGGGTGCGGCCCTCATGGAAGGAACGGAGCCAGGCCAAAGCCAGCCCCCCAATCCCCACCTCCGAAAGCCGCTCCAGCAAGATACCGTGGTCAACGGTATCGAAAGCCACTGTCAGGTCGAGAAGGACAAGCAGGGTAGAGCAACCCCTGTCAGCCCTCCTCAACAGATCATCATGCAGAGCGACCAGAGCCGTCTCGGTCCCATGACGTGGCCTAAACCCAGATTGGAAGGGATCCAGGACATGGTTCTCCTCCAGGAACGACTGGAGACGCAGAGCGGCAACTCGCTCAATCACCTTGCCCAGAAAGGGAACATTGGCTATGGGACGATAGTTGGACATATCGTCCACAGCCAAGCCGGATCTTTTAATGATGGGCTTCACCACCGTCTCCTTCAGCAGACTGGGAAAAATCCCATCTCTGAAGGAGGCTGAGGCAATTAGTGAAGCCCATTTCGGCATGCTCCCCCCTGCGATCTTAATCAGCCAGGAAGGGCAAGGGTCGAACGGAGAAGCCGCAGGCCTGCAGTGTCCCAGGGCCCTGGAGGCGTCCACAGGTGTAACAAGCCCAAACTCAACGAACCGGGGCGACCGAGGCGGCCCGACGCTAGCCAAGGCAGGGACAGGATCAGTGCAACCGGCGTCCAGCTCGGAACGGATGGCCTCTATCTTGGATTTAAAGAAGGCTGTGAAAGACTCACTAGTGAAATCACTAGGAGGACGCCCAGGCGGACCGGGATTGGTGAGGTCTCGGACCACCTGGAATAATTCCGCTTGGCGATTCGAGGCCTCACCAATTCTCAGGGCGACAAAAGATCTCCTAGCCACCCTTATCGCTCGGGAGTAGCGACCGGTCAACGCCTTAACAGCAGCCGTATTTGGAACCGTCCTGGCCTCCCGCCATCTGCTCTCTAGCCTTCTCCGCTCCTGCTTCATCGCCCGCAGTTCCTCGGTAAACCAAGGAGACGAGCAGGCTCAGCATCGGATCGGGCGCTTGGGGGCAATCCGATCGGCTACCCCAGCCACCTCCTCATACCACTGCTTAACCAGGGAGTCGACCGGATCGTCATCCAAACTGTCTGGAACACTCCCGAGGGCCTCCGAAAACCGCTCAGGGTCCAGATGGAAGGGCCCGGCTCCCCACGGGGCGGGGTGGCAACCGTAAGGGAGAAAGTCAGCAGATGGTGATCTGAGCATGACACGGGACGGGCCAAAAGCCTCCCGACCCTCAGATCAAAACCCCGCGATGTGGAGGCAAAAACCAGGTCCAGGGTGTGTCCACCTATGTGAGGGGGAACGATGACTAATTGGGACAGGTTCATGGAGGCCATGGACTCCATGAATTCCAGAGCTGCTCCCGACAGCCCAGCCTCGGCATGCACATTGAAGTCCCCCACCACCAATAGGCGAGGGGACCTCAAAAGTGCAGCCGAGATGAAATCGGAGAGCTCTGGAAGGGAGAGTGCAGGGTCGCAGGGAGCAGGGTACACAAGCACTATCCCAAACCTGTCCCTCTGGCCCACCACAAGGTGGAGACATTCCAAACCTGGA
This sequence comes from Phrynocephalus versicolor, assembly GCA_023846285.1. Taxonomy (NCBI): domain Eukaryota; kingdom Metazoa; phylum Chordata; class Lepidosauria; order Squamata; family Agamidae; genus Phrynocephalus; species Phrynocephalus versicolor. The sequence continues at coordinate 31,583,894 of JAHTLZ010003547.1, read as the reverse complement.
CTCATCAACGTCGCGGATCTGCTGACATGAAAAGAGTCCCTATACACAATGCCCCCCCGCCCCCCGCCTCTCCGGTCTGCCCAGCTGCTGCACACAGTAGCCCTGGGGGCAAAGAAGGGCGAGGGAAGCCCCGCCCCCTCGCCCACCCAGGTCTCCGTGAGGAACGCCAGGTCGGCTCGCTCATCCACGATCAAATAGTGGATGAGAGGGATCTTATTATGCACCGACCTGGCGTTAATCAGCAGACAGGACAGGCCGGGGGCACAGACGGATTGGATCCCTGCCATTTGGCAGTGGGCCGGCGGGTCAGAGCGTTGGACAGGCCGTAAATGCCTGTCCTGAGCTCTCCTTACCCGATCAGCCCGCCGACCCCAAGCGTATCTCCCACGGCCCGACACCACCCTAATTGGGCACCCAGCAGGCTCCATAAGATGTTAAATGATCAGGGACACAAATCCAAAAGCACAAGATCAAAAAAAAAACAAAACAGTAAAAATAACACTACAGGATACAACCACCATAATACAAAATAAGATCAACTAGGAATACAATAACTAATGGGCGTAACAGCAAGGCAATAAACGAAAAGAAAAAATAAAGATAAAAAGAAAAAGAAAAGTCAGGGGCAAACCTCAGGGCAGATGGAACGCGTTGGGGGGGGGATGGAGGGGAAAGAAGAGGGTAGAATCACAAATAACAGCGCAGATCTCAATGCACAATACGGGGCGACTCCACGCACTCTTCAGAGTCCAAGTGACAGCTCTGCAACAGATGACCATTAGATGTCGGAGCCGGGGGAGCAACAGAGAAGGCTCGGGGGGAGTCTCCAACCGGGGCCAACAGCCTCAAGGCTCGATTGATCCCGGGGGAAGCCCGCACCGGGCCAACCGGAGCCCCCGGAATCGCACATAGTGCAGGAGGTCAGATAGTGGAGCCAAACGGCTTAAGGCCAGGGCCGGTCCGTACTGGGTGGTCCGATGGTGCCAAGGTCCAAAGCCGGTCAAAGACTGGCAGAGAACAGGATTCCGTAATCGGGAGCCAAAAGCAGTAGAAGGGTGGTCTGGCTGCACGTGCCCCCCCCCCGTGAGATGGTGCTGTCGGGAGTAGCTCTTCCGGGCATGATGATACCAAGTTCGCTGCCCAGGACCGGCAACCATCTGCCGCCCTAGAGCCGGGTCCCGTGGGGGCCACATGGCGGCAGGGTGATGGAATGACCACACCTGGCCACCCTAAATAGGAGGGCATCGACGGCCGAACTGCCGCCCGAATGGCAGGTCCCAAAGATGGTAAAACAACGGGAACTCCGGGGGTGATGACACCGGCGGCCGCCCTGCCGCCCGAGGGCCCGGACCCGGCGGGACAGACGGCGGTAGAGGGATGGAATAACCGTGCCTACCCCCCCCCCGGGCAAAAGGGCGCCGGTGGCTGAGCTGCCGCCCGAGAACCAAGTCCCACAGGGACAAAGATAGACGGGTCCTCCAGGGGTGCTGTCACCGGCGGCCGACCAGCCGCCCGATAGCCAGGTCCCACAGGGGGGGTCAAATGGCAGCGGAAAGATGGAATAACCACGCTGGACCCCCCTCCGGCAGAATGGTGCCGGCGGCCGAACTGCCGCCCAAGAAATGAATCCCACCGGGGGAAAGGCAGCGGGTGGGTGGTAGAGAGCCAAACCTGGCCTCTCAACGAGGCCGGCACCAAAGCCCATGGGGGGGAAGGCAGCGGGTAAAAGGACTCACTGCGCCTAGACCTCCCCAGCAAAATGGCACCGGCGGTTGAGCAGTCGTCCCGGCCGCAAAAGCCCACGGCGCCTCAAAACTCTAGCGGCCAGCCCGTCATCCGGGAACCGGGACCCACGAGGACGGGGGGAAGCAGCGGCAAGAAGAAAAGAGAGCCGCCGCGCCAAGCCTCCCGGCGCATAAACGGCAAATCTGGGAAACCAAAAAAGAGCCGGGGAATGGCGACGGCAGCAAAGGGGGAAAAGGCTACAAGCGCCTCCCAAACGCCTCCCAAGCAGAGCCGACCTGGCAAAGCAGCGACAGAGCAACAAGTAGGGGGAAGAGGGGGGAGGAGGGGGAAGAGGGGGGAGGGTCGCCCGAGATGGTACCATCGCTCAAAACGAAGGGAATCCCCCGACAACAAAGACCCGGCAGCAGCAAGGCTGGATGAAAACGCCGCGTCTCCGAAGCTTGCGAGGTAATGCTTCCACTTCGAGTTCGACATGGTGGGCCCCTCTAAAAACCCCCAAGACCCCCCCCCATGAAGCCTGGGTAGCCCCCATAAAAAGACTAAAAATAAAACAAAAAACAAAACCGCGCTAGGTGGACAAAAATAGAAGCGCTAAGGCGCAGCGGGACAAATGAGCTGCTGCCGCCGCCCGCCATCTTGCTGTTCCTTCAGTTGTCTCCCCAGGTGGATGTGGCTGGGGTCTCACAACCTCTGTCTTTCTATGGCTGCCCTTTTGTTCTCCTTGACCCTGCCTCCTCCAGCTGTTTCTCCATGAGGGAATTGTCCCTCCTTTCACTGCAAAGGCCTGAGTCTAAGAAAAATTACCTGGTTTGGGACCTTGCTATCTGACATAATGCCTTCATCCATTAATAACTGCCCGTAGTCCGGGTGCTTAAGATCTGTTACACCAAGAGACGAGTGTAAAGAGAAAACCAGAGTTTGTGCCTTTTTGGTGATTGCTCCTACTTTATGGAAAGAGCCCAATAACTGATTATCCTCCTCCCTGTATTCCTTTAAAACGGTGTTCCCCAACCCCCAGTCCGCGGACCAGTGCCGGTCCGTGGATCAATCGGCACCGGGCTGCCCGAGGAAACCAGGGAAACTCCTCCTCCCTTCCGTCCCCGATCTCTTCAGCACGCGCCCCGGGAGGAGGAGGAGGGAGGAGGAGGAGGCAGGGGAGCCAATGAACGCTGTGCTTGTTGGGGGGCGGCCCGCTGCCCAATGGGCGGGCAGCTTGTGTTGCGGGGGCTGCCGCCGCGGTCGCTGTTGGTGCTGTCGCTCCTCCTCCTCCTCCTGACAGGGGCCGAAGGCAGCGGCAGCAGCAGCAGCAGCACCAGCAGCAGCAGGAGGAGGAGGAACAATGAAGAGTAGGGCTCGCAGAAGGCGGAGGCGGCGCGCGCCTGCCCACCAGGCGAGAGTGACCCTTAGCAACCGTCGTGGTGGCGGCAACCCACCCACCCACCGACCGGCCCGCTAGCAATGGGGGTGGCGGGGGCGGCGGAGGGAGGAGGAGGAGGAGGCCGCTGAGGGGGGTTCTCGGTCGTGGCGCGGATGAAGGCAGGACGCCGGTAAGCCAGCCTCTCCCCTCTCTCGCTCTCGCTCTCGCTCTCCTCCCTCTTGGTGTGTGTGTGTGTGTGGAGGGCGGAGAGGGAGGGCTGGGGGGGTCACGGGAAGGAGCCTCGCTGTGTCCGCCGAAGCGCCCGGGGTGACAGCTTGCCTCCCCTTTTCCTTTATTTATTTATTTATTTATTTATTTATTTATTTATTTATTTATTTATTTATTTCAGAGTGGTTTTTTTTACCCTGCCTTTCTCCTTGGAAAAGACCCCCAAGGTGGCTTACGTCAATGAGGGATAAGCTATACAGCCCATAACAATTAGGACAAGTTCGAGTATCGAGAAAGGGGGGGAATGGCCTGAGGGTCGTCTTATTACAACATCTTCCTTCCCCTTCTGTTCACAAATTGGGGCTTCCCACGTGGGGGTTATTCCCACACCCTTCCCCCCACCCCACTCGCCTGAAGGCTTATCTTCTGCCAGGAGGAATTGCCCACTGACCACACACACACACACACACACCACCACCACCACCACCGTAGGAACGGACTGTCTTCTCCCTCCCTCCCCTCCAAGGACTCGCACAACACTGGCTCTTCGGCTTGAGTACGGAGATGAGCACCACCCCCTAGAGTGGGAAACGACTAGCACGCATGTGCGTCAGCGGCCGGGGGGGAGGCATTTACCTTTTTTATCTTATTAAATCAAAACAAGCGGGCCAGGGAAAAATCATCAAACATTTACCGGTCCGCGGGGATAAAAAGGTTGGGGAGCACTGCTTTAAAAGATTTCTAAAAATGGGGCTCTTTAGGTAGGCATTTACAAACTATTAACTCTTTAACAACTTAGTTACATCTTAGTTGCTGGTCTGATGATTTAATTGTTTTCTCCCACTGTATTAATTTTATTGTCTTTTTTCCTTCATTGTAATGATGCTTGCAGTGATAGCTGCAGTGATAATACATTTTAGATTTTTTTAGTTTACTGTTCATGATGATTTGTAGTACAGTAATTGTATAACAGAATGTTATGGGTCTATGTTGCATTTATTTTGTTATTGTATTGTTTTCTGCTGTAAGATAACCAGAGTGGCCATATGGGTGAAGTATAAATAAATAAATAAATAAATACCCTCCTGCTGGCTTGATCCCAAGCAAACTTACTTTCCTCCTGGCTGCCTAATACTTGTGTGTCAGACAGCTCCACAGGGGTACACACCTGCACTCCCTCTCAGTAATACATACTTTCTGCCCTTGTGTTGAAGAATGAGAGCAAATGTGTGAATCACTTAGGCTAACTTTTTTACTGCTTATTTAAAGTATTAAAAGCAAAACTTGGTTGTCAATCATTTGGTAATTGTGCTTTTAAATTGTTTCCCTTTACATGTAAAACTAGTCAGAAAATACAATAGATTTAAAGCTCAGATATTTGCTTTGAAAAGGTGCGCATCTGCTATCATTTCAGTTCATTTCAAGCCTTTGGGTTTGCACAGTCTAAAGGCCACCCAAGTCAGCTTTCTCATTGCTTTTCACTGCATGCCGTAAATTTTCCCAAGGATAACAAAGAAAAAAATGAAAGAGGGTCTTAAATGGTGAGTATCATCCTTTTCAATGGCTTATGGAAACAATTTCTGAAAATGTGTGGCCTTCCACTAGGAGCTTTAATAGTGTTGTTCTGTATCATTTCTGTTGACAATTGTCACAGATTTTGTGTGACTTACAGCCATTTTCCAGAGATTTCATAATCCGGATTTTGCAAAGTGCTATTTGCTTTAGGCGGAAAAACCCTAAATGGCAGCATAAAGCAATCATTTCTGCAACAGCAGCTGGTGCTGCTTACATAAAATAGCCCCAATACAGCAGACTTTAAATGTACTACTTATTTAGAAAGAAATAATATTCTACACAACAGGCTAGATGAGGCTTCAGAATGGCTTGTTTTTATTTGGACCATGGCAATTCAGAAATCAACAGTCCCAAAAGAGAGAAATGTTTTTTGTTGGTTTTTTTTTTCAATTTCTCAGCACTGCCTTGCGGGTGCTGTGAAGATAGAAAATATACAGATAAGATGGACCTACGTGTAGATATGTAAGCCCCTGTGAGGATGCAGCCGGCAGAAGACAGAGCCAGAGAGTGCACCGTCTGGACAAGATGCAGAGAGAAAGCAAGATGATAGATCTGAGGATGTCAGAACAACAGGAGAGTTAGAAGGGGCAGTAGGAGGAAAGGAGAGAATAGAATTAACAGAGGACGCATTTTGGGTTCGTGACTTGGTGGAGGTGAAAAGGAGCGCACGGAAAGAGGAAGGGGCACGAGGGGAGGAGAAGTCGCGAGGAGAGGAACGTGTGCAGGAGCGAGAACTGTTAGCGGGGGATAAGAAGCCATTGAAGGAAAATGTTAGGGCACAAGGTATTAGGAGAAAGGAAAAGGAGGAGTCCTTTGAGGTAAAAGTGGGTGATGAGTGGACCTGGTCGGTGAAGGTGCGCCCATTAAGTGGCCAGAAAACAGCCTACGGGTGAGACGTCACGGACGTCCAATATACCAAGAGAATCCTGTGGCACAATGGGGTCGCTACCCCTGCTGTGGCAGCCAGTGCTTCAGACGGGGAACCCCTCATTAAAACCAGTCGGGATGACAGAAGAGAATCCACCCCTTTTGAGTCCTGTTATGAATCCTTTTATTGAAGAAAACCCTTTTGTTGTTGAAGTCACAGTTGACAGTTCTGAAAGTGATGTGCACACAAGTAAAGAGCCCGTTGGCCAATTTATGTTTAATAAATCTTTATTAGAGAATAACTCAAAAAGACTGGACAGTGGTGATTTTCGCTCGGAACCCCTTTATGACCAACCTGAACCCTCACAACCCCACTAATGCTTTTGTTTTTGGTGGGAGTTCGTAGAAGCTATCAAAATATAATTTAATTAATCTAGAAGTTGAGTCATGGCAACTGGACTTCCTTTTCTTGAGAGACTGAAACATTTTGCTGCTCATCCAAACAGCTTCGTCAGTCTGAGGAAAACTAGTTGCAAGTCCTCCATTTTATAGTTCACTTTGACCTCATGTCACCCTAGTCTGAATTAGGCTCATCCAGCATCTGACTCAGGAACAGTACAGGACTGACCGCTTTGCCTTCCCCACATCATTAGTACCAATTGTTTTGTTTTATTTTATTTTATCTATTTTTATCCTCTATCCCCTAATTTCTTGTTCTTTTGCTGGGGATATCTTCAGAGTGTTTTTGCCTCCATTTTCATCCAAGTGTCCTATTAAGATTATTGTTTGGACTACTTTGTCTATTTTCGTTTATTGTTTGGCTTCCTTGACACACCTTTTTATTTTTTTTTATTTTTTTACTATTCTGAGGAGGACTTGCAACTAGCTTTCCTCAGACTGACAAAGTTGTATGGGTACACAGCGAAATGTTTCAATCTCTCAAGAAAAGAAGTCCAGTTGCTATGACTCAACTTCCAGACAAACTCACCTGGATGAGTGAGAATCTTCACAGACATAATTGAATTAACTACATGTCACTTGAGACGTATCTAGACTGAAAACTTTCATTGATACCTAGTAAAAGCTTTTTCTTGTTGCACAGGTGTACCTTTTGTTGTGCTCTGTCTACACACACTCATCTTGGTGACGTGTATGAATGTAAAAGCAGTGATTTACGAGATCATAGTGGTCTTTTAACCTTTACAATCAATGTCTTTCTTTGACTTTAAATACTTTTTAATCCAAGCCGTTATTTTACTAATTTGAAAAATGTAAGTGAGAAAAACTTTTGGAATAAATCAAGCAATGGAAGAAGTAATCCACTAGAACAATGGTACCAAGAGCCAGTGTGGTGTAGGACAGCCATAATTAATTGGCGAGAGGAGCTTATGACTCTCCAGAGGGCCCTGGCACACCTGAAGGAGGCCACAGACTGGAAACATTTCTTCACAACATCACCTTATAGGGTTTGTTCTGCAACTTATATAATCCTTATTTGGCCTATGTTTCTTTCATGTTCTGCTTTTGGTCTAGGCCAAAAAAAGGGGGCAGAGGAGAAGAGCCAGGAGCCAGGCATGCTGCTTCTGAGCATGCCCAAAGGTAGGGTCTGGCTTCAGGAAGGACAGTCAGGACTATTGCCTCTGCCCATTCACATGTCCCATCCTGGCCACCATCCGAGACTTGGGATTCAGACTGAGGCCAGGGATTTGGGACATGAGGCTTGATACCAAAGACTTGGGACCCTGGGCTGAAGGCATACCAACTGTGACGATCCCCCTTTCCAGAGGCTGAATTGTGATGGGAATGGTACTGCTGCCACCTTTTATTTCCTTAATAATGCTGCCACCTTTTAAACTCGTCGCCTCATGAATTGGGA
>JAHTLZ010003547.1:31530462-31576235 GCA_023846285.1 Phrynocephalus versicolor | reverse complement strand
CATATACTGTAACAGATCTAATCAGCTCCACAAGCCTCCCTGCCTTAAATAGCTAGTAAACAGTGTAGCCCTCCCTGCCTGACAGAACTCTCAGAGAGCAGTGCTCTCCCAGCACTCACTCTCAACTTAACTGCACTTCTCTGAACTCCTTACTGCCTAGGCTCCACCCTTTTTATATCCTACCATTCCCCGCCCTCCTGCTGGGATTGGCTGATGATTTGTATATTCATCGCTCCTGTCTGCAGGGTTTGTCACACCAACATACCTGTTATTCACTACACCACACTACCTTTTGAGTGAGTATTTTTAGCACATAGCACATTTTAGTGCACATGTGCATACTGTTGGAAGAAAAACTGAAGACACCAGGCTGAAAGTGAAGTATAAAACATAAATGTTATCTAAGTCTCTTAGGGAAAAGGTAAATGAGATATTCCTAGTAAAACAACAAAATAATAGTACATAACAAACATACTAAAATGAAGTAAAAACAAATAAGGTCATGGCAGTTCAGGCAACACTAATGAAGTTAGGCAAGCACTCACAGTCTGCCTTGCTCAGATGATCGGTTTGAGTGCAGGTTAGAAAGAAAGAGGAGAAGGGTGGTGAACAGGCAGGGACAACTGATTTTGTAGAGCCATACTAGTTAAAGAGACAGGACTCATTGGTTCACACTTCCAGGTGAGGTCTACCTGACATTAACCCTCTAATGTTTGAATGTAGATCTTGCCACATTCCAACAGCTCTTCTCAAGATCTAACATGAAAACACTAAATTACATAATCTTTAACATCACCTACGATCAATTGTGTTGGAATTGGGATCTAACATATTGAGCATTTCATGAAGCTATGCAAATTTATCTCTTGTTAGTGGTTTGGTCAAAATATCTGCAACCATTTCATCAGTCTCTTTTGCTATAAATCCATCACAAGTTGACATTTCAGTCCTATTGCTCTTATTCTAGCTTTTGTACTTTCTCATTTACATATTGTAATATATGCTTGATTGTCCTCAAACTATGGGTGTAGGTTCACTAATCCCAAAGTCCTTTAACAGACGAAAGATCCATTCCAATTCATTGCATGCATTTGCTGCTGATATACATCCTGTTTCTGCTGAAGACTGGGCCACAATAGTTTGCCTTCTACTAGTCCAATCAATAAGATTATCTCCATAACAAAACAGGTATCCACTGATTGATTTATAGTCTGATGATTTTTCTCTCCAACTGGCATTCATCTATCCTAGTAATCTGGGTTTTTCACAAGGCAATATCTTTAATTTGAAACCCTCTGTTCCTTTCAAATATCTCACTACTCTCTTTATGGCACTTCAGTCATGATTGTATGGTGAACTCATTTTTATGTTTAAGATATTAACAGCTGCTGTAATATCAGTTTTACTCAAATAAAGCAGTTTACCTATTGCTTCTTTATTCACTATTGTTTCTAATTTAGGCCCCGGTCCCACGTCCCTTTAAAAGCAGTTTAAATTACCAGATAACCTGTGTCTAAAAATGCCGTTCCCATGGCCACCAGGCTTTTTGGAAAAAAGAAAAAGAAAAAAGAAAACCCGGTAATGATCCCTTAAGTGAGGTTTCTGTGACTCACCCAAGAGGTAGGGAAATTTTTGCCTCACTTTGAAAATCCAGCTTTTAAGGAGGCAGACGACGTGAAACCACGCATATGATCCGGGTTTCTTTTTCTTTCTTTTTTCATAGCACCGACCGGCTGTTCCTGGGGCCGATGGGCTATGTTTTTTTTTAATTGCTTTTCACCTTCTGAGAAACAGGAAGCTCTATCCGTTCCGACAAATTTTAATTTCCCCCAGCCAAGAGGTCCGTTTTTTTCAAACCTGCTGGCCAAGGGGGCTGAACTGCACTTTAAAATAAAAAAAAAACAGCTTTTGACGTGGGAACTCTTGTCCCACTTATTCAATCATGTGATGGGACGAAGAGGAAAAGCCGGACCTTCAGAAGATCAGGATCAAAACCCAGGTGTGACCATGGCCTAAGTTGTTGTCTATCTTTCACTTTCAAGTAGGCTGGTTCTAATGGAGTACTCACTGTTTTGCAGTTCTTCATGGCAACAGATTCAATGAAGTCCATGATTTTACATTTCTGACTTTAAAACGACCATTGTTAAGTCTTTCAACTTCCATTCCAAGATAGCGTTTTACTTCCCCAAGTTGTTTAATCTCTATTTCCTCTTTCAGTTTAACAGCTGTCTCCTTAATGTCCTCTTTGTGTTGGCAACATATAAGTAAATCATCTACATGTCAGAATATGTTGGTACTGTCCACCCTTAAGTCTTGTATATAGACACAGTTCAGCCTTTCCTTGCTTAAACCCTTGGTGGTATAGGAGAGTGGTTAATTTATCATACTAACTTTTGGTTGATTGTTTAAGCCCATACACACTCTTATTAAGTTTACAAACAAGAGTTTCTTGTTCTCTTTCTTGAAATCCCTCAGGTTGTTCCATATAAATTTCTTTTGAAATGTCTCCATTAAGGATAGTTTTAACATCTAGATGTTCCACAAAGATTTCTTAAACTTGCAATACTGAGAAGTGTTAACTGGCGGGAAATTGAGAGTCGTCTTATACATGGGAAGTAAGCCGAGGAGAGAACCGTGCAGTTGCAAAACTGTAATTTGGGATTGGAAAAGTGGGGGTCATCTTATACATGGGGCATCTTATATACAGAGAATATGGTACAGTAATTCTAGCATCTCTCATTTTCCAACTTACATTGTACAGTAGTCCCCTTCTATATTGCAATCCATATAACCCAGAACCTGCATATCGCAAGATCGTGATATATAGATGCCATCCCTGCCACTTCCACCACCCCTGCCACTGTCACCACCACTGTCGCCACCACCGCCACCACTGGTGCTGCTCTTGTGCCCTGAGCTCCACTGTAACTCTCCAAAACAACTTTGGAGGACGGGGAGGTGGGCTGACGGTGATGGGGGTGGCAGTCAGGGGTGCTAGCATCCATGTATTGCAGATTTTCGTTTATTGTGGGTAATTTGGAACATAATCCCTGCAATAAATGGGGGACTACAGTATAATGTCCTCTTTATGCATCAGTTCAATTTTCAAAAAGTGTGCATGATGGGGGATTCCCCCCCTTTTTATGTAATGCATGTTACACATACTGTTTCTTAACAGGCAAGCAGTATGTATTATCTGCTCTATTTTTGGCAAAATGATTTCCCGATTATAGTGCATTTTTGTATTTTTCTTTCATTCATATAACTTTTTTGTCTGTGGCTTTCAATTGTTAATACATCTTTGTTTGGAAAGAAAGGGCAGTGGCAGCTGTATCTCCCCAAATCATGGGAGCAAGTGTTGAAGAATCCTTAGAAGACCAATGGCAGACTAGGACAGTGAGCACAATTCCTCAACAAAGAACCAAGAAATTTGCGGCGCCTTACCAGTTGAAAAATCACATACTATATATCCCATTGGCTAATCCACTGTTGACCATTACTGACACCATCACAGCATATAATGATGTGATATCTGCCCTGCTTCCAAGGCTGTTTGTGAGTTTATAATAACTTGTAAATTTGTGATGGAGATGAAGCTTAATCTATGAGCTGTCATTATCACAAGATGGGAGCCATGTAGACATTGGCATGCAGCAACAAGAGCAACAGAACTGTAACCTCTTATTATTTATTTATTTATTTATTTATTTATTTTATTTTTCACACTTATATACCGCACCTATTTCCCGCATAGGGGACTCAGGGCGGTTTACAACAATAAAAGTAAAACATGTAAAATCAATAAAGACAGCTAAAACAGTGGTATCCAAGAACAAATTGGCGGGTTAAAAAAAACAACGAACTGGGTCCCCTAGACATCGCCGAAGGTGTCCCAAAAAAGAAGGGTCTGAAGGTTTTTCTTAAACGACGCCAGCGACTGAGCCTGCCGTAATTCACTGGGAAGCTTATTCCAGATGGTTGGTGCCGCTACCGAGAAGGCCCGACCGCGAGTACCCGTTTTACAGGCCTCCCTCGGAGTGACGGTCCGCAGTGAAAGTGCCAACGAAGAACGGGTGGGTCGAGCCGGATCTAATTGTCGGGGGAGACGCTCCGCCAAATAAGCAGGGGCCAAGCCATGGAGGGTTTTGTAAGCCAAAACCAGCACCTTGAACCTTATTCGGGAGGCAACGGGTAACCGGTGTAGACGGGCCAGGATAGGGGTGGCGCGGTCATAACTGCGCGCACCGACCACCAGCCTGGCCGCCGTATTCTGGACCAGCTGCAGTAGCCGAACAAGGTTCAAGGGGAGCCCCATGTAGAGGGCGTTGCAATAGTCCAGCCTCGACATGACCAGTGCCTGTACCACAGTCCTCAAGGAGCCCTCATCGAGGTACGGGCGAATCTGGGCGATAAGCCTTAGATGGTAAAAGGTCGACCTGGTCACGGCTGACACCTGAGATTCCAGGGTCAGATCTGGATCCAGGACGATGCCCAGATTCCTCACTCTTTGCGCCAGCTGGAGGGCGGACCCGCCCAGACTGGGAAGAGGGCCACAATACCCCTCCGAGGTGCCCCCGAATAACATAACCTCGGTCTTACCAGGGTTGAGCTTTAGTCTGTGGGTCCTGGTCCAGTCCAGAACCGCAGCCAGGCAACGATCAAGGATCCGAACGGCCTCCACTGCACAGGTGGAAAAGGAGAGATAGAGCTGCGTGTCATCAGCGTACTGGTGACAGCAGACTCCATAACTCCGGATGATCTCAGCCAGCGGCTTCATGTAGATGTTAAAGAGCATCGGGGAGAGTGACAACCCCTGAGGCACCCCACAAGAGAGTGTCCAGGGAGCCGACAGCTCACCCCCCAAGCTCACACGCTGGGTGCGGCCCTCAAGGAAGGACCGGAGCCACCACAAGGCCTGGCCACCAATCTCTACCTCCGAGAGCCGCTACAGCAGGATACCGTGGTCAACGGTATCAAAAGCCGCTGACAGGTCGAGAAGGACCAGCAGGGTAGAGCAACCTCCTCAACAGATCATCATGCAGTGCGACCAGAGCCGTCTTGGTCCCATGACGCGGCCTGAACCCAGACTGGAAGGGATCCAGGACATGGTTCTCCTCCAGGAACGACTGGAGACGCAGGGCGGCGACTCGCTCAATCACCTTGCCCAAAAAGGGAACATTGGCTATAGGACGATAGTTGGACAAATCGTCCGCAGCCAAGCCGGGTCTTTTAATAATGGGCTTCACCACCGTCTCCTTCAGAAGACTGGGAAAGATCCCATCTCTGAAGGAGGCTGAGGCAATTAGTGAAGCCCATTTCGGCATGCTCCCCCCTGCAATCTTAATCAGCCAGGAAGGGCAAGGGTCGAACGGAGAGGCCGCAGGCCTGCAATGTCCCAGGGCCCTGGAGGCATCCACCGATGTAACAGGCCCAAACTCAACAAACCGGGGCGACCGAGGCGGCCCGACACTAGCCATGGTAGGGGCCGGATCAGTGCAACTGGCGTCCAGCTCGGAACGGATGGCCTCTATCTTAGATTTAAAGAAGGCTGCGAAAGACTCGCTAGTGAAATCACTAGGAGGAGGCCCTGGCGGACCGGGATTGGTGAGGTCTCGGACCACCTGGAACAATTCCGCTTGGCGATTCGAGGCCTCACCAATTCTCAGGGCGACAAAAGATCTCCTAGCCGCCCTTATTGCACGAGAATAGCAACCGGTCAACGCCTTAACCGCAGCCCAATTCTGAGCCGACCAAGCATTCCGCCATCTGCTCTCTAGCCTTCTCCGCTCTTGCTTCATCGCCTGCAGTTCCTCAGTAAACCAAGGAGATGAGCGGGCTCAGCATCGGATCAGGCGCTTGGGGGCGATCCAGTCAGCTACCCCAGCCACCTCCTCGAACCACCGTTTGACCAGGGAGTCGGCCGGATCGTCATCCAAACCGTCTGGAACACTCCCGAGGGCCTCTGAGAACCGCACAGGGTCCAGGAGCCCCCGGGGGCGGGCCCAGATGGAAGGGCCCGGCTCCCCGCGGGGCGGGGTGGCTACCACAAGGGAAAAAGTCAGGAGATGATGATCTGACCATGACACGGGCCGGGCCAGCAACCTCCCGACCCCCAGATCAAAACCCCACGATGAGGAGGCAAAAACCAGGTCCAAGGTGTGTCCACCTTTATGGGTAGGGCCGATGACTAATTGGGACAGGTTCATGGAGGCCATGGACTCCATGAATTCCAGAGCTGCTCCAGACAGTCCAACCTCGGCGTGCACGTTGAAATCCCCCACCACCAATAGGCGAGGGGACCTCAAAAGTGCTGCCGAGATGAACTCGGAGAGCTCTGGAAGGGAGAGTGCAGGGTCGCGGGGAGCACGGTACACGAGCACTACCCCAAACCTGTCCCTCTGGTGCACCATAAGGTGGAGACATTCCAAACCTGGACTGCTGCTGCACACGGTAACCCTGGGGGCAAAGCAGGGCGAGAGAAGCCCCACCCCCCTCACCCACCCAGGTCTTCGTGGATGAGTGGGATTTTATTATGTACCGACCTGGCATTAATCAGCAGACAGGACAGGCCGGGGGGACAGACGGATTGGATCCCTGCTATTTGGCGGTGAGCCGACGGGTCAGAACGGGGGAGAGGCAATAATTGTCTGTCCCGAGTTCTCCTTATCCGATCGACCCACCGACCTGAAGCGTATCTCCCGCGGCCCGACACCACCCTAATGGGGCACCCAGCAGGCTCCATGAGATCTCAAGTGGCCAGGGACCCAATCCAAAGCAATACAAAAACACAAATATAATACAAAAATAAGATATACAGCAGCAAAACACAAAATACAACTAGCAAATAAAAAGATACAGAGTAAACAAAGCAAAATAAAAGAAGCCAACATACTGAGCTCTCATTAAGGCTACTGATGGAAAACGGGGGGGGGGGGGGGGAGTGATAGCCGACAGCAGTGGCCATTAATGGAGGCTGATCCGCAGCCTACAAAGGCTGTCGGAGCCTCCCAACAGCCAAAGACAGCGGCACCAGATCTATTGTCTCTCCGTGAGTGGGAAACACGCCAGAGGTGGGTATAGACTGGCAAAGCAAACAGACTTATTGGCCCAAGTCTTGTTTAGTGTAGTCAATCACACCAGAATAAGCCCATTGCATCAATGGGGATTCAGTAGTCACCTTCTCTCTAAGTTCCATTGATTCATATGGGCCTACTCTAAGTGTGACTTGCTATGCAGAAGTGGTTCGAGAGAGGGGTCAGGGAAGCCGTTCATGTGTGTATTAAAAGGCCCTCTCTCAACAGAGGTGGGGGGCTCAGGCACAATCTGTCTGCCACTTATCATGCTGCCCTTTCATCAATCCCCAGACAAAAAAGAAGCATTTTACATCTCTGCCAGAAAGGCCACAGCAGACTAACCATGCTTAATGGGTGTTTCATAGGTGGGATTTTTACACACCCCAGACCACTGTCCACTTAACACGCCTCTTTAGGCCTTTGTCCACCTGACAAGTCTATTCAGACTAGGGTGTTGTGAAACCAAGGTTAATTATAAATTGGAGGCCTCACCACTAACTTTCCACAGATTGATGAAGCTGCTTGGATGAGTAGTGAAACATTTCAATCTCACAAGAAAAGAAGTCCAGTTGTCATGACTCATCTTCCTGGATGTCACCTGGATGGCTTGAGAATCTTCACAGAAATATGCGGAAGGAAGTTGCAGTTAGAGTAGGCTCATTCAAATCAAAGGAACTTGCAGAGGATTTGGTTCACTAAATCCCCAATGATTTAATGGGACTACTCTGGTGTGATTTACTCTGCTAAGCAAAAGAACGTTGGCCATTGTATCCCTCTGAAATGCTAGAAAAATCAGTGGGAGACGAGACTAGGGTTCTTATCTCAAAGCAATAGCTTCTGTGAAACTGTTTGCTGTATATATTTAGACTGATTCTTTTCTGAAAAGAAAAGGAAAGGAAGCATTGAAATCCAAGGAGTTATTATTCTGCCTCTGGCAAAATACTTAACAAAAGAAGTAATTTCCACATAATAAATTTCTAATTAATGAAGAGTGCTTTATTCATTAGAACTAACTCTCCCTTAAGAGACTGCATGAAGAACAGATACAATATTGATTTTAATTGTTACCATTCATTTTAGGCAGTTACTTTATTGAACAGGAAATAATAGATTTAAATAATGCCATCTTCCAAGAAGGATATTCTTTAACAACACTCACATTGTTAACACCTCTAACAGGTACATTGTTGTTTTAATGTTTTGTTTGAGAAAAAAAATTAATTGTGGGCTGCAAAGATATGCATTTTCAATCATAATTTTTTATTTAAGAGGTTTATTACCATTTTAGCTACTGCCTCTAATATTTTAGCAACCACATACATCCTGGAATGACAGCAATTTATCCTGCTAACATTGTAATATGTCCATTTTCAAATGAATTTTCTGTCTCATATGCTGCCTTGTATTTTTACATTGTCTAATTTTTTCCTTTGTAATATCTTATGTATTTTGGTTGCAGTGTAGATGAGCCTCCTTGTGGTGCACCCTGGGTAGCCTGAATTGTCACAGTTAAATAGTCTACACATTTCAGCTGCTGGGCCTCACAAGGATTCCCCAGCTAGAAGAATTAGCAGGAATAGCGAATAAGGCTGCATTCTGGTATGCCATATGAAATTCTTAATTCCTCCTCACTCAGAGAAAATTACAACCTAATGCAGTTATGAAGTAACATAGAACTCAATAAAATATGGATTTATGAATACACCTATGGAATTACAAATCATCTAATAAAATTATGAAATTACAAACAAATTTATGAAAGTGTGAATTTACAAATGTACAACACTTTGAAATTATGAAATTGTGAAAATGTGACCAAAAAGAGGTACAAAGTTACATTGAACTCAATGACATACGGACTTATGAAACAACCTGCAGAATTATCAATTAAGGAATGAGATTGCAAATGAACATATGAACTCGCAAAGTTATAAATTTACAAAAGTCTGAAAACTATGAAATTATGAAAATGTGAACTTAAGAACTTACGATTCTTCCACCTTATGACCTAATGAAGTTCGAAGCTAGGTAGAACTAAATAAAATATGGAGTTATAAATAAACCTATGGAATTACAAATCATAGAATGAAATTACAAAATTGCAAACAAATTCATGAAATTTTGAATTTATGAATTTACAAAATTATGAAATTGTGAAATTATGAAAATGCAAACTTAAGAATTTACAATAATCCAACCTTATGACCTAATGAAATTATGAAGTTACATAGAACTCAATAACATACAGACTTAATGCACCTACGGAATTACACATCAATGAATAAAATTACAAAATCAGGAATGCATTAATTAACTTGACAATTTACAAATTTAGAACATTACAAAATTATGAAGTTATGAAAATGCAACCAAAACAAGGTACAAAGTTACCTACAACTCAATGACGTATGAACTTATGAAACAACCTACAGAATTACAAGTGAAGAAATGAGATTATGAACAAATTTATGAACTTTCAAGTTTATAAATTTTCAAAATCACAAAATTATGAATTTATGAAAATTTAAGAACTTACAATTATCCTGCCTTACTACATAATGAAGTTACGTAGTTATATAGAACTCAATAAACTACGGAGTTATGTATGAACCAAAAAATTACAATTCATCGAATTAAATTACAAAATTATGAATGAGTTTATGAACTTGCAAAATTATGAACTGACAAACTTACAAATTTACAAATTTACATTACAAAATTATGAAAGTATAAAAATGTGACCAAAAGAATGTACAGTTACTTAAAACTCAATGACATATGAACCAATGAATGAACCTAAAGAATTAAAATTCAAGGAATAAAATTATGAACAAATTACTAACTTTATAAATTTGCAAAATTCTGGACTTATGAATAAACCTATGGAATTACAAATCATCAAATGAAATTATGAAATCATGAATGATTTTCCCAAATTGTAAATTTACAAATTTATGAACTTGCAAAATTATGAATTGTTGAAATTACAAAATGATGAAATTATGAAGATACAACCAAAACTTAGTACAAGATGACTTATAACTGAATGAGAAATGGAGTTGTGAAATAACCAACAAAATTATAAATGAAGGAATGAGATTATGAACAGATTTATTGACTTGCAAATTTACATATTTACAAAATTATGCAATTATGAAATCATGAAAATGCAAACTTAAGAATGTATGATTATCCTACCTTATGACCTAATGAAGTTACAATGTTATGTAGAGCTCAATAAAATACTAATGTATGAATGAACCTAGGGAATTACAAATCGTAGAATGAAATTATGAAATCACAAATGAATTTATGAATTTATGATTTTTTGAATTTATGAGCTTGTGAATTTATGAATTTACAAATTTGCAAATTTACATTATGAAATTTTAAAATTGTGAAAACTGATGGTCTGGGTTACCACCACAAGCTGGAAAAGGTGGTGTTTTCCCTCTATGCAACCCCCCAATACATCTAGACTGATTCTATATTTAACTCTCTGTGTATCTTATTTACTTGAAGGTTTCCACTTCTGCTCCCTTCTCCCCTTTGGAAGAAACGATCATAAAAGATGCATAATAGGGATGATGGCATCATCATCATCAGATGATTGCCATTGATTAAATATTCCCCTTGGCAATTTCTATGGCATGCAACGTAATTGTATTGTGTACAAATTGTGTGCGCCTTGAAATCATGTCTTTAATCAGTGGCAATTTATTGCTGTGAGAAAGCTGCCTCTGCTGGTACGAACATGTCCTCAGAGCAGCACCTTCCACTGATGCCCAGACTATTTACCACTTGAAAATCAATGGTCGGCAGCCATGTGAGCAACCCAAACAGAGATTCCATAAGGACATGGAAATCATTGGCCTGTGCACATTCAGGGAAAGTGGAGTTTCAGGATCCCAAAACAGACGCCACACCTGTGGGACAAAAACTCAGAAGAAAAAGAATTGGTTGTTGATGATGACATCCTTCCTATCATGCCTGAAGAGCTGCACAACAGGATTTCAGGTGAGGATTCAAGGCCAGCCTTTTAAGAAATAAGCACTCAAAGCCCTGGACCTGGACCAATCCAGTTTCACACACAATCAACATTTTAGGAAGAGTCCCGTGTCACAGAGGTTAAACTGCTGTACTGCAGCCATAACTGTGCTCATGACCTTGGTTTCAGTCCCAGGGAGCCAGTTCAAGGTTCACTTAGCCTTCTATCCTTCTGAGCCCAGTAAAATGAGTTCCCAGTTGACTCACTGTGTAGTGTGTATAAATAAATTGTAAATCCCCCAGAGAGTGCTTTAAGCACTATGGGTCAATATTCTGTATAAGCAGCACACTTTGCTTAGCTTTTTTAAAAATAATAAAATCTCAGATTTTAGGCATCCCAAATACAGTATATGAATTTTTATATGAATTTAAACTTCTTATATATGAATTTAGGTTCATTCCTATTACAAATGAGCTGAAATGAACTGTATAGCAACTCTTTTAAAGGTTATAGTTAGTCAAAGGGCTGTGGCCAATTAAAGGGCCAGGAAAGCTTGAAAAATATTGTTTGCTGTTTCAGAAATTCAGAGAGTTGTAGTACAAGAAACAATATTCCCGAATGACAGAAATCAGCCCCAACAAGTGTTGGCTTATGGCTTATTCAACTGAGGAGTCTACTCCACCAGGGACTTGGCATATATTGTGGCTCATGAGATCAAGCTTCTGAGGTATTTGGAACATGTAGAATACCATAGGTATAACTCAGTTGGCTGCATTGCTCAGTGAGATGGAACCCCTCTCTGGGAGCTTGATTTCCTGCTGTGTCTTGAAGAAAAAGAACCAGCCTGTGTAGCTTTGGGCATGCTATATAGTACCAGAAGCACCCAACCCCAGAGAGAGTGGGAAGAGTCAACCCATTCTGAATAACTCTATACCAGGCATGTCCAAACTTTGGCCCTCCTGATGTTTTGGACCACAACTCCCAGAATTCTAAGCTTAGATTGCCAATGGCAAAGGACTATGGGAGTTGCGATCCAAAACATCTGGAGGGCCAAAGTTTGGACATGCCTCCTCTATACCTAATAAACAGCGGGAAAGGGTCAATACATGTCTGAATTGAATGAACAGTACATAAGGGATGGTGATAAATACCTCGACTGGCAGCTGGTTCATGAGAACCAGGTTGGCTCATTGCAGTATCATGACTAATTTAGGAATGTCTTTTTGTATTATGGTATCAATATACTGGGGGACCTGGAAGGAGTTTCCACAAAGAATGTGAGGACTGTGAACAAATTCAGGTGTCCACTTGACAACATCAGTACCCTGTTGCTGATCCTTCCACTCTAGAGACACCACTGGCTCACTTCTTACATAAAAGAAAAGGGGGAAAAAGGGAAAAAAGTGTTCTGCTTATATACGGCCCCATACCACTTCAAGTAGACTCTGGGCAGTTTATAGTTTACTTACAGTATTCAGGCTACACCCCCCCAGCAAGCTGGGTACTCATTTTACCAACCTCGGAAGGATGGAAGGCCGAGTCAACAATGAGCCTGCTACCTGGGATTGAATCCCAGGATAAATAACACCGTTTTAGTTGGTCAAGATGATTTTCATTGAGATATCACTGCTTCTGCACAGATCGAACTAAATTCATGTCCTTTCCAATCAAATTAAGATGTGCCCCTGTTATAGAAGTACAGTAACTAATTAAAACTGTGTAAGTCGCAGTAGAAAACTGTGGCTGATCGGTAAAGTAGGAGTCATATGCCTTGTCATGTACCAGTCACACATCCAGGCAGGTGACCAAGCATGAGATCAGCACCTTGGTAATTAGTTGCAATTCACTGCCACAAACTATGCAAGTTATCCTTCATCACAAAATAATCTCAATATGAGTTTAGCTGATATTGTTTTGGATTTAACACTCACACAGGCAGGATAAATTTGATAAAAGGATTTGGAGTGAAGCAAGACCTGTTACATTCAATGACAAAACTTTAGACAAGTTACCTTTTTTGCTGACAACACCCATAATCCCACAATTACTAGGGCAAAAAATGGTAACTTTCACCAGATCTGTTTGAGAAGAACTCCTCCAAGTAGTACAAATGCACTGGAGTGCAAATCGAAGCATCTGGAATACAACAGGCAAAAGCTGACAATCCAAAATACACTTGCAGAGTTGTAAGGACTATTGTAATCAAGTCAGTAGGTAACCTGCAGAGATAAGGCGAAACTGCATGTCTAGATGAGCTGGTTTCCTGGAATACATTCCCCACCCAATAGAGTAAACACTGCTTAGTTATTCCAAACATGCACCTTAATTTGACTCACAGCTGGAGGCTAAAGTCACAAAGAGGTGGCTGGGCCTGTACAGTCCCACCTCGCTGGTGTTTGCTGTATTCCCTCTCTCCACTACGAAGTGAGAGAGGCCTTTTTTTATTATTATTGTGAACCCTTTCCTTCAGCCCATGTGCTACCAGAAACACAATGGCCATTGTGAAGCATCAGTTGCTTTTGTGAAGAACCTTTGTTCCTTTTGGAGCTGGACCGACGATAGTATGAGTGCAAGGTGTTGCGTTGTGTCAGATTAACAACACTGTTAGGATTTACGGACAGGATGTGAAAATGGGAAACATTTAGGATCCCCCAGCCTAAGAAGGCTTCACTGGTTCAAACTCAGTCAAGTGCTAATTAGGGTTGACTCCCATCTAGCCCAAAGAAATTTAATATGAAAATTAGGAAGCTGACTATGCATACATGACTTACTCTGTATGAGAAATGCTTTGCTCTTCCCACTAGTGGTCAACCAGGAGCTGAAGAGGAGCCCTTCTGGGTTAGACCGACAGTTTTATATAGCCCTTCTTTTGCCACAGTGGCTGTTGGCTAGCAGAAAGCCCATGAGGAGAATATGAAATTCACTACACCCTTAATAGCTGCCAGCAGGATGATATTATTGGTGGTGGTGATGGTTTTTGCAATTTAAAGGCTCCCCCCCCCAAAAAATCTATCCTGGCACCCAAAGACTTGCCTGTAACAAATGAACCCCAAAAGATGTCTTGGGACTTTCCGGAGGGAGAACATTTAAAAATGCATAATTTCTTTTTTTTAAAGCCTGTGGCTGATGACATCATCAACCTTACATGATGCAAAATTGTAGGACAGGATTTCAGCTCCCAAGAAGCATGTTCTTTCTGACTCGGGGGGGGAATAATATATACCTATCATGACTTTTAGGGGATGCTTCTGCTTTATAACTTCCAGATAAATCGAGCTATTATAGGAGGACTCACATGATGAATGAAAGAGTCACACCCCTCCCTGGAGGCTAATTAAACAAATTAATGGCCATTGGTCATTAAAAGGGCTGCTTCTTCCTGTGTTGTACAGGTCTGTCTGGGTCTGCGGAATATTAATTAATAAACCAGCAAGGCAACATAGCACTGGAATCACTGGGCATATTGGATGGTTCCTGAAGAACCCATAAGAGGCTAGATAACTCAGTGAGTTAGGTAGCTGGAGGTGGAGGTTAGGAGTTCAATTCCCTCACTGACCCTTCTGAGAGAAGAGCCAGCCTGTGAAGATATGGGCAAGCTGCATAGGTCACCAGGGCAACCCCAGAAGAAAGGAATGGAAAGCCACTTCTGTATATTCACTGCCTTCAAAAACCTGTAAGGGGTCACCATAAGTCGGAATTGCCTTGACAACATGCAATTAAGGAAACCATGAAACCACAACAGCTTCTGAAACCACAAACCACAAAGGGCATGAAAATTTGTCATGACCTTTTTGGTTGGAACCGAGAAACGTTGAACACAATGAAAAACATGTAGCTCCTGCTTACAGTATTGTTTTAGGGATGTTGTTTAAATGTCTATGATGGTTATTTATGCAGCACCTTGATATTATTTTTAGTTTTATCTTTATTGCACTGTATCAGACCCATGGGACTTATGTGTTACATCTTGTTAATCTTTTGTTACTGTTGTAATTCTTGTGTTTTGGTAAATTTGTCGTAAACCACCCAGAGTGGCCATGGCTGCCAGATGGTCAGTATAAAAGTCAAAAAAATATATAAATAAATAAAAATAGGAACAACTCATATTGCTCTTGGACAGTACAACCTCATATGCTTCTTTTAAAACTGGGTGTCCGTGAAAGGCATGGTTTGAACCTGCTTGTAACATGGGTTCCGCCACATGCCTCGGGACCCTTAAGAGTAAGACCTCCCTTTCCTTCCTCCAGTTCCCTTGTTGATCACCTTTTCCTCTCCTCTATTTTCTACCCACTGAAGAAGAGAGATGTGTGGAAATGTAGTTCTGTGCATATGGCATATAAAAAAGAACAAAGCCATTTGCTGTACATGAAAGCTTTTGTTTCTTTTAAGCAAGGAGGGTCCAGGTGGATCATTTTTTTCCTTTTTCCAAAGCAAGAGGTGACTCTGAGCAGACCCCTCCTTGCTTTTCTCTGCACTAAGAAGGGAATAAACAAATTCCAGATTCTTCCAATGCTTGCTCAATGCACAGTGGTACGTGCAAGGCCAACGGTGGGAGAGGAATCCTGATTTCACTCCGCAGGCTGGGCAGGAAGCCTCCTCTCCCTGCAACACAGCATTTGAAGCAGTCCATGGTACCAGGAGTGACACCTCCTGATACCACCTGATGGAAGTGAAATAAAATAGCACATACACACCCAACGATCACTACCTTGGGTCTACAATAATCCCAGTGCATTGCTGCCTATATAATAACTATTGCTCTGGCACAACAATTAATTATTGAATCATTCATAATAAATGAAAATAGAGCAGAGGCCTACAACATTGGTATTTAAATAGTGGATCTGATAGCTGTTGTGAGTTTTTTTGGGCTGTTTAGCCGTGTTCTGGAAGTTTTTCTTCCTGACATTTCACCAGACTCTGTGGTCGGCATCTTCAGAGGGTAAGGAGCTCAGGGAACTAGGAGCTCCCCAGAGCAGGCCAAGCAGCCTGAAAAACTAACAACAGCTATCAATGGTAATAAAAGTTGGTGAGCTATCCTATTACCTCTTCCCCAAAGTCCTAGCCTGGGTGCCTCACTCTAATTGGAGCACATTTTGAACAACATCTCCAGAATCCCACAGCTAGCATGGCCAATGATGGGCACCCCCTATAGCAGGTGGTAGGAAAGCTGCCCACCAAACTACCATCACCAGAGAAGGCCAGTATTTCATGCATAACGACTTTTGGTGACCCTCCTTCCTCTGGATTATGCCCATGTTTCTGCGTACAAAAGCAAGCAGCAAAAATGAGAGGACAGAGTATGGATTGCATGTCAAAGTATTGGAGAAACCCTGATTCCAGCAATGGTGCTTTCTCTGTGTTTTACTAGGCTTTAATAGCTACATTGATCAGGATCTCTTGGACATCTCTGGGCATGTGTGACATGTCATTTTCTGTAACAAGTATAACCAATGAAATTGCTTCTCCCCTGATGGTTAACTTGATGAAATGAGGAGCATTAGGATGGTCACTATTGGGACATTTGTGTTAAAGGCACGTCAGTTGCAGTTTGTTCAGGCACTGCAGAATTGTTGCAGCGTTCTTACATCCTTGGTGCACTCTGAACCTGGCTTTTGTTGTTGAACTGCAGGGTTCCAGTAAATGTTTGGACTTTTGGCCCTTGCCTTGAAGAAATGGATATTGTCCATGAAAGCTTGCAATTTTTTTACTGGTGGCCTATAAAGGTATTGCCTTTAGTCTAGTCTTGCATTTGTATTTTGTTATGGCCACACAGCTCCCTGTTTTTATTTCAAACAAAAATTAAATTAAATTATTAAAAACGAAAGTAGGTCCAACAAGCTGAAAACATGTCCACCTCTATTAAATGAGTAAACCTACTTAGTTTTCAGGTTTGTGTCCACCTCTATTAAATGAGTAAACCTACTTAGTTTTCAGGTTTCTGTTTTGTTTGCCTGCTCATTTGGCTTTGAAACTAGTGTTACTATTATGAGTTATCTGTCATCCGCAGCATTGCAGGAGAAGGCTGACATCTTGTCAATGTTGATGACTCAAAAGATCTCATTCCCTCGGGCTGCTTTTCTTCCCTGAAGCAAGAGGAAACAACCACTGGTGCTTAAATATTTCCAAATCCTAATCTTACTATTTAAGAAGTTCTTGATTCAAATATTCTATTTGTGAACATCTGTGTGTGAAAAAATACTCCCTCCCACCACCATCCCAGGGAATATCCTTGATAGAACCACATTTCATCACCATCACCCACCCTGCATGGCCACACAGCCTTTGCAGCCAATGAAAAGACTGGGACAAACACCTCAAAGACCAGGATGAAGGGAAACAGCTGCAAGTGGCAAACAGCACAAGGTCTGTAAACAGCCCATGAAGTGGCTGCTAACTTCCTCTAGAAAGATATAGACTTCTCCAGGCTTCATTGAAAACAAACGATGAACTGTGTCAGCCCTGGAAATCTGTAATGAATGGACTTAGTAGCTAGCATTGTTCCAGGCTATAATAGGGAAGATTATTCATATGTTAGGTCATACCCAGATACTTAGGAGGGGAGAGAAAACAGCGCTGTTGACAAAATCGCACAAAAGAAAAGTGATATATTTTTCTACTTGAGAGGGAAGGAGTGAGTGTAGGTCCGTCTTGGCAACCATGGGTATAATGAAAAGACTCTGGAAGAAAAGCATGCCATGCAAACACTGGAAATAATATTGACCCTGAATGCTGGGGCAGATGGGCAGAGGGGGCATCTGGTATCGGCTCCAGAGGACCCCAGGCTATTGGATCCAGGTGGTCTTGGGAGTCCAAGCTGCAGCCAAAAGGGCAAAGAGGTGTCTCCTAGTGGTTTCACAACAATTAGAACAACTGTAAGCAGGGCTGGCGCTAGTTTTTTTTTTTGCGCTGTAGGCAAGGGGCAGGCGGGCGGCGGTGGCAGGGCAGTGGGGCGGCAGGGGGCAGCGGATGACGGGGGATGGTGACAGGCATGGGGGCGGATGGCGACGGGCACGGGGGGGCGGCGATGGGTGCAGGGGGCGGCGGACGGGAGGTGGGGGGATGGACAGCGGTGGCCAGCAGCAGTGGCCAGCGGCAGGGGGCAGCAGGCTGGCCAGCGCCCCCTCTCCATTTTGGTGCCCTAGGCAACTGCCTAGTTCACCTTAATGGACGTGCCGGCCCTGACTGTGAGACCGCCCCAGCATGTCAAGAGCTTCACCCCTCAAATAGGATATGTCCCTTTCCTTCGGGCGTGGCGGGTGACCCTGTCAAAAACCCTCATTATTGTGTAGCATACAGCAACTTTCCTCCTCCAAGTGAGGTGCGTGTGAATGTAACCCGTGGGATACACTTCATCTGGTCTTCTTTTAGCAAAGCAAGAGAGAACCCCATGTCTCGCCACATGGGGGTGCATCTGTCTGTGAGCCTGCCTGTTTACCCACCTAGATACCTATCATTTGTCCTGTTAACAACCGCTCAAAGGGACTACAATCACGAAAGCCCAGTTGAACAAAGCTATTTGCCTATTATTTTTTAATGTGACCTTTTTAAATTGTTTCTGTGGCCATTCTTTTCTCCAATACACACTGAAATAAGACATTTAGAGTGGTTTTTCCCTATCTAGACTTAAAACAGTCTTTCTATAATCACTCCATAGGCACCACCATTGCTTAATAAAAACCCTTAGTCACAGACAATCATAAAGGTAAAGTGGGATGAATCAGACTTAATTCCACAAGCCACTCCTATTGAATGGAAGCCAGCTCTGGACTCACCTTACTTTAACACCTGCTCAGTGAATAGAACACCAAATCCTTCCTGGTCTCTCTACTGGGAAGCAAATTCCATGAATTCCTGTGGCATGTGCTTCCAGATAAGGGTATTTAGCTTCAGGGTTGCAGCCGCACTTTGGTGGACGGTGCTAGCCGAGCTGACTGTCACTATCACATACCACCTTCATTGCCTGAACAGCAAAACTGTCACCACAAACCAGCTTGCCCAGTTTTGTTTGCTTGCTTGCTTGTTTCATATGGCATAACAAAACACAGCCTTATTATGGACAGCTTTGCAAACACAACATAAAATACAGTATGTATAAAATGTAAAGCATGAAAAGAATAAATTCTATGAGGTTTAAAAGAAAAATTGCCCAGTGTAAAATGGATTCTCATCCTAGTTTTTTTCCAATTTTTGAAATAAAGAAAAGAAAAGGGAAAGGAAAGGTGTTTCTTTCAATCTTTTCCTCTCTAACTCTTCACCTCTATGTCATGTTGTCTATACATAATACCTTGGGAAGGGGGAAGAATCGTAATAAATGCCAACATAAACTAGTGGTGGGGAGGGGGAGAAAGTTTCCATTTTCAATTGCAGTGAGCTTGGAGATTTAAAACAATGGCAGAATTGTTCACGTAGGTCTAAAGGAGTATCAAGAAAGGTATATGTATTAGTTACACATTATGTAGTAGTCTGTGAATGATGACGTTCCATACCTAGTTGATTAATACACTTCTGCTGAAATCTATTAGTACTAGAGCTGACCCACTAAATCTGTTGGGATTTGGGGCTTCAATTCCTGTGCAAGTGTCCTTAATTCAATGGGCTTGCTTTAGCTGCATCTTACTACTGAATGTTAGACTCAGTATCCATAAGCCAGCACTACTAGTGAACTAAAGTACAGTTGTATTTTGGTTCCATAGCCGGCAGATCCTGCAATGAGGGATGGATGACTATTCTGGCAAAACAGTGATTCCAAACCTAGGAATAACCTGTGGGTTCTTAGACTGCAACTCCTAGACGCCTTCACTACCAGCTGTGCTGACTGGGCTTTCTGGGAGTTCCAATCCAAGAAACACTGGGATTCTGCAAGGTTGGGGACCACTGTGTTAAAGGATGGTATTATTACACTCCTAGTTCTTTGGTTTCTCACTGACCCAGCTTACCCTGAAAAGGATTCCAGGCAAAAATTAAAGAAACAAAGGAAGGAGGTATCCAAATGCTAACGATCACTACTATTAAAACTGTACACCGCTCAAGACCTGGGGTGGGGGGGATGGGGGGGTTTGAAAATGCCTCTTCCTCCAGGAGACACAGAGATCTTCTGAGGCATGTCCTCCGGGTGCTCCAACTCTCTCTGGAGAGTCTTTTCATAAACGGAGGAGAGAGGTACATTCCATTCTGAAGCATGACTGGCCTTGCCATTCAGCAAACTGATGGAATCAGCCTCAGGCAGGTGATTCTGGGCGTCATGAAAGGCCAGGGAACTGCTAATTATTTAATTAATTACTGCCCTCTCCCTTTTTTTTTTTTTTACTGCCAGAGAGAGGGAGAGAAGCTTGAGTCATTCTTCTGCCTCAGATGCCTGCTCTTCATCTAGATTAAAGGGTGTGTGCATCTATGCCATTTCTTCCTCTCTCCTGCTTCCTCAGGGAGTAAAAAGTCTTGGGCTGGCCCTGCATTAGGAAACTTCTCGCCCAAGCCTTCACACTTTAACCATGTTCTAGGAAATACGTTTACCATATTTGGGACCCTCATTCTGTGTGATATTTTGTGGTATAGTTAACCTCTACTATTTTCTTGTGATTTTTTTTTCTCAATTGTTTTTCAGTTTGAAAATGCAGTGCTTTTGGTTTGCTTTGATTTTAGCAATTTGTTGCATGCTGCCATCAAAATACATGTGTTAAATGGCAGGACCGAAATATATTGCTTTTTCGGTTCAGACAGACATATACTGTATCTCATAGTAACTCTCTTTTACAAAGATTATTAATGGTTTTAATAAACCATCAGACTCCCATAAACTTTCATTATCTATTTCTTCCTATCAGTTAACATGGGCAGGTATTTGTTAATTTTGACATCACTGTCTATCTAATATCCTGATTAGACATGGGCACGACTTAGCGGAATTCCCGTTTCTGTTTCGGTTACTCGTTTCCGTTACGCAACGGAAACGGTAACGGGAATTACTCCGCCAGAACTCGAACTCGAACCGACTAAAGAATAATTGGGTCTGATTTGTCGTGGTCGTTCCTGGCCAAAAAGCAGGCGAAAATATGCCTGCCTGAGTGAGGGCTCAGGGCACCTACCAGAGGGGTGGTTTCTGGAGGGGGGGTCCCCGGCCTCCCCCTCTCCTCCTGGCCCTCCTGGCCCTGGGCTGTGCTGGGGGCGGGCATCCTCATCGTCCCGCCAAAGTCGCCGCCGGCCACTGCCCACAATTCAAGCGGAAGCGGCACAGAAAAAAAGTTTTAAAACTCCCCCCCCCCATTCCCGGGCCAAAAAGCAGGCGAAAATATGCCTGCAGACTGCACCTACCAGAGGGGTGGTTTCTGGGGGGGGGTCCCGGCCTCCCCCCCTCTCCTGTCCTGGGCAGCCAGACTCGAGTCGCCATGCCATGCGGTGCGGGCGGGGGATCCAAAATGGGACGGCGACCGCAATATTTTTTTTGAAATCGTGGTCCAAAAATACACAAGCACCACAGAAACATGCGAAATTTGCTAATTGCTATTGCTAAAACTGCCAGAATTTTTACAGTAGCAGTGGGTTTTTCTTGCAACAAAATGTCTCCTCCTCTGTCCTCTCTCCATTTATTTTATTTTATTTTATTTTTTTCACACCTGCGCAATGATGGGCTGGCCAAGTGGCCATGTGGGAGTGGACCATGCAAATTTTTGGAGCCATCCCACCAATCGCACGGCCACTTGGCCACTGAGACTTCTGGGATGTGCCAAAAAGCCCACTAAACCCTGCCCTAGCCCCCTAGCCCTAACCCTAATCCTTGATTCCTTACCCATACGCCACAGTACACTGTCCTCTTAGTGGGTCAGAGAGGCACCCAGAGGTGCACCCCACTACCCCACCCTAACCTCACCAGTAACTAGCCTAACCCTAGCCCTTGCGCTAAGCTGCTGTCCCCTAAGCCAGATCTACTTGCATTGCACTACGCAAGTACGATTCCCTTTTTTGTGAGACACAGCGGGTGCGAGAGCCTTAGGCATCACCCTATGGCTCTGGGTTCTGCCAGTCCACTGGTCTCATAATCTGCAACTGGTATGCATATCCATATGGCTATGCATGCCCTTTTGCAGCAGCAGGTGAGGAGAGGAGACCCCCATGCCATGAGGGGTCTCCAGGAGCCTGCTTTCCCTTCCTAACGGGTGAGGAGAGGAGGCACCCCCCCCCCGAAAAAAGAGGTGCCTCCAGGAGCCTGCTTCCCTTTATAGCGGGCCAGCGGAGGCACCCACCCCAGAGAGGTGCCTCCAGGAGCCCGCTACCCCCCCAAACCAGTTTAACGACAGACAAAAAACGAAAAACGAAACGACTATTTTTTGCGAAGTTTCGCGAAAAACGGAAACGAGCCGACACGGGCCGCCTCCGACACACGACAACTCGAAAGCATCATTTTCCCTAGTTGTGCCCATCTCTAATCCTGATTTCTATACACACATGCTGTCAGGTTGCTTCTGACTTATAGTGCCACCCCCCACCCCCCCACCAGATTTTTTAGGTATAAAGTACCCTGTTTCCCATTCCTTTTTTCTTGTAGCAGTTTTTGATCCTGCAGCTTGCCCAAGGCCACTGAGTCTGGCTTCTTTTCTGGGAGACACAATGGAGATTTGAACTCTCAGCCCTGTCTCTGCAGCTGGGTGCTCCAACACATCAAGTTATCCAGCAGGCCATGATCTGTTGAACAGCTATTATTTGTTGCATCTCACTTTATTTTTATTATCTAGTGCACCTTATTCTGGCTATTACCAAACGGACAAAATCCCATTTTATACAAGTATATTTCTGTCTACAAAAGATAACTTTGCCTTTATCTCTTCCTGTTGCAGCCATCAAACCTTTCCAAAATCTGTTCTAGAAAATCTTCCAACACTCAGGAGATTTTGAGGACTGGCAGCGAACCACCTTCCCCATTACACTGATACAAGTATTCCTCATTTCCTTCCCCCCTTTAAATAGTACACTAGCAGTATACACAGGTGACTGCTTTTTTAAAAAAAAGAAAAGCTCTATTTTTTAAAAAAGAGAGGCTCATATGTTATATTTCAAATTACTTTTCACTTCCTTTTAATTTCACACAGGTTGAAATCCTGTTGCTTAGTGTTGATATTTCTGCTAGGGGTCTGCAACCTTTAAGACATAAAGAGCCACTTGGACCTGTTTCCGACGGAAAAACAACAACTGGGAGCCGCAAAACCATTGTGACATTTAAAACAAATATAACACTGCAAATATATTTTCCCCTCCCCTCGCTCCTGGCTTTTTGGGCGCTTGCAAGCAACACACTCCCTCGCGCGCTCCTCAGACACGCTGCGCCCCGGCGCCGGGCTCAGGTGGGGTGGGAAGGAGCGCTGGCGGCTGCGGCTCCTCCGGGCACCCCCGAAGGGCTTCTGAGAAGGAAGCCAATGAAAGTTGCTTCTTCGGCACTTCGGGCGCCGGGAGAGCGAGCAAGCGGGCGAGCCTGAGCCGCCGCCGCCTCCCCCCCACCCTGTCCCGAGGGTTTCCATCGAGGGGCGCACCTGCCTCAAGTTCTCCCGCGTGCGCAACTGGGGCGGCTGCGTGTCCGCCAGCCTCGGGGAGGGCCGGGCTGGGGGGGGGGTGGGCGCGCAGGAGGCACATTCTCTGTGTTAGAATGGAGCGGAAGGCAGCTGCTGCCTGGCTTTCGGAGAGAGCGAGAGCGAGAGTGAGCGAGACAAGCAGGCAGGCGCACAGGCGCTCCGCTCGGCTCAGCTCAGCTTCTCGAGCCAGGTGGAGCGCCGTTGGCCTCCCCAGGCGGCCAGGGGCCCCTGAAAAATTTGAGCCCAGTGCCCCCACCCCGCCGCCGAAACCGGCTGACTCCAGGAGGGAGCTGCTGGAAGTCTAATAAGAGAGACCCCTCCTCAGGCCGGGGGGGGGGGGACGGGCTCGAACTAGCTGTTACACTGCGTCCCTCGACTGCCAAGTTGATCTCGCGCAGGAAAAAGAAAAGCCGACTTCCTCCGTTGCTTCTCGCCTCTCCGCCGCCACCGCCGCCGCTCCCCCCTCCACGCTCCCGCCGCCACCAACCCCTTGCTTGTTGGGCCAGAACTGACAGCACCGGGCAAGGAAGCAGGGCGGTGGTGGCGGCCGCAGGGGGTGGTGAGGAGAGAGAAGACTAGCCGTGGCCCCCTCCCCACGCCGCCTTTCTTGAGGTTCCCATTCCGCCCTCGCTGCCTTCTGCCCAGATCCTGCAGCCATGGTCTGACTCTCCCCCCCCACACACACACACTCCATCTCTCCCTCCTCCTCCTCCTCCTCCTCCTCCTCTCGCCCCCACCTTCCATGGAGGAGGGAAGCGCAGCCCGAGTGCGTCGTGCCCACACCGCTTCCACTTTTTTGGGGGGGCAGTTTTTAAAAATCTTCCAAAAAATAGTACAGGAGGGAAAGGAGGGGAATTTCTAATCTCTCTCTCTCTCTCTCTCTCTCTCTCTCTCTCTCTTTCGTGGAGACACGCCCCACACGCGCCCGCTCCCCCGCGTTTTCGGAGCTTCATCCCGACAAGTTAGTGCAAAGCCGTAGTTTTTTTTTTGGGGGGGGGTGTAGCGAAGCAAAAGGAGAGAGAGAGAGAGAGATGCCAACTGCATATGTGCAATGCTTGGAAGGGGAAGGGGGGAAGGAAGGAGGGTTTTCTCTTCCTCCACGTTGCACACACACACAACACACACACACAACACACACACACACACACACACACACACACACACACACACACACACGTCGCTTCTTCCCCCTCCCACCAAACACCCAAGCAAGAAAGGAAGGGGAAGGGGGGAAGGAAGGAAGGAGGGTTTTCTCCTCCCGTCTTTTTTTCTCGGGGGGGGAGGCAACAATCCAGATCTGGGAGGTTTTCTTGAAGTTAAAAAAAAAAGAAAAAAGGCTGCCGTTCGGCGGGCACTTTCCACCACGCCTCCCTCCCTCTCTCTCTCTTGCTCTGAAGAAGAGGGAGCGCGCTGAGAGTGTGGCCGCGCTTGGCTTCGCGCCGCCTTGTGGGACGGGCTGTCCTCGCGAGATTCGGCGCCTTTGTATTGAAATTTCTGAACCCTCCCGGAGCCGCGGCAAATGTTCCAAAGAGCCGCATGCAGCTCCGGAGCCGCGGGTTGCAGACCCCCGTGCTATAACAACACTCTTTGAATCAATGGGGATTTGATGAGCCAACTCCACTGCAACCTCTGTTGATTCAATTGAGCCTACACACAACCCACTAGGCTAAAGGAAATTGCAACTAGAAAAGGTTTGTTGGAATTAAAGGAACCTACTGAGGAATTGACTCACGGAATCCCCATTGATTCAGTAGAACTATTTTAGTACAAAGAGCTAACACTAAGCAATAAGATTTCAGCCACTGAATACTCCAGATTGTGCAAATTGGCCATTCTTATTAATAATAGGCCTCCTTTTTCTTCATCTCTGTATGTGTTCAAATTGCAGTCCATTGTGCTTCACAAGCCTGGAATGTGGGGCAGGAAGCTAAAGGACAGTTGTGCAGGCCCTTGTGATCTTGAGGATCGACTACTGCAATGCCCTCTACGTGGGGTTGCCCTTGACCCTTGTCCAGAGGCTCCAACTGGTGCAGAATGCAGCAGCCAGACTGGTGGTGGGTGCTCGTAGATTTGATCACATCACCCCAGTTCTGGCACGCCTGCATTGGCTGCCCGTTGCCCTCCGGATAAGGTTCAAGGTTCTGGTTTTGATTTTCAAAACCCTCCACGGCTTGGGACCAGAATACCTGTCGGAGCGTATCTCCCAGAGGTCGACTGGGGTCAGGCCCACTAGAATGTTGCAGGTGCGCTCACTTAGGGTGGCCACACCCAGGGAGGCGCAGAAGTCGCTCACGCACAACTGCACCTTCTCTGTAGTGGGCCCCATATTGGGGAATCATCTCCCTAGTGAGCTGCGCCTAGCACAGTCCCTGCCTGCCTTCAAAAAAGCTTTGAAAACTTTGCTTTTCAGGGAGGCATATGGTGACCTTTTAATTTAATTTAATTTTTTTTGCTTGCCCGTGATGCCCCTTGCCGAGGGTCTCTCCCTCTTTATTTTTTAGTTTCCCCCCCCCCCGTCATTTACTGTTGGTTTTATTCTTGTTTTTAAACCGCGCAGAGTTCCTTTTGGAAGATGGGTGGTATAAAAATGCAACAAATAAATAAATAAATAATAAAGGAGTGGTGGTGTTGGGAACCAGAGAAAGCCAGGCAGTCAAAATAGGGTAAAAAAAAACCCAAAACAAGTCAGGTCTACCCCACCTGCTCTTTGACTAAGCTGTCCTTCCCTGAATTCCTTAAATGACATCCTGTTCTAAACACTAACATATCTTTGGAAGGCAAGCAATACGGAACAAGACGCGGACTTTCAACCTACCAACTTTAATGCAGAGATTGAAAAGTTCCTCTCTTTTTTGTAAATTACAGCTTGCAGAAGCCATACTGGTTGGAGGATTCTGGGAATTGTAGTCAACTCCCCCTGCCCCACTTTTCCAAACTTGACTTTAATAGCACTTACATTTCTGAGCTGCTTTTGATACACTCTTTGAAACAACTTCTTGTGACCACATTATTCATTTCCCCACTGTCTCCATTCCTTTCTGTTCAAAACACACCAAACTTGAACAGACGGCTGCCATGTTTTGTCTGGAATTTAGTTTAAACCCACACTAAGCTATGCTAAATGTCTGGCTGGCTGGGGAATTTATGCTTTTATTTTGGTAGGTACTTTTCTGAGCTTAGGAGGGTACAGTGATGATGACTAAGAGCCCCTAAAGGAAGAAAAGAATTCCCAAAAGGTTCTGTGCTAACAATACTGTGAAGGGCATGTGTTTACAAGAATATTGAGGAGTACCTACCTTCTAAAGCAGGTTGGGAAAACACTGTACTGTTTATTTTGTCTGATACACGGAATGCTTAGATTCAGAAAGCTACTCAAGGGTACTTCCTTTCCAGTCATGCCCATTCATTTCAGACATTTTTGGGAAGACGGTTGCAACATGAAATGTTGCTTTAAAATAGAAATGGGGGTGGGAATAAAGTCTGATTTGAAATAATAAACAGTACTACAATGGAAAATGAAGCTCTGGTTTCCTGTTCACTTGTTGTGGCATATCCATATTTGCTAAAGCAAAAGATAGTAGATAGATATGCAACAGCTTCCATAGAAGTAACACATCTTTAAGGCAGTGTTAGAAGGATAATTTGTGCAATATTATAGAAGTAAAAAAAAAGTTAACTTAGGGTATTTGTACACGACCCCTAAATTCTGCCGCAAATGGCTCCCAGCTCCGGAGCTTAAAATTGTTTCCCCACCAGCT
Source organism: Phrynocephalus versicolor (assembly GCA_023846285.1). Lineage (NCBI taxonomy): Eukaryota > Metazoa > Chordata > Lepidosauria > Squamata > Agamidae > Phrynocephalus > Phrynocephalus versicolor. Next base: position 31,548,856 of record JAHTLZ010003547.1, on the reverse strand, counting down.
CCGGAGTTTACAGAAAATTAAGCGCGACCACGCCCACCTAAGCGCGTCCCAGCGCACTTTTCAGGTACCTGCTCTCAGAGGGTGAAAAATCCCAGATCCGGATGTAACCTAGAGTGCCGGGCTCTCCTCGCTTCTGTCTGTTGTTGGGGTTTTTTGCCTCCCGCCCCTTTAAGAGAAGGAATCAAGACGACGACGGGGCTCGGGGCGGCTTGGACCGGCAGACGGAGGTGAGCCTGCATTCTTTTGTTCCTTTTTTTCTCCCTCCCCTCACGCAGACAGGAGCAAGGAAGTCCCCCACCCCAGAGGGGTGGGGACGCAGGAAGAACAACGAACCCCCAAGATCTCTGGTCCGAATTTAAGTGGCCAGTGGATCTTAGGGGTCGTGTGAAAAGGCCCTTAATCTTGTTAAACTGCCAGAAACCTGAAAGGTTCAAAGGCCATATACCTGTTGAGAAATAAATGTATCATCTTGGTTGAAGGAGGTCAGCCAGAGTGTATGTCAGATTAGATGATAATGGCTTAATTACATATTCCTTCCCTTAAACATCCTCCTTCAAGGCAGCCTATATGGCTGGTTAAGCTAACAGTAGTGCTAGAGAAGTTGCTTTTTAAATCTACAACACCCCAAATGGAGGGTCCTAGGAACCAACATTTAAAAAATAATTTTTCCAAGCTCCCACTAAAAGTTAATTACTGTTTGATATCTTCTTCAGAAAATTAATGGCTGGGCTGATTTGAATCTAGGTTTCCTATTGCTGGCTTGACATCTTACCAACTACTGCATCATAAAGGGTGGCTACTATATTCTGTACTGTATATACTCGAGTATAAGCCTAGTTTTTCAGCCTTTATTTTTGGCTGAAAAAAATTCCCTGGGCTTATACTCGAGTCAAAAAAATTTCCCAGTTTTTTGGGGGTAAAATTAGGTGCTCAGACAGCTTGGGGAGGGCAGCGAAGGACAAGTCCTGATCGGGCGAGCAATAGCGGTGCCTCTGCTTCCCATATGATTCCAATGAGAAGGTTTAGGGGCACCCATTTGGAGCTTCATAACTCAGCCCCCTTACCCCCAAATGTTTCCAAATTTCAGGAGATTCCCTAAAATAACTTTCTGAAGGTACCCCTGCTACTTTGGTGTCCCCAATGTAAGTAATTTTTGAGTGCATGCTTTTTTTAAATGCACTCAAAATTATTTTAAAAATATGCAATCAAAATTTACTTACCTTGGGACTCCAAAGTAGCAGGGGTACCTTCAGAAAGAGATTTTAGGGAATCCCCTAAAATTTGGAAACATTTGGCGGTAAGGGGACTTAGTTATGGGCCTGAGGGTAGTATTGGCAACTGTGCAGGGACTATGGAGGCAATCAGGGAGTTTCCTCTATGGTATTAACTCCCTTATTGCCTCCACACGGCCAGCACACATTACCAAATACTATTCCCAGTCCTTTTAGAGCTCAGCTGGTATACCGAATATACTCGAGTATAACTAAAAACCGCCCTCGGCTTATACTTGAGTCAATAAGTTTTCCCTGTTTGGGGGGTAAAATTAGGCCCTCGGCTTATTCTCGGGACAGTTTATACTCGAGTATATACGGGTAAGACCTGGAGCACTAGTAACTATAATAACACTCCAGCAAAGGTGATTTCTCTACAACAGTGGTGGTGAACCTTCTACAGACCGAGTGCCCAAACTGCCATTCAAAACCCACAAATTTTTCGCAAAGTGCCAATACAGCAATTTAACCTAAATACAGGTGGCTGTGAAGGGATGATGTTGGGTGCCCACAGAAAGGGCTCTGAGTGAAACCATTGGCACCTGTGCCATTGGTTCGCCAACACTGCTCTACAACTACCTTGGGAACCAGAGCAAGGTCACTTGTGTAAGGATTGGAAAATCTATCCATTTTACATTCTCCCACAATTATATTGTTTAAGCCTCATGTTCTTCCCATCCTAAATATGGACAAGCTTGTGATTTGAGGTAAAATTTTAAAATATGTCCTGAAACAAAAAGCTGCCTACATCTGCACTTGCCAAATTCAAATGGTATATAGCTGTTCCCAGCACAGAGAAGACCACATGGCATTTGTTTGCGGTAAGCATCAAAAACAGCGGTGTGGTGGTTTAGAGGGCTAGAGCGCTGAAACTGTCGACTGCAAAGTCTGCAGCTTGGCAGTTTGAATCCCGGGTGCCACACAATGGAGTTAGCTCCCACTGTTAACTCCAGCTTCTGCCAGCCCTAGCAGTTCAAAAGCATGTAAATGCAAGTAGATAAATAGGTACTGCCGTAAAAAGCGGGAAGGTAAACAGTATTCCATGCACAGCAATGCATTCAGCCATACCGGCCACATAGCCACGGACTTGCACAACATTGGCTCTCTGGCTTGAAAATGGAGATGAGCATCGCCCCTAGGCTCAGACACGACAGGCATGCACGTGCAGTGGGAATCTTTACCTTTAAGCATCAAAAACAGCAAGCCTACTGAGAAAAGAGACAAGCCTAAATCGATGATGATGATGATGATGATGATGATGATGATGATGATGATACAATGACAACAGCAACCACCAGCAGCAGCTTTGAACTGCAGAGTTGAAAGGGACTCGATGAATGATGAAATCTACCACCCCCACAAGGATGCATAATGAGGGAATTGAACTCCCCACCTCTAAGCCACTGAGCTCTCCAGCAGTTCTAAGAGCTGAGCAGTACAATCTCTGCACCTTGATGGATTAATTGGTCATTGTGGGCCAGGGGGACAGGATATAAATATAATAATAAATTTTAAATTTCTCTCACCTTCTGTTCTTGAAAACCTTAAGCTCCTGCCTCTCTATACGTGAAGAAACTTAAATAACACTGTAATTAACAAAACACTGTTTTGTTGTTTCATTTTTCATGTTTGTGCCCATCTCTGTTTTTCAGTGCTTCCCTCCCCGCTCCCTCCAGGTGCTGCCTCTGAATGAGTGCCTGCCGAAGGAGGTGAGGCTCAGAATCTGTTTGGTCGAAAAACAAACCAGTACCAGTTTGGCAGTTCGTGCCCCTCTCTAACGCTGCCTTGTTGTCCCAAATTCTTCACCTTTGCTTTGTTAATAACAGTAAACAGTCATGGTGGTTAGAGATGACAATACTTGTGCTCCAGCACATCTGGAGAGCACCAGGTTGGAGAAGGCCGATGTAAGATTTTGGGTTACGAAACATTTATAAAATATGCACCAAACAGAAAAAGAGAGGGAAAAATTCCTTAAGTAAATAGCATACCAAGATGAAATAGTTGATTCAATACAAGTCCTAGAGACATCAAGGGCTTGTACTTTAAATAGATCAACTAAACGGCTTTAAATAGATCAAGTTCTAATTCCCAGAGTATTAGTGCAACCTTTTACACATAAGGCCTTCCCATGATTTTATGCATAGGACCTTTTCCCATCTGGAATTAGAATTGGTTTTTTTTTTTTAAATTTCTCAATCTAAGCAAAATAGTTCAAGCCAATTAGCTTGGAAAACGGGTGTTTGTGCTGCAAACTGCTTTCCTTCCAGTAGTTTACTGGCAACAACATTGCTTAATTCTTGTAGCCAAATTGTTCATATATTTGCTCACAACAAGTGTGGCAGAGGTTGGTGTGTCTAGAGCAGTGATGGCGAACCTTTTAGGGACCGAGTGCCCAAACTGCGATTCAAAACCCACTAATTTTCTGCAAAGTGCCAATTCATAGGATTGATAGGTGCTAGGCTGATTTGCAGTAGATTGGCAAATAATTCCATATCCCAGTTTTATAACCGTTTCAGCAACCAATAGCACAATCCTGACTGGTGAACATGGTCAGAAACCTGGTGAGTTGAGAGTAAGTGATTTTAAGCTGTGCTGTACCCCAACCCTTTCCAATTTAGCAATGTTCGAACTTAACTTGGCTTTTCCGTATCCTTGCTTTAAGGTACACCAGCATCTATCTCACATTGTTTGAAGGGCTGGCGTGTGAAACCCAATCCTTGACTTCAGATGCAGCTTTACAACAGCCCTGCTGCTTCCTGCCTCATCTAAGACAAATGTGGCTTGGGAAAAATCATCTTTCCAAGAACTTGACATCTAAGAATAATCCCCTGGCAAACCACATATCTTGCCATGTTTGGACTTTTTACAAGCATTGAAGAAGTGACCATAGCACATGAAAACTTGTAATTATTTTTATATTTTTTAATGGTCTAAAGAGGTATCACCTGTAGCCTAGTCTTGCGTTAGCACCATGACTGTTTCCCTGTGTGGGGACATTTGGATCTGGCATCCTACTTTACAACAGAGCTTGTCTGAGAGATCTGTAAGCAGAAGAGGATTCTACCAGTTGAAGGCAATTGCTACAGCAGAAGAGGATTAGACATGGGAACTTTGTGCTTCCTATGAAACAGGAAGCACTGCTGTCCAGCCATTTCTAATTCTCCCCAAAACAGGTGGATCAAGTGGCTGTCTTAGGTGGGCAATTTGGATCTCATGAACAGGGAGCAAGCCATCAATGTGCTGTCATTATTTATTGGCTTGCCTGCCATGACTACTGGCTTGCCGTGATTTTTGGACTTTGATGCTTGGTTTGCCTGCCGCTATGACAGGGCTATTTTTGTTAGACCTCTGTTTATTCCTCCCTGTAACCCATTCTTCCATTGATTCTGACATGTAACCCAGCCCTTGGCTCAGCTCATCTGGGAACAGGGCACTGAGTCATTTAGTGTAGCTGTCTTCAACCCTCCTTGGGTTGTATTCAAGTTGTCATGAAAGGAAGAAATAGGTTACTATGCATCTCTGAATGGCCCTTACATTCAGGTTTAAAGTGGAACAGGCAGTGTTCTCCTGGTCCACATGCTTAAAGATTGGGTTTAACAATGGAGCAGGCAACACAATGGAACAAGTTATTTTTAAAACCCAGGAAGCAGTAACAGTAAAAAGGTCCATGCTTTCTTGGTTGATGAGTAATAAGATGAGATGTGTGTGTGTATTGCATCATTACAATCGTGACCGACTCTTCGTGACTCCACGTCCATGGAGTTTTCTTGGCAGGAATACTGGAGTAGCTTGTCAGTTCCTACTCTAGGCACCTACAGCACCTGGTATTCCCTGGTGGTCTCCCATCCAAATACTAACCAGGTCTGACCCCACTTACCTTCTGAAATCAGGCAAGATTGGATGTGCTTAGGGCATCTAGGCAGAATAAGATGAGATACTTTTTTTGGGGGGGGGGAGGAATTAATGCTCCAGAAACACCATATTGCTGCTAGTGGCTGTTTAGTATATGTTCTGTTTCCTAACTGGCATTTAGAAATGGCGCCAGGCAGGTAGAAGAGAGGATGGGGGAGGGAGCTCCCCCAGCCACCCTAACCCTGTTCCCTCTCTTAATCCAATATAGAAAAGCATTGCAACAGCTGGACAATCAAATTCTGCAATGTAGTATTTTGAATTCAAATCCTTTCTTCTACTAAATCTGAGTACAGTACTGTAGTAGTGAGCGGAACCAATGAAACATTACCTTCATGGACATGGAACCAATGATGGAACCACAATGACAAAAGGGGAGCTCTCCTGCTGCAGTCCTCTGAGTCCCTGTAAGGAGTTAGTTGCATCTTATATGGACAAACACATAATGCAAGTTGATCCTAACCACCAGTTTTGCCAATTACTGTACTACTAGCACATTATGAATTCTCTCTCTCCTTCCCCTTTGAATCTTCTCATAATGTACACAGTGTTTTGAAACATTGGAGAACTTTATATGTTGGATGTCAAATACTGTACTGTGCATTAAAGGTATAAACAAAAGAGTCTAATGATGAGTGTATTGTTGGGATTAGTACCTACCTTGCATGTAATAGGTTACAATTTCAGTCTTGGGCGTCTCCAAATAAAGCTGTGAAAGACTGCAGAGAAAACATGGGCAGGCCATATTTTCAAATATATTCAAAATACAATCAAGATATTAAAATTTTTGGTTTTGAAGATCAGGAAATACCTTTAGATAAGATATTATTAACATCAGAAGGGAAAATCATTCAAAAATTATATAGACTATTAATTGATTGGGAAACAAAAGAAGAAGAAGTAAAAGACACAATGATAAAATGGGCCAGAAGCCTGGGACATGTAATTCAATTAGAGCAGTGGGAAGAACTTTGGAAATTAAATTATAAAATAACAGCAGCAGTTGCATACAAAGAGAATTTGTTGAAGATGTTTTATAGATGGCACACGACACCTGAGAAATTAAATAAAATGTTTACCAGTTGCTCAGATAGATGCTGGAAAGGTAAGGATAAGAAAGGAACGTTTTTCCATTGCTGGTGGTCATGTGAAAAGGCAAAGAAATTTTGGGTTAAAATTCATAAATGGCTCAATGAAATCCTAGATCAGGATGTAGAATTTAAACCTGAGCTATGCTTATTAGGTATGACTCCAAACAATATAAAAAAGAGATAAGATATTTAATGATACATATTCTTACAGCAGCCAGGTTGGTCTTGGCCCAAAAATGGAAATCAGAAAACACACAAACAAGTGAGGAGATAATAAGCAAAATTTTAGAATGTGCGGAAATGGATAAATTGTCGTATAGTCTAAAACAAAAGGAAGAAAGCAAATTTGCACAAGTGTGGAATTTATTTTATGCTTGGGTATAGAACAGATAAAAATGAGTTAATATGTAAAATACCTCACTGTTTGTTTCTCCTCAAAACATGCAGATGTTGACAAATGTTTGTTTTGTGTATGAAATATATATAATAATAAAAAATTTAAAAAGAAAACGGGCAAAAATACACCCTCTGAGATAAGGCATCTTCATTAAGTGTTCGTGTTTACATCTCCCCCAAACAACTATGAAGCACCACATTAAACATCATGTTAATAGCACACTTGTCCCTCTTGCCATTATCATCCTGCTTGCAAAACACATCAGCACTTCTTTTTCAGGGTATATTTTGGACAATTTGCGAAAGCAAATTCTAGTGTTGATAGGATTCCCTTCTACTATTAAAGGAGCTCAACTCACCCAGAGTTCCCTTTGGGGAAAATTGGCCATGGTATACAAATGCAAAAATAAATAGATAAATAAACTTGCTGCCTTTTCTTGGTCTAGTTCTAGTTTTTCAATGGTTGTTCAATAGCTACTTGTTTTGCTTCATAATATCCCATTGAAAACATATAAACCTTTTAAAAGAGTTTGTTTCCATGATTAAGCAAGTTTAAGTCCCCTATCCCATGGCCAGAAGAAATGGCTTAAAATAAAAGGTGGTTTCGCTGCGGCACCAGTCATGTGGTATTAAAGGCGGTTTCTGTGTCCTCATGAACTCTGTTTTCTTAACCACCCCTGATGTGTCCCCATGTGCCAGAAGCTACATCAAAGTGGCTGGGAAGGGGCTGTGGGAAGAGGGGAGGGGGAGAGGTAAAAGAACCAGGGTGGTTATCGAAGGAAATCTCCCTTTCTCTTTATTTGGTTTTGTTTGCCTGTACAGGTTATATTGAACAATGAGCTAATTCTGATGGTAGCTGGTGGGGTGTCAAGCTCTCCCCTTGTCCCCTTCTCTCTCTCTCTCTCTCTCTCTCTCTCTCTCTCTCTCTCTCTCTCTCTCTGCACTCAACAGAGAAAAGAGGAATTGCTGAAGGGGTGTTTTTCTGGTCTCTGCCCTCAGCTCCTCTTTCTCTCTCAGTGTGTGTGTGTGTGTGTGTCTGCACACCCGCGGGTGCACATACACTTGTACACAGCCTCCTTGTCCCTTTGCTGTTGCTGCTGCAGCAGAGCCAGACTACTCAAAGCGTAAGTGGATTTTAGAGTCGCCACTGACGTTTGCTTCGGCTAAAAAGCCACATCTGAACTGAGGCAAATTATTCCCACCTCTGGGGCTGGTATCTGGAAAACTTGCTAAAGGGGGCGTGGTCGCTTTTTAAAAAAAAGCCAGCTGCTCATGTGGGCCCGGTTTTTGGAGGCGGTTTATCTTGAAGTAAGCGGATTTTAGCAGTCATAGGATATTGCCCCATTAAGGAAGCTCATCCCAAAAGAGGTAGGGGATAAATTGAAAGAGATTTCAATCCAGAATATGGATAAAATCTGGGAAACAGAAAAAATGATGGAACAGGAAAGTGGAATTTGGAATAAGATTAATTGGTTACAAAAAAAAACAAATCTCCTCCTTGTTGAAAGAGAATGAAGTTAAAAATTGTGGTAAAAGAAATATTACCCCCTTCGAGGAATTAGTGAAAGGATACAGGATAGATACAGGATAGATAGGACCAAAATAGTTTCAAAATTAAATATGGGGAAATCACTAAAGGAAAGTTTAAAAGAATATTGGGAGCTAGATATCCAGGAACCAATCTTAGATGAAGATTGGGATAGAATTTTTCAACAACCGCCCTTTGTTACGACTTCTAGGATAATCCAGGAGCAGGGGTTGAAGCTGATACAAAAATGGTATTATACACCTGTAAGGTTGTATCATATTACAAAGTTAGGAAGTAAAAATTGCTGGAGGAAGTGTGGAGTAATGGGAACCTACAGTCATATGTGGTGGGATTGTCCTTTAGTTAATAATTTTTGGAGACAGATTGGAAGAGAAATATCAAAAATTGTTGGAAGGAAAGTGGAAATATCTAAATTAATGGTTCTCATTAACCTGGGTAGCACAGAGTTAAAAACAAAAGAGGAATGTAAATGGGTAAACCTGATGGTAATTGCAGCTAGACAGGTTATAGCGAGTAATTGGAAAAATGCAGAAGAGCTAGGGGTGAATCAATGGAGGAAGAAATTAAATAATATTATAATTTTAGAATACCTAACCATGAAGATACGCAGAATGAAAGGGTTTAAGGTCAATGAGAAAGAAGAGGAATGGTTTGAGAAGTTATTGAATTATATGAGTATGTTTGACCAATTTGGGGTAATTAAAACGTTAAAAGCTAAGTAAACCTTGCGGATTGTCAATTGTTAATTTATATAGAGATGTACATATGGTTAAATTGTTAACTTGAATTTGTTTTATTATCAATGTATATCCAATGTATCAGATGCCTGGGGGTCACTGTTTTTGTCTGGGGTGTTGGTGAATTGTTTTATAATAAAATTATTTAAAAAATTAAAAAAAAAAAGCAGTCATAGGATAGAGGCCTCTGTCACCATGACTGGATCGGCTGAAATGTGTGCTACAGTTGCTACAAGAGTTTTAAATTATAACCTTCAGCATTGGCTACAGTGTAATATATAATTACAGACCCAGTTTAAGCAGCCTTGGTCTGATTTTGCAGTGAAGGGAAGTTCGTAGGCCTTTCAATTTACTGGTCAGATCTACAAGTAAAATTTGGTACCTCTGCAAACAGTAAGCTTTTTCCAAACCAAGAACACTTCCTCTACTTATATGAGGCAAAACAGTATATGCATCAACTTTGTATTCATGCTTGTATTCTAGCTGGAGAAGCTAGAACTTGAAGTGTTACTTTTTAATCTTAAATGGTTCCTTTTACTTGTGATAGTGTTTGAAAATAACCTGTTATTCTTACATGGTTGACACATTACCTGTATTGCTATTCCCATTGCTAGTCACATTTTAGTTACTTTCTGGTACTTGGGTGGAACTTAGGACTTTTTAAAAAACCCGTAAAAATTTAAAAACTGTAAAAAAAACAACAACACTAAACCAAATATAAAAATGCCTTCAAATGCTGATAAAAAAGCAACTTTTGAAAATAACAAGAATACTCATTGCCAAAACAAATGAAACATGTTCCAGTTCATTCAATTGCTTCTGAAATATGTTATACCATCCTTAATAAAAAAAATCTAGTTAAAGGCAGTTACTTTGCTTGAGATTTGTGGCTTACAACACTGTAACTGTGCGAAAATTAATACTTGAAACATTTATTTGTCCCTCTTCTTCATCTCCTGTATTTTCAAACACTTCCAAGATCATGTAAGTATATGGAGCATTCAAATCAGTCCAAAATCTTCCTTGGGAGGTATTTTTAAAAAGAAAAGATGGCAGAGTAGCTGAAGCATAGCACAGGTGGTCTAGTTTCAACATACTAAGTAAATAGAAAAGTTACTTGGAACATTTAGGGTCAACAATTTAAATCCTCATTGTGCCGTGGAGAAAAACAGTCAGCCTGTGTAGCCTTTGATAAGCTTCAGAGTCCCAGAATACCCCCAGAAGAAAGGAATGGAAGGATACTTTACTTCTGATTTCAATACTCCACCGCTAGGCACTTCCTTCAGCAACCACTTTTTGTTTTGAATCGTCTTTTGCCCTCCTCCAGTCACGTGGATGCTGAAGCCATGAATGTCAGCATTCCGCACTTGGGCATTTTTCAAGGAATCAGTTTCCCGTCCGCACTTTGCAGAACCGCTTTTTGTTCTGATTTTCTCAGACATGCTCCCATAATCTGCTTCAGTTTCGGGAATTATTTTTTAGGATAAAGTCATGCCGTTGTTCTTCCATTCAAATTAATCTTGTTAGTTTTCCAGCTCTCCCTTTAGATTATTTACACTGTGGTGCATTGCTTTTGATAGCCTAATTCAGTCATTTACCTGCATTATAGAAGCACCGGAGAAAATGGCGAAGAAATTGCAGCAGGATTTCTTTATTCTTTTTTTCTACGGCAGGATAAGGCAGAAAGGTGGGGGGGGGGAACCAGGATAAAGCGATGCACTGTGTCCACAGTTGGAGCCAAAATGCTTGAAGAAGCGGTCTAGAAATCGGTTTAAAAAAACACCACCCCTGATGGCTGTCACAAGAATAAGTGACACAGCATCCAAAAAGGGATGTGGCCAAGGGGGCTCTGTGGAAAAAGTGATTGGAAGTGTGTACGGGCATGGTGGCTCGGTGGACTAAGGCTCTGAAAACTGTTGACTTCAAAGTCAGCAGCTCAGCAGTTCGAATCCCGGGTGCCACACAGTGGAGCGAGCTCCCGCAGTTCACCCCAGCTCCTGCCAACCTAGCAGTTCGAAAGCATGTAAAATGCAAGTAGATAAATAGGTACCGCCATAAAAGGCAGGAAGGTAAAAACAGTTTCCTTGCAGCCATGCCGGCCACATGGCCATGGACTTGCACAACACTGGCTCTTCCGGCTTCAATACGGAGATGAGCACTACCCCTAGAGTTGGACACAACTAGCATGCATGTGCGGGGGGAACCTTTACCTTTAAGTGAATTTTAAGGCGATTTGACTTTAAGGAAAAGGCTATTCAAAATCTAAGTGCAGTAGAGGTCCTAGAAAACCCTAAAAAAGTCATCATAAGATGGAATCAACTGGAAGACACACAATTATTTAAGGCTAGGCTAGGTGATACCTTTATAGGTCACTAATCAAATAGTGAAATAATTTTACTTCTACAATTATTTAAGAAGTTCCAACTTATTTAGTTGTATTAATCAGTAATAAAATGCAACCTATCCTTTTTGAAAAGTGCAACATTTTATTTTGTCCATATAAGTGTAGGGTAGCTGTTAGTTCATAGGACAGAATGAGCTAACTAGACATTGTCCAGTGTAACACTCTCTACTGTATGTGGGCTTCCTTTGAGGTTGCTATGGAGACTGCAGCAGGTCCAGAATGCACCTGCCAGGGTGGTGGCAGATGTGACCAAATTTGATCACATCTCCCCAGTCCTGGCTCACCTGCACTGATTACTTGCAATGCTTCAGGTTCAAAGTTGCCCAAGGTGCTTACTTACAGTATAAAGCTCTCCACAGTTCGGGAATCTCATTACTTATTGGTACACCTTCTTCCAAGTTGCCTAGATGCCCTAAGCACATCTGATCTCGCTTGATTTCGGAAGCTAAGCAGGGTTGGCCCTGGTTAGTACTTGGATGGGCGACCACCAGGGAATACCAGGTGGTGTAGACGCCTGGAGTAGGAACTGGCAAGCCACTCCAGTACTCCTGCCAAGAAAACTCCATGGACATGGGGTCACATAGAGTCGGTCATGACTGTAACGACACAACACACACACAGCTTCTTCCAAGATCATCTGTGTGCACCACCAGATCCTCTCCAGCAAGGCTCCTCCAGATGGCCCTTCCACAGGAGGCCAGGAAATCACCTGTGAGAAGTCAGGCCTTCTGCAGGACCAGTCCCCATTCGACTGCATCTGGCCCCCTCCCCTCCCACCACCATTAGGAGGATGCCGAAGGTGCTGCCCTTCAGAGAGGCCTTTCAATGAAATCCTGCTTGATTTTCTCTACCTTGTGCTGTCCCTTTAGTATGGAAATGTTATGCCATCTTGGTTGGATGGCTGATTTAACATAATCTGTTTGGTGTTATTTTATTTTATTGTCATTTTTAATAGTCTAGTTGATTTATTGAACTGTTAACTACCCAGGAGAGTGCTTTACACAAATAGGATGGGGGCAGTATATTAATTAAACAGGGAACCCTACAATTACTATTTTGGCACTTTTGCCTTCATTGAGCAGATTGGTCATTGAGCCATAATAGCTCATCACAAAAGGAACTTTACAAGATGTGGACTGAGGCAGGCGTGCCTATTTTAAGGCAGCTCTGTTTCTTGTGATATGCAAATTGTTGCCGAGTTCTGCCCCAGGCTACTATGGTGCTATGGTAGTGGGAGAGATCCGCCAATATGGAAAACAGTATAGGCTATGACCATAGCCACCTTGCAGGACTTAAGTCCAGCCTACAGCTTAGACTGGAGCCTTGTTGCCCTTTTTCCTTAACTCATGCTGTGCTAGGGTGGCCAAGGTTTCTGTCTTTAATGTTTGCTTAAAACCAGAAATTTCTGTACGTGCAGCTTTTAATACAAGCTATACTTGCTGATATTTCCTCCACTCCACATCCATGTATAGGCCAGGAATCCTCTCTTCTTTTTCCTCTGGTGAGTCTATATTTTGCAGTGTTGTGTTTAGTTTGGTTGAGTTAGCTCAGCCTAGATATCTGGGTGGTCAGTCCCAATACAGACCCATAAAAATATATGAGGTATGAATCTGTTAAAAATAACTACTTTTATTAAGCAACACACCAGGCAGAAAAACCTAAATCCTATTTCTAACTAAAAGGAAGGTGTGCTCCAGAGAGGCATGATGTATTCAAATTGTAAACCCTATTTTAATGTAACTGTGCTTGCCATTTATTTTAATTGCTTATGTTGTTGTTGTTTGCTGATTAATCTCATGTTGTAAACCGCCCAAAGTGGCCTTGCTGCCAGATGGGTGGTATAAAAGTATAATAAATAAATAAAATATTGTTGAAGGAGAGACAGGAAGTCAGCTCCTTAGAGAAACAAAGAAGTCCAAATGTGAAAAGGTGATAACAGCCTCTCAGAGATAGAAATGGACAGTGTGAACTTTATTGACATGTGTGTGTGTGTGTGTGTGTGTGTGTGTGTGTGTGTGTTGTTACAGTCGTGACCGACCCTTCGTGACTCCATGTCCATGGAGTTTTCTTGGCAGGAATACTGGAGTGGTTTGCCAGTTCCTGCTCCAGGCGCCTACAGCACCTGGTATTTCTTGGAGGTCTCCCATCCAAGTACTAACCAGGGCCGACCCTGCTTAGCTTCCGAAATCAGGGGAGATCGGACGTGCTTAGGGCATCTACTACCAAACATTTCTTGTACTTGGGATAGACAGGTAGAAAGAAACTATGCAGGCCTCACCTAGGAAGTTAGAGAATTTATCTACCCTCTTTTTCTTTCCTGGCTTCTTAGTTTTTAATGGTTTTGTACAACTTCTACCAGTTCCTGCACAAAGCAAAAACTGGCTCTCGGCAACACTCACATTCACTGGCTGTGATCTTGCAGTAGGTCACAACTAGAGTATGCCCAAATAATCTGGGGATTTTTGAGTCAAGACCACCATAAGTTCCGTTGATTCATGGGCCTACTCTAGTTGTGACTTACAACTGGGTTCTGGGATTAGCTACATAACAGTACCAGCGGTGAGCATGACTCTTCTCATATGTACAAAAGTCATTAAATATTTATTTCAAATACTTATTGTTTGCTAAAGTAATTAGTATGTTTGTGTTTCTGTAATTAGTTTCTGTAATTAGTATGTCTGTGTTTCTGCGCCCTCTGAAAATGGCAAAAAGGTGCAAAGCTTTCTGCCTTCTTCCACACAGCAAGGCATAGAGTTAATTTCTTATGTAACAACAACAACAACAACAAACAACTTTATTTTTATGCCACCTTTCTCCCCGAAGGGACCCAAGGCCGTTTACAACAATAAAGTGTTCTTTGTTCAACATAAACAATATTAAAATAGCAAAGATAATATTTAAAAACAATAATAAACACACTATAAAAACACTAAAAACAGCAGTAGCAGCAGAATTTAAAAGCCTCCCAGCCAATAAAACTTGGAGGCTCAGAAGGCTTGCCTAAATAAAAAAAGTCTTAAGGCCTTGCTTAAATGTTTCCAGGGAGGAGCAGTTCTTAGCTCAAAGGGGAGGGAATTCCATAATACCAGTGCCACTACTGAGAAGGCCCTGTTTCTTGCAGCCGCCCAACACACCTCCCTGGGCATTGGCACTCGTAGAAGGGTCTTCTCTGATGACCTAAGGGGATGGACCAGATTATATGGAAGTAGGAGGTTTCTCAGATGTACTGTACAGTATTTGTATCTACTTGTGCACCCTTTTTGGCATGCAGAATAATACCTTTGAAGAATGAATTTAATGAGACCACTAGCTACCTACAAAAACTAACTAATTAACCAATTAGCAAAATCTATGAGTATACAGTAATAACTTTATTAGGCAATACTGTATAAACAGTAAATATAACAAATATAAGTATAACAATATGGCCCACTTATTGATAGATTTGTGCATTAGTTCAAATAAATGGAAAGAGTCAAATAAAATCAGTTATTTTATGACAGTAGCTATTAAGAGGGTTTAGAAAAATGCACAAAATATACAATCATTTTCACCTGTTTTAATGATTATTTTAGTCCCTGCCAAATTTTCTTTCCCTTTCTATAATGTGTTAATTCCATTTCTACCATTTATTTATTTTTATCATGTACAGTATATCCCACTTTTTCTCTAGCAAATTAACATACATGGCTCTCCTCATATAATCAAAGAACTCTTGTGAGGTACTTCAAGAGGAGAAAATTATTGGCTCAAGGCCACCTGATATATCTCCTGGAATGATTAACAAGGACTTGAATCTAGATCTTGCAAGCCCCAGGCCAACACTGTATTGCACCAGACTAGTTATCACACATTGTCATGCACCATGTACTGAATTTTGAAGAGGTTTAAGAATGCATTTCTAGTTCACAGTTACAGCATGCTGCTATCATGTTACTGTCATGGTTTTATCCTATATATGCAATCCTGTGAGTTGTAGTTTAAGGAGATCCTTAGATTTATCTGCTACTGAGCTCCAGTGCATCCTGAACTATTGCAGAGAATTAGAATTTTCCCATCAAACTACACATCCCAGGATTCCATAGTAAAGACATGACAATTGAATTGCTATCAAATTGCAAATTGTTACAGCAGAAGTATTCACTGAATCAGGAACACTATAAAATGAAAGAAGCAAGCTATTACTTTTTTTAAAAAAAGCTGCATATTTAAATATTTCAAAGTTCTTTAGAAGATATGCAGTGCTTCAGTTTCATTTATCCACTTTGTTCTCTGTTGATCTGCAGTCTGGGATAGTTTAGAAAACAGCAAGCCTTCTTGATATTTGTTGCCACAGTATAGTGATGTTGGAAGAATGATGGATCATATCCTAATCTTTTTCAAAAAACCAAAGTTTTGTGCTTAGCATTAGGCATCATTTTTAGTGCAAACTTTTTAGTATAATGTTCCAGGATAAAAAAACGAAAGCAACAATGAAAATTCACAGGACATAGAATGTGATAAATTTCAACAACTCAACATTCATTCCAGCTTTCTATAGACTATTGGCTAGGCTGCCTAGGAGCTGACGTCTCAAGACTTCTGGAGGCTGTGAGGTTGGAAGGATATTCTACCCAGACTGGGATGTCTTTGTATTTCAAGGGGAGTGGCATTCAGTGAGCCAGCAGTGGCACAGCACCCATGGTTTCAAACATATGTAGGAGATTGGTAGAGAAAGTTGGTCCGTATTATCATTTTTTTTGGAAAGACATTATTTCCCATCCCTAGGCCTTCCCATGTCAGTGCTCTACAGACGAACATTAAAATATGAATCACAACAGATCAGTCCATAGCAGCCTGTGGTCTGAGCAGGGTGGGGACAGTGCTTCACCGCCACATCCCCCAAAATTTGGGACTCTTGTCTCCTTTTCTGTTCAGACTAGGGTCTGCCTCTATATCCCTCTGACTTTGGGACTGTTTGGGGTTGTATGAAATGTCAGGAACCCTCCACCAGCTAGATCTCCCTGCTGGTCTCCATTTTACTTAAGCCTCTCTTACAGACACTAAGGCTGATTGGAAGGATATGGGATTTTGACTAGAAACGGGATGTAGACTGGGTTGCCCTCTACAATCCCTGGCATTATTGAATAAATTAATTAAATATCCATGCAGCAGTAGCTCTCAATATTCTAACTACCTTATATATTGTATGCTTATTCTGACATAAAGCTTCATGTATGCAGAAGCCATTACTCATTGTAATGGTGGCACATGTTTTGTGTGTTTTGTTTTTCTTTGATTTTTGCCTGCAATTTAAGAAAAAAACGTTTAGCATAATTTTTCTGGACTGAACAAACAAAAGGCCATGTAATTCTCTAAGATTTACAAAGACGTCAGAAGCAAAACAAATCAGAGTAGATGATTCCTTTTAATGAAAAACTAAAAAAAACAAAACAAATGTCAACTTTCAAGGAGAAAATCCCACTTCTTCAGGCTTAGCACAACCCTTTCAGGGACAGTGAAGACAATTGTACACAAGAATCAAAAAATGGATACTACATGTCTGAAAGTTGTTGTCAGTCCTCTTGAGGCTGGGGCATCCAGCCTCCTTTGCAGCAAGGAGGGTTACAAGCCCTCTTTGGGGACCAAAAAGCTGCCAATTGCTCTGTGATTGCCCACCTCCTCCCGCAGCAGAGACACACTCACATTGCCTGTTTCAAAACTAAATACAATACAAATACAAAAAATAGGCGACACCTTTATGGAGCCCTAAAAGAAATCATCATGCAACATACAAGCTTTCCTTGGTTAACACACCACACTTCAGTTTCGTTTTGTGGACCGCCAGAAGCATTTCCTGCTGGGTCTGTATGCAAAGGACAGGCTTTCCTTGTTTACAGTTTCCTAGTAGCAGCAGATACATAAAATGGGGACGAAAATTTCGTGCACTTGACGCCTCAAGGCAATCACGAGCCATGTTTCATCAGGAGTCACCCACGCCAAGCCTTCAGATTTATCTGCTATGTATTCTTAAGAGTTTGAAGAAATCTCCATTCTTTCCTGAAAAGTGTATTTTACTTAGGGAAAATACCCAGCGCTGTGCAAATCAGAGGACCGAGCGCGTTACTCCATTCCCTTCTGGTAGACTTAAAAAAGTGAAATGCAATTCCCATTATTCCCTTCCTTCTCGGGACTAGAGTGAGGCTCCTCGGAAATGGAAATGTCGAGATAACTCAGTCCCGCGGGAGGGACTCCCTTCTTCGCCAGAGAGAAAGAGGTCCAGATGCCCCGGGCAGCAGGCAGGGCGCAAACGTGGGACAATAGAGGTCTTCCCCGAGATGGTATCGCCCGAAACCCTTCATCCCAAAATGGAAGATCCCAACGGACGCCGCTGGCCTTTTCCCTTCACAACTTCAAGAGCGGCTCCCTCGCGCTTTCCTCCCCGATTCCCCTCCGGCCCCTCCCCTCTGATCCCGGCCCCGCCCCTTTCGCTCGGCTCCCTCGAGGACTAAAGGGGGGGGGAGGAAAGGGAGGGTCGCCCTATACGGGAGCTTCTCTTTGTGTGTCCGTGAGGGGCGGGAGGGGGGGAGAGGGAGAAAAAAAGGGACAGCGCGCGCCGCCCCAAAGAGGTTTTTTTTATATACAGTATATAATTAAAGGAAACCAGAACTCCGTAAACTGGCCGGGCGGGCGGGCGCGCGAGACAAGAAGCGTCGAAGTCAGAGCGAGCGGGCGGGCAGCTTTGTGAGGGAGCGGAGAGAGGTTGGGGAAGGGAAGGGAAGGGAAGGGAAAGGAAAGGAAGGGGGGGCGGGAAGAAAAGAAATAAAGAGAGCAAGAGGGAGCCCGCAAGAAACGGAGCCCCTCGGGCAGCTGTCGTGGGCGGGCTTGGGGGAGTGGATAACCCCGTTGTGTGTGAGGCTCGCCCGTTGGAGGCGGAGGGGGTGGGGGTGGGAAGAGCGAGCAGGAAGCGCCCGCTCAGGAGACAAACGGCGCCCGCCGTGCGCGAGATCCCTGCCCGCCTCAGGTAGTGCAGGTCGTTGAGGGAGGGAGCGGGGGGG
>JAHTLZ010003547.1:31507977-31530422 GCA_023846285.1 Phrynocephalus versicolor | reverse complement strand
CTCCTGCACGTTCCCAGCCCGCCGGAGGAGAGAGAGAGAGAGACTCTGCCTCAGTTTCAGGAGGAAGCTTCACGTTTGGGCCGGAATTGTTCGCATTCCTGGCTGGCGAGATTGAAGCGGGGCCGAGATTTCCAGCGGGGGAAGGCGGCGGAGGCGTGGGGGTGGGAAAAAAAGAGAGAGAATCCTAATAGTGGAGTCCACGTAGGCTGGTCTTCGTCTGTTTGCCCGGTCTGCGATTCACCCCCCTTCCCCTCCCTCCTTCCCTGAGGAATTAGAGCCAGAGAGATGATGGGCCTTCAAGGAAGTGGCGAGGTCTACGTGCGGGTCCTGTGTCTCTTGGAACGAGAAGGGTCTCCTTTGGATCTTCGGGTTGGCTTTCGAAGCAGAAAGAAACTTTTTCTAGCGTCCGGAGAGTTTCATTTTTTATTTTTCTCTTGGAAAAAATGCCCAGGCTGAAAGCCTGCCTGGAAGTTGCATCCTCTGCCCTGGAAGCGTTTCCCTTTAATCCCCGACAAGGAAGAGCTGGCTGGCTGTTGTGCAGTTGGCAGAGGAGAAAAGAGACGCCTTAACTATCATTGTTAAAATGGTATTCGGCTTCTCTTGGAGTAGGTCCCCCCCATATATTTATGGAGACCAGCCTGGGCAGTGTAATCATGTTCGGGAGCAAGCCCCCTGAGGTTTGATTTATGTGGAGTTCTGCAACTCACAAGCTGAATTTAGCTTCTTTTTCTTGGTCTTCCTCTTCTCATTTGGCTCTCAGAGCCCAGTTGAGATTAAAGTATGGAATTCCATTTGAGACAGGACTGAAATATTTGGCATCCATGAATTAGGTCCTTAGCTCACTAACTGCTTTTTTTTTTCTCTTCAGACAGCTTCTTGATAGAAGTGGATCAGCTGTTGGAAGTCAGTCTCCCATTTTTTCTCTGTGTTCTGCTCTCTTCCCACAACTCTCTTCAGTGCCGGCACAGAAGAATAAGCTGGCCAGAGGCATCTTACAGTCTCATTCTCTCTGCAGCCTGTAATAGGCTTGTGTCCAGGCATTGTGGGGACAGCTGCTGTTGGTTTTCCTTGTATCTACTCATACAGGAGTGAAGGCTCACCTCTTCTGACAATGATGAAGACTGAAGGCAAAGGAGAAAGGACTTTAAGAAGTGCTTCTCCACATAGAAATGCCTATAAAGCTGATTTTCATGCCATTAAGTGCAGTTTTGATTCAGTGAACACTGATAATGCTTCGAACAAATCTGGTCCTCAGCAAAAGTTGACCAGTTCATCTAGTGGAGGAAATACAGACTCACATGTTCGGGGCAGAGCTGTCACCTATGGCAACAGAGTGCACAAGATCAAGAACATGTTCATGCAGATGGGTGGCTCTTCTACTACATCTTGTGAGAATAGCCCATCTTCCGAACTCAAAATAATTGCCAAGACAGTTTCAACTGATAATACACCTCCATCTCCCAGTAGCCCATCATTCCTGTCAGTTCAGAAAAATAACCTGCTCAATAGTGCCTCAGTCCCTTTCAGTAGTCCCCACGATTCTTTACCTTCTGCTTCATTTACTGACAAGATTATCTGTAGTAGTGATGAGGGAAATCTAGACAAAGCTGCTCTGGCAGAGAAGTTTTCTGAGACTAGGAAAATATTTGAAAGGAACAGTAAAAAGCCAGGCTCGGTAGACAGAGGTGCTCTTAAAAATGAAAAGATTGACGACAGGAGGAGACATGGCTCCACTTCTTCTGACTGTAGCAGTGTAGTAGATCATGTTAGTTTTAATACTGATATAAGCTCTCAAGTCTCCACTGACAAAGCAGAGAGCAATGGAAGCAGTGAGCACAAGTTACAGCACTCCAGTGGTAGCAGTAGATCCTTATCACTGAATGCTGGACCCATTTCTAGAAGACTGGAGAGTTTCTTAGCTGACAGTGACAGTGAGGAATCAAAAGACATTCTGAAAAATGAAGGTGCTGCAGATTCTGTTCAGATAGGGTTGTGTAGTTGGGAATCACCAGTGCTTAGAGAAGAGTTGTGCCTAAAACAGAATTATACTGTGGGGGCCCCTGCCCTTTTGAGCAGCACAAGGGATGAGCTAAATAAGGCTATAGAAGAAATACCTAAAAGCAATCAAGTGACATCTGAAGAGGATCTGCAATCTGCAGTCACCACACCCACAAAAATAGATAGAGCCCCCATTAAAATTTCCCAGGTAGAAGTAGTTAGAGCAGAACTGATTATGGTACAGAATAAAGGTTTAGGGGATAATAGTGAAATTGTGGGAGAAGTTAATGTTTTGCAAAAGGAGAAACCACTGAAATTCCAAAGTTGGGAAAGGGAAGAGAAGGATGTCTCGCTGGAGGAAATGGAAGAGGAAACAGAGAAGCTTAGCGTGTCCAATGAAATCAGTCAGGAAGGAGCAAAAGATATAATATATTTGGAGGAAGTTCAAATAGGAGAACAAGATCATGTAGAACAAGTTAGAGAAAGTGAAGATGAGGAAGGTCAAGAAGTAGATTTAAGAGATAGTAATGGCTTTTTTTCAAATGCCTTTGGGATAGAGAATGCAGCTTTTGATGACGACAGAGAAACAGAGTCAAACAGTCAGGGTCCTGAAGGACAACAGACTCAAGCAGAGGATGAATATAACTATGGTAGTGATTATGAGGAGTATCCTGGGCTTTCTGAGGAAGAAGAACCCAGTCCAGAGAGAAAAGTGAAGTTTTCCACAGCCCCTATTAAGGTAAAGCATCACGAATACGTTTATTTTCCTCTCAAAATACACATCAATGTTTGCTTTCCAGAAACTTGTATGTTATATGGTATGATTGTCACTGCTGTTTTTAGTAACATCCACCCTCTTAATACTTACCGTAACCATTCCCTGTTCATAGCAAGTTGAGCCTTTTGCACTGTGTCAGTATTAAAATAGGATTTGGTTCTGACTGAGATCCTTCTCAAATTTCAGTTCTATTCTCCTTTTCTTTCTCCTTCTATCTTCCATCATTTTGGTTGTTCCTTCTGACCCCTCTGTCATCCTTTAGTTGCTATGCATCTTCTGCAATCTTGTCTTTCTGTTCTTGATTGTCTTCTCCCATCTAGTGCATTCTCTTTCACTATGTTACTTCTATCCTTTTCAGTTGTACATTGTGACAACAGTGTGGCAGTTGAGGAGATCATAGAACCAGTGGGTGGTACATTAAATAACATTAGAGTTGTCAAAGGGGGGTGGGGGAGCAACAAAAAGAAAGCCATTATAAGTGGGAAATCTAGTGTAGTTAATACTTGCTGTATCTGTTGACTCTTCCTTAGCTTGACACACATGTGATCAGAAACCACTCGCTTTTGCTATTGGTAGGGTTTCGAAATAACATTCCTCCAATTAGATTCTAAAGCATGCACTATTAGAGCCATTGTGATATAGTGGATAGAGTGTTCGACTAAGGATGCAGAAGAACAGAGTTCAAATTGCTGCTCAGCTATAGAAGCTCACTGAGCGAGTGGGGCGATGGTAATCTACTTACTGGTACTTCTTGGACATCTCACATATCTTGAAAACCACATTAGAGCCTGTATAAGTAAGAACTGACTTGAAGGCACCTAACATGACCAGATTCTGTGTAAAATGTTCTTCTATACTAGTGCAGGGTTCCTCAACCTAAGGCCCGGGGGCCGGATGCCGCCCCCAGGGTCTTGAATCCAGCCCCCAGGACCAATTGCAGACCCCCCCCACCTACCCCCAGCTTTGTGACGTGAGCATGCCAGCCTCTGCAGCTGCTTCTAATGCTGGGCTGTGTCGCTTCCCCCACTCCCTCCACCCACTGCCCAGATGACTGGCACGCTGGCTAGTGGGGCAGTTCAAAGTGGGACAGCCACGGCAAGGTCCCCTGTTCTCCCCCACCTGCCGCCCAGATGGTCGAGGCACCAGCTGCAGCCAAGCGGGTCAGTTTAAAACATGAGGGCTGTGGCAAGGTCTCCCACTCCCTCCATGGCCCCAAGGCCCCGCCCCTGCTCCTCCACCCCACCCACCTGCCTTCCCTGTGTGGCCGCCACCTGCATTATTATGATTGTGAGGAAGGAAGGGGGCAGGCAGAGGCAGTGCCAGCCAGCCTTCCGAGCCGCATCAGCCACAGCAGTGGACTGATGGAGGGATGGACGGCAGGCAATCAAGGGGAAACTGAGTTAACTTCCTGCCCACCCAGCCCCCTCCAAACTGCTGCCTTGCTCCATGGAGTGAGGGAGGGTAGGAGGGAGCCCAGAGGCTGAGGCCACCACCACCACCACTGGGTTAGACACCAGCAAGAAGGAGGTGGCGGAGAAAGAAGGGAAGGGAAGGCCAACGGTGACCCAGGCTGGTTCCTGGGAGGCTGGTGGGTTGGCATTTATCTGTAGTTGGTGATGGGTGGGCTCGTGAGCCAGCAGAACACCACAGTCTGGCTGGACTTGGTGGCTTTGTTCAGGTCTTCCTGCCTCCCCTCCCTCCTTCCCAGCCCTTGCTCCCTCCCTCCCTCTCTTGCAGTGCACCAAGTCAAGCCCGGTCGGGCCAGGCCAAAAGAGGAGGCAGTTTTCCCTCCAGGGCGCAGTGAGGGCATGATGGCCAGGGCCGTCACTTACCGTGGCTGCTGCTCCTCATTCTGAGTGGCTGCCTAGAAGGTGATGAGGGGCCTGAGCTTGCCTGGGCTACTGCCTCCTTCCCAACGCAATGAAGGAAGGAAGGAGAGCCACTCCAGCTGCTGCCACTGTAGTAGGAGGAAGAGGCGTAGCAGAGGGATCCTGGCGGCAGCACCTCAGGGCGGTGATCCAGAGCAGGAGGCATTGCTGGGCCCCCGGAAATGCACTGATCATAGGCTAATTGGGGGGGCTCCACCCACTTGCCCCTCCCTCCCCTTTTTGCCATTTTGGCTTTTATTTTTTGACTGTGGTTCGGCCCCTAGTGATGTCTGGGTGGTGGTGGACCGGCCCGCTGTTTGAAAACTTTGAGGACCCCTGTACGAGTGGCTAGTTTGTGGAAATTGTAACCTACACAGGCCACTTATTTGAAAGTAAATACCTAGGCATTTACATAGATTACTCTTTCTGGTTGAACCAATTAGGAGTAGTATGGATCTTTAGGAAAAGCAAGCAGTATGCACAAATCATGCTAAACCATGGATGAAGAGTGTAGAAATTCTTGTGCCAGTCAGATTGACAACCATACGTATTTTCAGATATGCCTACTTCAGACTGATTTACAAGGAGGCTTGCTTAAAATAACCTTGATAAATAGTAACATACATGCACAAACATCATTTTAGAGTTGGATGAGACCAAAAGCTGCTTTTAATTAAAAGTAGAACAACCCCAAAAGAGGAGAAAGGAGAATGGGTTGTGTGTAGCTGAAACTTACTGTGATGTTTTCCCCTATGCTCATATGATAGCTTAGTGTGATTGTCAGTGCTTTAGAGAGAATTAGAGAAGGAACTGCTATGAAGCCACATTTGTTAAAAGTTCAAGTTACGTTATGCAAACACATAATAACATAATGTCATAACATAAACAATTTGTGGCAGACAGTGGTGTAAACCAAGCTTTCCTTTGTTATTTCTGTCAAGTGTGATTCTTACGACTTCCCAGAAGAACTAGTGGATGTTGAATTATGTTCCAAGAGTGTTCCAGGTCTGTTGGAGCCTGAAACTTTACATTTCAATAATTTTAGTAGGTATGAAGATAAGCTTATTGATGTTATCATTGCTATTTATGACATCATCAGCCTTATGCAGTATAAAGTAAAGCAACAGGATTCACACCACTGTATCTCATAACACTTGGCCCATATAAACAGCTTTCACTGTGCTAATTGCCTGTTTAGAACCAGGTAAATGAACAGTATGTTTACATTCTCACATCTAAATAGGTAATTGTCATTATCAGAATTGACTGTGGATGGAACTAGAGGTGGTGTGTCACGGATGGAGGCTTTTATATTTAATCTTACAAGAGCCCGTGCCAAATCTCTTTTGTTTAATATTTGGCTAAAATTTCTTTTTCTTTCTGAGGGCTTGGCCCCTCAGATCCGTTTGGATACTTGTCAGTCGAAATGGAAAGGGTTCTTAGAGAACGAATGTCTGCATTTGGGTTTCTCATTAAATCATGTTATATCCTTGGGCTACAATAGTGCAAAAGCAGCTATCCAGCAAAGGATCTGGGATAGATACATTTGTTTTGACCGACCAAAATGTTTTCACTTTGCTTCTTAAAGAGATTTTTTAAGGTTTTGCGTACTTTAATTTTAGGGGAAATAGTTAATCTCCACTGCATCTGATATATAATCAGATGTGACTTGCTTTTTTTTGTCTCTTTCCCTCCCATCTTTTGTGAGTGTTGCTGAAGTTTTATTGCATATTTATGCTAGCATAACCCTATCAGTGTAAATTTAAATTGTGAATTGTTGCAGATTAAGAAATCAGGGTGGGTTGGCATGTGACAGCAAGTGTGCTTGGCTAGCTTGACTTCTTAACTGAGTATGAAACAAATCTTAAAAGTCATTATTAAGTGAGAATGCCACACAAGCAACAACTTGTGCCCAGCAAGCAAACCCTTTCATTATTTTAGGGCCATATATAAATATTTGCCATGCAAACCTACTCTTATTATTTCTGAGGAGGTGTACAGAAGCTCAAATTAAAATATGACAGATAGTGTTTAAGGTGCCACCTTTTATATATATGCTTCTATTTTGTTTTGTTTCCTGCCTGATACAGTATCCTTGCACAGTTTAACACAGCTACCTCTTTTGACACTATACTTAATTTGTGGCATTTTGCCACTATATTCCAGTGGTGTAACTAACAGGCTCTTAACTGATGTTATGATTAATTAAAACAGTTTTCCTTCTTAAGCATTTGCAACAAGAGTTACCTCAAACCTTTGTTGAGATGGAATTTTTATCAGGGTTACTCATGTTTAGTGTAAGTGAAGATACCACATGTCATCAGTGATTATGGGGAATAAGGGAAGGGAGATAGGAATCTAAGCTGAAAGGGGAAATCAGATAATAGCATCACAGATGTTACATTGCTTTGGGGCAGATTTGTAAATGTTCTACTTCTGTCAGTGCTATATACAAATGTTCAGTTTATAGAAAACTTTCTACAAATGCTCTAGTTCATGAATCTGTCAGGTACAATATCTGAGTATTCGAGTAAATCATTTATTGAATTAAACGATCTATCTGAAATTATCAATCACATAATGGAGATTACAGTAACCCCCCGGTCTGTCGTGGGGGTTAGGGACTGACCCAACCCACAATCATTGAAAATCCGTAATAGGCGGATGCAGGTCAGGTCGGGCTGGGGGCACGCACACAATGTTTAAAATGTCTTTAAGCAATGGAGCTAGCTTGGCCGCGCTGCTTAAAGACATTTTAAACATCGCTCACCCCTCCCCCGTGCAGAGGGGGGTTCAGGGGAGCGGTGTGTGATGTTTAAAATGACTTTCAGCAAGGGTGTCAAGTGCTTGTCTCTCTTGCTGAAAGTCATTTTAAACATCGTGCTCCGCTCCCCTGCACCCTGTATAAAATGGAATGTGGGTCACAAGATCCAGAATACAATATTTATTCTGAGTACTGTATCTGGTTAGCATAACAATAACAAATCACATTATTTTTCTATTAGAAAGAAACAGGGTTAATGTTATAAACATATATGGTACAGTGGTCCTCCACCCTTTCACGGTTCATATACTGTGATCCTGCTATATCGCGGGACCGCAGTATCCCGAAAGGGCTTGGGGGGAGGTTTGAAAAGCTGGGCCTTTTTAAACCTCCCCCCCTTTCCCCAAGCCCCGGGCTCCAGCTGATTTGCGCTGAGATGGGAAAACAAGGTTTTTCTCCCCCACCTGGCTCCCTTCCTGAAACCATTTTAAACATCACACACCGCTTCCCAGGACCCTGGGGTGTGTGCGGGGGAGTGGCGTGCAATGTTTAAAATGAGTTTCAGCAATGGAGCCAAGCAGTTGGCTCCGTTTCTAAAAGCATTTTAAACATTGTGTGCAGCTTCCCAGCACCCCAGGGGGTTGGGGAGAACCAGAAATGCCTTCATGGAGGCAAGCCCCAGGCTCCAGCTGATTGGTGATGGGGTGGGGGAGAAAAAACTCCCCCCCACTCCAGCGCCAATCAGCTGGAGACCGGGACTTGGAGAAGGGAGGAAGTTTTAAAAAGCCCCGGCTTTTAAACCTTCCTCCCCTCCCTCAAGCCCTTTTGGGGTACTGCAGTCCCATGATGTACCATATATGTTTATAACATTAACCCTGTTTCTTTATAACAGAAAAATAATGTGACACACAAACAGCCAACACTTACCTTGTTCTGCGCCTGCACGGAGCTGAGCTCCAAGGAAGCAGGCTGCAACGTCATCTTTGCTTCTCCGTGGTGCTGGCCAATCATGAGCTGTGCAGAGTCAGGCATCATCCCGCCTCTCTATCTGATTGGCCAGCACAACAGAGAAGCAAAGATGATGTCAGAGCCTGCTTCCTTGTTGGAGCTCAGCTCCGTGTGAGCGAAGAACAAGGTAAGTGATTGGCTGTTTGTGTGTCGGGGGCTTCCGAACACCACCTGGGCTTGTGCGGGCCATCCCTAGTTTCCAATATAAATTACTGTCTTACCGAACCAAAGCAGCACTGGTAACTGTTTTTATACAGTTTTATATACAGTGGTACCTTGTATAAAGGAATTATTTTGTTCCAAATGAAATTGTTAAGCAAATTTTCCTTTATACAAATTTCCCATAGGAATGCATTGAAAACAGAGTGCTCCCATTTTTATGTTGTACAGATTTACTCCATAGGCGATTATGTTAAGCAAATTTCCCCTATCTCCAGAATTTTTTATGTTGTACAAATTTTATGTTATACAAACCATTTGTTATACAAGGGTCCACTGTACGTCCAGCTTTCCCTTGCTACCTGATGAGGAGGAGGAGGCAGAAGAGGATGTTCAGTTAGAGTCCCTCCCTCTCATTTTCTCTGCAGTCAAGTGCTATGTCACTTGGCTGGTAAGTCAGTGAGGTGCCTTGCTACTTAGTAATACTGTAAATGATATCCAGCTTTCTCCAGCTCCCCATAGAAGGGGGAAACAAAACAAAACAGGAGGTGGATTCCACCCCCCTTTTTTCTCTTTTATGTCAAGCCCCGCACACAGATCACACACACAAGCAGAGTTCTTTAGTGAAAAGCCAGGCAAGTTCAAGTCCTTTGCTAACAATCAAGTGCCAGATAAATAACAGAATCCAACTCCCAGCAATTACCAGTCCAAGTCAAAACCAGAATATCTCACGGAAACCAGATGCCAAACCCAAGGGAACAGATCAAGCCGTTGTCCAGGAAGCCGGTCCGAAATCAGGAAACAGAGCCAAGGTCACAGACAGGAAGGTGGTTGCAAGTTCAAATGACGCGTTGCTCCCACAGAGAGCTCAAGGTAAGCTTGACAGCTTTATCCCAAAACAGGGAACACACCCTTACTTCTGGTAAGGCTTCTGCTAGTACTCAGGGCTTCCTGTCCTGATTCCCCGTCTAGCATCAAAAACCCTTTCCCTAGCTCTCCTGGTAGCACATCTTTGCAGACTCCTGCTCATGGCCCTTCTAGGAGGAGGAGGTATGTTTTCAGCTGAGTCATCAAACCCAGCTGCCTGCTGAGTTGAGCTGCAAGGCTCCTCCAGCAGCTCTTCACCATTTAACCCCTCAGAGTAAGGTTCTGTGGCAGGCAGGGTCCTGGTACTTTCCCCCTCCCCATGGTCCCCTTCTTCCGATGGGCCAGGCCTATCAGGGTAACTGTCATGGAATTGTTGAACCAACTCAGGAGCATGCAAGTTGGACGCAGGTTCCCATGACCGATCTTCAGGTCCATAACCTTCCTAGTCTACCAAATACTACAATCCTCCACGGTGTATTTGAGAATCCAAGATTTGACGGACTTCATATTCTTCTTCTTCTACTAAAATCGGTTGAGGAAGTTCAGGATTCGGTGGTCGGTTGGGGTCAGGGTCTGCAGCTGGAACCAAGAGGGATCGGTGGAATACTGGATTAATATGAAGGGAAGCAGGTAATTGCAGACGAAAAGCAACTGGATTGATTTGTTCTAAGATGGGATAAGGACCGATGAACCAAGGATCTAGTTTTTGGGATCGCCCAGGATGTCTCTGGTATCAAGTAGAGAGCCAAACTTTCGTGCCTGGATTTAACTGTGGCCTTTCCTGTCTTTTCTTGTCCGCTGCTTTCTTATATACTTCCTTAGCATGGTCAAGTTGCTCTCGCAATAATTCCTGAATGCCATGGAGTTCTTGAATGTATGCATCCGCAGCTGGCACAGAGGTGGAAGGAAGGGTAGTTGGAAAATACCAAGGATGACATGAATGGGGTCTGGCGAGTGGAAGAATGTACAGCATTGTTATATGCAAATCCGCCCAGTTATCTTGTTGGTAGCATGTAACAAATCCGCCCAGTTATCTTTTTGGTAGCATGTATAACAGCGTAAATATTTTTCTAAGGTGGCATTAGTGCGCTCAGTCTGACCATCTGACTGGGGGTGGTAAGCTGATGACAGATGAACTTGTGTTCCTAGTGCCTTATGCATTGCTTGCCAGAAACGAGAGGTGAATTGTGGCCCACGATCCGAAATGAGGTGTGCAGGTAAACCATGAAGTCTGAAGAGGTGTTGCAAGTAGTGATGAGCTGTTTCTGATGCGGTAGGGTATTTAGGGCAAGGAACGAAGTGGGCCATTTTGGTGAATAAATCCACGAAGACCAGGATGCAGGTAAACCCTTTTGAGCAAGGAAGATCCGTGATGAAATCTAAGGAGACAGCATTCCAGGGACCAGAGGGTGTTGGCAAAGGATGCAACAGACCCAAGGGTTTGGTCACAACATCCTTTGCTCGCCGACAAACTTCACAGGAACCCACGTATCGGGCAACATCAGCACGGACATGTGGCCACCAGAACTCCCTTGTGAGAAGATGCAGGGTTTTGTAAAGTCCATAAATCGCGAGCTTGAGATTCACGGATTTCTTCTGCCAAGCTGAGACATGGATTCTTGGCCGCGAACACAGAGGGAGGCAAGATGGGTGCCACTAATGTCTCTTTCACAGGCGCTGCATACTCAGGTTTTCTGGATAATGCATCAGCTTTTTTATTCTGAGCCTCAGGAATGTACTTGATCCAGAAATCGAACCGGGAAAAGAATAATGACCACCGGATTTGTTGCTGAGTCAATCGCCGGGCTGTTTGTAGATGTTCAAGGTTTCGATGATAAGTCAATACTTGTACAGGGTGTCGAGCTCCCCCGAGGTAATGCCTCCATACCTCAAAAGCCGTCTTGATGGCCAGCAGTTCACGCTCCCAGATAGTATAATTCTGCTCTGCGGGTTTTAACTGCCGAGAGTAATAGGCACAGGGATGCGGGGTTTGGGAGGGATCATCCTGTTGAGATAGCACTGCTCCCAGAGCAATGCTAGATGTGTCAGCCTCCACTATGAAGGGTAATTGTGGATCAGGATAACGGAGCAAGGGTTCCAAGGTGAAGTGGGTTTTCAAAGTAGAGAAATCCTCTTCTGCTTCTGGAGTCCACCGGAAAAGCTCTTTGGGCTGAAGGAGACGGTTTAAAGGTGCAACAATGTCAGCGTAGGCAGGAATAAACTGGCGATAGTAGTTGGCGAAACTGAGGAACCGTTGCAAATCCTTACGGTTTTGTGGTCGCTGCCAGGACAACACAGCCTCTACTTTCTTAGGGTCCATGCGGATTCCCTGGGGAAAAATAATATGCCCCAGGAATTCACCTTCCTTAATGTCAAACTCACATTTTTCCAGCTTAGCATATAGTCCATTTTCCCGGAGACGCTGCAAGACCTGACGAACATCTTGAACATGCTGAGCTGGGTCAGTGGAATAAATCAGGATATCATCTAAATAAATGACCACACAACGATCTAGTAGATCATGGAAAATGTCATTCATCATCCGCTGGTATGCACTGGGTGTGTTTGTCAATCTAAAAGGCATTACTAAATGTTCATATTGACTGTACTGAGTCTGAAACGTGGTTTTCCACTCATCTCCTTTACGGATACGCACCAAATTATACGCCCCACAAAGGTTGAGCTTGGTATAACACTTTGCCCCTTTTAACCAGTCCAAAAGTTCAGAGATTAGGGGTAAAGGGTACCTGTCCTGAATAGTGATCTTGTTTAATGCCTGGTAATCATTACAAAGACGAAGCTCCCCTCCCTTCTTTACAAAGATCACCGGTGCGGACAATGGCGATTTGGAAGGGTGTATAAACCCACGTCGAAGGTTCTTGTCTAGGAAAGCCCTCAAAGCTTCTAACTCAGGTTCGGACATAGGATAGATTCGTCCCACAGGGAGGGGTACCCCAGGTATCAGATCAATGGCACAGTCATAGGGCCAATGCGGAGGTAACTTGTCAGCCCCCTTTTCCTCAAATACATCCGCAAAGTCTTGGTATACCTGGGGCAAGACAGGGTCAGATGTAGCATGGGCAGCTGCCAGGATAGTAGAAGAATTTTTATTTGAGCAAGGAACCTTGAAGTACAATTCCCTTTGCACCCAATCCACCAATGGGTTATGAGCTCGCAACCAGGAAAGTCCGAAGTCAAGAGGAAACCGGGGCATCCGAGTTACATTAAAGCAGGGGTGCCCAAACTTTTTGTAAGGAGCGGCAGATTTGGTGGCTGAGGATGTGTCAGGGGCCGGTTGCTCCCCAACCCTGCCACCCCACTGCAAGCCCCACCCACTTTCTTTTAAAAAAATGGGGTGAAGGAGGGGGAGGGAGGAGTGGGCCAGCCAGCCGCGGGCCACTCAGAATGGCCTGGCGGGCCAGATTCCCCCCCCCCCCCGGGCCAGACTTTGGGCAGGCCTGCATTAAAGCAAATCTGCTCATTGTGGTGCATTACCTGAAGAGTAAATGGACAAGTTTCCTGAGATGTCAGCCCAGAACGAAGTAACCGACCCTCAATGGATTCTACCAGCAAAGGAGTTCCTTGTTCTCTACTGGAATCTGATGGCACCGCACAAACCCAGCATCCACAAAGCAGTGAGCTGCCCCAGAGTCTACCATAGCATACACAGGTACCTTCCGGCCATCAGGAAGCCCTAGAGTTACAGGTACCAGGAAAGATCCTTGGGGTGTGATGGTATTGTCTGGGAACCCTTCGGTATGCTCCATTCTTGTGGGTTCCTTCAAGGATGGAGCTGCCCTTTTACTGCTGAAGAGGTAGCAGCACTTACTGAGGAGCGCTTCAAAGGGCAACTGGAAGCGAAATGTCCTCTACCACAGTACAGGCAGAGATTATGAGAGTGTCGTCTTGCCTTTTCCTCTGGGGTGAGGTGTGGTCGAGCAGCTCCCAGTTGCATAGGTTCTGGATCCATTCTGCGGGCTTCACCGGATTGTAGATTAGGCACAGCTGGCAGAGGTTGCTGGTTGTAGTTCTTGCCTCGGGAGAGGCGACGGCTTTCCAGGTGTCCATCTATCCTAAGACACAGGGTAATGAGTTCCTGTAACGTGCTTGGTTTTCCACCCTAGAGAGTTCATCAAGCACTTCATCTGCCAATCCTTCCATATACTGAGAAATCAGTGCCGGTTCATTCCAATGCAGATCCTGCGCTATCAAACGTTACGCAGTGGTGTAGTCAAACACTGAATCTTTGCCCTGTTTCAGAGCTCTGAGTCTCCTGTTGGCAGTAGCAGCCTGTACGGGGTTCTGGAAAGCTGAAGAAATGTGATTCAGGAAAGCCTGATAATTATCCAGTAGAGGTGAGGCACTGAGGAGTAAAGGAGTAGCCCATTTAGCTGCCTGTCCTTTCAGCAAACTGATGATAAAGCAGACCTTAAACTTCTCAGTAGGAAATTCTTGAGCACGCACCTCAATAAACAGCTTGCATTGAGCCAAGAATGCAGGGAATTCCTCTAACTTGTCTTCAAAACGGTCAGGAGGCAGCAAAGGGCGACGGGGCTGCAACCCAGCCGGTGCTGGAGCTTGCTGCAATTGAACAATTGCCTGAGACAAAAGCAGCACTTGGTTTTGCAAAGCTTCCAGCAGTGTCATCCCAACAGCCCCCCCCTCCATTCTGCTTGAAGAAGTTTGGGTGGGAGCAAACTGTCAAGCCCCGCACACAGATCACACACACAAGCAGAGTTCAGTTCTTTGCAAAGATATTTACTGAAAAGCCAGGCAAGTTCAAGTCCTTTGCTAACAATCAAGTGCCAGATAAATAACAGAATCCAACTCCCAGCAATTACCAGTCCAAGTCAAAACTAGAATATCTCATGGAAACCAGATGCCAAACCCAAGGGAACAGATCAAGCCATTGTCCAGGAAGCTGGTCCGAAATCAGGAAACAGCTAAGGTCACAGACAGGAAGGTGGTTGCAAGTTCAAATGACGTGTTGCTCCCACAGAGAGCTCAAGGTAAGCTTGACAGCTTTATCCCAAAACAGGGAACACACCCTTACTTCTGGAAAGGCTTCTGCTAGTACTCAGGGCTTCCTGTCCTGATTCCCCGTCTAGCATCAAAGACCCTTTCCCTAGCTCTCCTGGTAGCATGTCTTTGCAGAATCCTGCTCATGGCCCTTCTGGGAGGAGGAGATATGTTTTCAGCTGAGTCATCAGACCCAGCTGCCTGCTGAGTTGAGCTGCAAGGCCCCTCCAGCAGCTCTTCACCATTTAACCCCTCAGAGTAAGGTTCTGTGACAGGCAGGGTCCTGGCATTTTACAGTCCAGCACTGTGTCACTTAAGTGACAGATCAGTGAAGTAACATGTTACTTAACCAGTACCCTTTTTGGTAAGTTCGTTTTTTCCCAATTTGCCATGGAGAGGGAAATAAGATGAGAAATAGGATTATGGAAACTAAGAAGGAGAAATTGACTCAATAGGGTTGCATTAAGGTGCAGTGTGTTTTGCTGTCCCTAAGCAACCTGGTCTTTGCATGTGGATACAAAGATATGTTTTGAAGAAGGTAGCCATGTTAGTCTGTGAAAGAATTCCAGACAAAAATCAGAGCAAAATAAAACAAAAGACAAAAAACGCAGCACCTTAAAGACTAACTTTCATATTATAATGTCAGAATGAATTTTCAAGCAACTCTGTTTAGCCCAATCAAGCCTGGTATCTTCTGTATCTAGTAACGCCTGGAATCATTAGTGTGATTTGGATGAGCCTATGTTTAAATTAATAGAAGTTCCATTTATATTACAGAATACTATTGCCTTAATTATTAATTGAGGTCTTAACGACTAATCATGACAGAGCAAGATGGAAGTATAAATGCTGTAAAAGGTAAAGGTCCCCCCCCCCCGCACATGCATGGTAGTCATGTCCAAGCCTAGGGGTGGTGCTCATCTCCATATTTAAGCCAAAGAGCTAGTGTTGTGCAAGTCCATGGCCATGTGGCCAGCATGGCTGCAAGGAAACACGTTTTTACCTTCCCACTTTTTAAAGTGGGACCTATTTATCTACTTGCATTTACATGCTTTCAAACTGCTAGGTTGGCAGGAACTGGGGTTAACAGCGGGAGCTCACTCCGCTGTGTGGCACCCGGGATTTCAACCGCTGAGCTCCCAACATTGCAGCTGACAGATTTCAGTGCTCAAGCCACCACGCAGAAGTACGATTAAATCGATTAAGTTGGAATATTTGTACCATCCAAACAAACTTGCAGTACATATAAGAAACTATTAGCATGTAGTGAATTTTATATTAATCCTGAGGAAAAAATGTAGTAATTGTTTCTGTCCTAGGTTTCTGTCCTAATTGTGTGTGGGGGGGGGAGGAGCTTGGTTCTAGTATCTACCGTAGTGATACTTTTTGGGCAAATATTTGTTTTAGTTTAATGATTGCATCTAGCAGATGGTTTGTTTTGAAAATGAATTTGTACAGCACTTTACAACAGCTGAAAGCCAAAATTTGTAATAGTGATATGTTCAACATGGGTTTTAGCTTACGTATTTCTTAGATAGGTGAGATGTGAAACTTCTCTTTTAAATGGAGATATAGAAGACTAAAAAAGAATGATGTACAGTTACAAGAAGAAGTATGTGAACCTTTCGGAATTTAATGGTGTTCTACATTAATGTGTCATACAATGTGTTCTGCTGTTCCTCTAAGTTGTGTCTATTAACAGCTATAATGTGCCAAAAATAATAAATTTGTTTTTTTATCTTTCATGTCTTTATTGAACACACTCATTCAACATTCAGTATGCTAGTAGAAAAAGTAAGTGAACCCTTGGAATCAATAACTGGCTGACACCCCCCATCTCCCACCCACACACTAGGCAGCAACAACCTCAACCAGGCGCTTCCTGTAGCTGTGGATCAGACCTGCACATCATTCAGGAAGAATTTTAGCCCATTCATCCTGGCAGAACTGCTTTAGCTCTGTCATATTCTTTGGGTGTCACATGTATAGAGCTCTTCAAGTCATTCCATAGCATCTCTATTGGGTTGAGGTCTGGGCTCTGATTTGGCCACTTGTAGATCCCCTGAAAGCTTTTTGCTGAGGCATAGCTCACATAAACATTCTTGTTAGGAGCAAACTCAAAAAGCTTGAGTGGTTTTTATCAGTCAACATACAGTAGCTCTAGTCAACACACCCAGACTCATTTTCTTAACAAGACTCCAGGTATGCTAACACTTTGACTCCAAATGGTTTTTAAGCTTAACTTGAGGGTTCACTTACTTTTCCCACTAGCATTTTGAATGTTGAATAACTGTGTTCAATAAAGGCATAAAAGATCAGATTTTTTAAGGCACATTATATTTGCCAATACACTTGACATAGAGGAAGCTCAGACCACCTTGTATGAAACATAAATGCAGAACACCATGACATTTCAAAATATTTACATACTTTTATTGCATGTGCCATTATCTTGTATAACACTGTTTTATTGAAAAATGATTGTCACAAGATGGACTAAGAAGGAAAGTTGTTGTTTTTCTCACTAGACTAAAGCAGAGTGTTCAAAATTTAATATTGTCTTAGTGAACTTCCTTCCAATTGGCAAATAATACATGAGAAATATACCTTCTATTTATATACATAAATCTATATATCACATGTTAAACTTTCAAAGGTTTGCAATCAGACAATACAGACCTTGATAATGCTGTAACTTTCAGACATATTTGTGGTGAACTGTAGCTATTCATGCCACTTTTAAACTAAACCGAATTAGTGTGAGAGCTACAGTGGACCCTCGTATAACAAGCGGTTTGTTTAACAGAAAATCTGCTTAAAGGAAAAAAATTCTGGAAATAGAGGGAAATCACTTAACACACTCGCCTAGGCGGCAAATCTGTACAACAGAAAAATGGTTGCGATTAGGAATTAATCCGTTTTCAATGCATTCCTATGGGAAATTTGTACAAAGGAAAATTTGCTTAACATAATTTCATTTGGAACAAATTAGTTCCTTTATACAAGGTACAACCGTATCTTGCTCTGTTTTTGGCTTTTTGGTTTCCTGTCTCACAATGGCTTTGAGCTGTGGTGGGTGTTTCTTTCCTTTTCTTTTTTTTTTTTGGGGGGGGGGACTATGATCATGTCATCCTAGTGAGTATGAATGTATATACAAGGATGGATGCTCTCCTGACCCTGTAGTCGTCTGTATTGTTTGGCTTTCTCCATTTCTGCATGGAACCAAGCAGGAGCCTTAAAATAAATCCATAGTATGGTAAAAAGGATTTTGGAGCCGTGCAACCATTAAAACAAACAAAGCCAACCAGGAGCCTTGTGCTTCGAAGAGCCAGTAGAGATTATGGTTGTAAGCAGGGGGGAGGGACCCACACTATGCAGCTCTTTGTTTGAATCAGTCTGTTTAGTCCAGCACCAACGGACCACACTGCTCTGTGCCTTTCATGAAGAAAACCTGGCATCCATCTTGCCAGATGAACTTTTAAGAACTCTCTCCCGGCAAATTACATCCCTTGCCATGTTTGGACTTTTATAACCACTTTGAAAAAGAGGATTTGTTCTCAAAAGCTCAGCAACTTTTTTTATTTTTCTACTAGCAACCTATGAAGGTATCACCCATAGTATGGTGGAGACTTGATTACTTCAGCTCACTTCCGTACCATCCATGTGACTGGGCAGCTGCATGTCATAGCAACCTGATTAGATGTGATGGAGGGAAAAAGGAATGAAAGGGCAGAATGGCAGTATGTGAGGCACTGTCTTCACCACCACAACCACAGTATGAGTGAGGGAGAGAGAATGACATCCTTAGGCGTCCACTTTTCTGATCATTATTACCTGAAAAGCAACACAAAGTCTTATCTTATAGTTCAGTGGTTCTCAACCTTCCTAATGCCGCAGCCCTTTAATACAGTTCCTCATGTCGTGGTGACCTCACAAAATGGCAGAAAGTCTTTGGACAGACAGAAAGGGCGGAAAGGTTGCATAGGCGGATAGTGAGGAGGTGCAGGGCAGCATGTGGGGTCCCCTGGCCGGCCCAGAGGAGCGATGCCCCAGCTGCCAGCCCTGGTTCCTCCCGGGTGGCTGCCTCTGGCCCTGGGCTCATCCTCCATGGGATGGAGCGGCGGGGGGCTTCTCCTCTGGTCACACCTCGGGGGCCTAATCCTGCTGTTGCTGTGATTGAAGCTGCGGCACAGTTCCTAAGACCATCAGAAATACCTTCTAATTTTTGTCCCAGCTGCATATGGTTCTCTTCTGTCTAGTGTGCTTACAAGTGACTTCTCTCCCCAGTGAATTACAACATACCCAGAAGAAATATGGTAGTGATAGGTGAGCAAGGGTGGAAAATCACTGCAAGGAGGATACCAGAGGCATGCATGGCCGTGTAGCTTAGAGTGAACTTGGGTCCTATGCCATTTGTACTTAAAACAGTCTGTGAGTGCCCCATGAAGAACTAGAAGTGAATGCACCAGCATTAAATTCTTTATTCACTCAGTGTGCTACACATCAGTTATCTCCATATTTATCAGACCAAGGGCTAAATCCTGTTCTGTAATTTTGCACTGGTGTGACCTGCACTGGGTGCCTAGAACATTTATTTTAAAGTAATCAAAATCTTTCTCCCCTCCCCATTTTAGGTTTTGTTATACCTGGGGGGGAGGGCTTTTACCCAGGGAAAGCCTTTTGGAGCCTTGGGGCATGGTGGGGGCTTTAATAGAAATAAGAATATCTGCCATTGCTGGGATCAGGATCATTGGTGATGATCCAGCAGTATTTCCTTTTTGCACTGAAATGTAATCATTGGAAATTGATGCCCCAGTTCTGGAAATGTGACGCATATGCCCCAACACTAGCTTTTTCCCTGTGGCACTGGGCACCCTGCGGGAGCTGGACTTACATTGCAAAAACCCACTGCTGCCAAAGACAGGGAAAGCCAGCTGCAACACAAGGCTCCCATGGAATGCAGTTAAAAAAACAGTTAATCCATCACCTCTGGAATTGATTAATTGGTTTTCAATGCATTCCTATTTTAAACTGCATTCCGGTTATGATTTTTTCATAATACGAAAAGTCCCTGAGAACGAATTAATTTCGTATCATGAGGTATCACTGTATTTGTTCCTTAAGATGCAATGAAACAATGAAAGTAAGTTGGAGAAAAGATAGTTAAATAAGCAACCAGGAAATAGAATTTCAATGTCATTCACAGTTCTTTTGGTTGCTGCTATTTACAGTGATGCCTTGAATTATGAAATTAATCCGTTCCAACAGATCTTTCATAATTCAAAATTTTTGTCATTAAGAACGCGGTGTCCCATAGGAATGCCTATGAAGGAGATGGATTACATTAGGCTTTCAATACATTCCTATTGGAAGCCTGTGGGAACCCAGCAAAGCAGAGGAAGAGCTTCCCTTGCTTTGCTGGGTTGCCCTCAATGAGCTGTCAAAATCAGCTGTGTGGCAGTGGTGAGCAGTGGCCAGTGGCTTTACCCCTGCTCCCTGGTCTTGCTGCAGCCATTTGGCAGAAGCCAGGAGTGAAGCTAGGGCAGGAGTGAAGCCATTGCCCTCCCTCCCACCGCCACACAGCTGATTTTGACAGCTCAGCAAGATTGGGTCCTCCCAATCTTGGCTGAGCGAGATCAGGTGTTTGGTAGTTTGCTGAAAAGTTCAGAGGCAAACTGATCTTGGTTGCAGGAAGGAGAACAACGAAAGCACACACACAAGGGGGGGGAGATGCTGTTTCCCAGAGCCAGCTGAGAACAGACACAGACAAAGAAGATCTGACATGTCCATCTCAGAAGCCCCGTTTTTATTGAGCTGTCTAATGTTGATGAATACACATTGGATCACTAATGAAAACATCGCTTCTAATAGGGAACAAGTGCCCTTTAGCCTTTTGTCCTGCCTCAAAGCAAAGGTGACTTCCCTTCAGGGATGCAACATGGTGAAGTTGGGATGGTGTGCCTTCACTGAAACCCTTCCAAGAAACATACCAGTCGAAGAAAGGTTCCCACTCAGGTAGTTGATGAAGTCACCATACGCCCGACCCTCTCCTGATTTAGAACAGACAAACCTGATCTTACTGGCTCCCTCGACATTGGGGAATGGCAAGACTGTGCTTTTCAAAGATCCCCACACATCATGCAAAGACCAGACACACATCCCAGCAATCAAGGCAGCCGGATTAGCAAGCGGGTAGTGGGGGTCCAAAGGCTGCCCACCTACTGGGCACGAAAAGTTTGAATTAGGAAGGGAAATCTGCCAGGCTGGGGACCTGTCAAAATCATCTGGCTGTAGGCACACCCTAGAGCCAAGTGATTTTGATAGGTCTGGATTTCCCTTTGCAATTCAAATTTTTCACAGTTCAAGGCATTTGTAATTCAAGGCATCACTGTATTATTATTCCAATGTTGTAAATGTCTTACATCCTATCTAGATATCCTTTCATTTCCCTAGTTTTTTTTCGTATAAAAGGAAGTAAACAATTTGGATTATATACAATTTCGATTATATACTAATTTGAATATCGGTTATGAAAGGAAACTAAGTTTTGCAATAAATAACTAGTTTTTTATAAGTTGAAAATTATTTTTATTCCTTCTCCATGGTATTTTGTGCATATTGGTTGCAGAATTGAGATTTTCTTTACAGAATATAAACACTCAGTTATGATTAATGAGGTTGCAAAGGAACGTGAAAAAGAAGTGCTCGAAATTAGTTCTTAAATGGAACTGATATATTGGTTTTTAGGAGGGTTGGATCTAGTAAACTTCCATAAAGAAACAATTGTTGTAAATGATTTTGTTTTCACAGGTATTCAGTACTTACTCAAATGAAGACTATGATAGACGCAATGAAGAAGTTGACCCTGTGGCAGCATCTGCGGAGTATGAACTTGAGAAGAGGGTGGAAAAAATGGAGGTCTTTCCTGTGGATATTGAAAAAGGTACAATGTGTTCTCTTACCTGGAAGTAAGCCCCACTGAAAGTGGTGAGACATATGTAGGACTGTAGTTCAGTATAAGGAATTACAATATGTTCTTAGGTTAGAATAAAATTGCTTCCTAACTGTATGATACCTTCAGGACTTAATAGATTTGAACCTTCTATCCAAACAGTTAAGAGAAATAATTTTAAAAATAGAAGATTTGTACAGTACAAAGTCCTGGTAGAAAATACATTTAGTCATCATAATGACATTGCTTTCATAAAGAATTGATAAATACTTCTGTTTTCAATTATCATAGTTGTAAATGGAATTCATTATTGAAAAGCTATCAGTTTAAGTCTGTGAAGATTCTCAGTCATCCAGGTGCGTTTATCTGGGAGTTGAGTCATGGCTACTGGACTTCTTTTTTGAGAGATAGAAACGTTTCGCTGTTCATCCAAACAGCTTCATCGGTCTGAATACAGCTGGTGCAAGTAGACCTTCTTATAGTCAGCTTGACCTCTTGTCCCCTGGTCTGATTGGCTCATAAGATGAACAATAGCCTGAATAGGCTCGTTAGGGAGACATTAGTGTCCATGGCCTTAAGGTAAACAATGGCCTAAGGTGCTGAAACCCATCAAGAATGGGCCGTTAGCTGTGACCTGGTGGTGAAGGCTCCTTGATTTGCCTGGGTACTTTGGAAAGTACAGCCTGATAAGTAGCAGATAGACTATGCCGGAGCCCACCACCTCTGTTGAGGGGGGATTTTCAGTGCTAACATGAATGGCTTCCCTTACTCCTCTCTCAAACCACCTCTCTTCTTTGTCTAATATGTGTACATCCTCATCTTTGAAAGAGTGGCCTTTGTCCTTCAAATGGAAGTATACTGCTGATTCTGGTCCTGAGCTGTTACCCCTCCTATGTTGGGCCATTCTTCTGTTTAATGGCTGTTTAGTTTCTCCGATGTAGAGGTCTGAACACTCTTCACTGCATTGGACTGCATATACTATATTGCTCCTTTTATGGTTTGGTATCGGATCCTTTGGGTGGACAAGTCTCT
>JAHTLZ010003547.1:31422020-31493251 GCA_023846285.1 Phrynocephalus versicolor | reverse complement strand
CCCTCTGTGTTTAGATACTGCTCAGTGCTACACTGGCAGAGAAGTTCACACCTTCCCGTCTTGTTAGCTTCTCGTTCAGTGTAGCACTGAGCAGGTAGATGAAATTGCTGTATTTTTAACAAGAGTTGGAATGTGGTAAAACAGGGATGGGCGCACATAGCTTTCAAGATGTTAGGCTGCACTTCCCCTAATCCCTCATCATTGCCTATCCTGGCAAGAAATGATGGGAACTGCCAGCAATATCTGTAGGGTACTCTGGTTGCACAGCTCCCATGGAGAGCAAGTTCTGTCTTCTCTAAAGCCATCCTTCAAGTAAATCTGTTTTGAATTACCATCTATTGGTTCATGTTTATCTTTTCCCCCCTCTCTCTTTACACTTTTTGTGCACCTACCTTTCTTGCTTGTTCTTTATATTGGAAGCTGTGTATAAAGTAAATTTCCACGATGTAGTATTAATAAATATTTATCTTATCTTGATAGAGTATTTTTTCCTTCTGAAACCTAGTACAGATTGTAGGAATCAAGGTTGGTTGTCTACTGTATATCATAATGTAAAAAACATGATTGAATACTAATTCATAAAAGAGCACTGGTTGCTTTTTTTTTGCTATGGGGAGAGAAGTTTGTTTTAATCCTTAAATATCATCTTTAAACGCAATTAAATCTGTTACAGAGTTTGATTCTTTTGTTGGGGACACTCCAAGGTTGGATACCAGTGCACATAAAGCAAAAGCTCAGCTTGCCTTAAAAGTAAAACGTCAGCCACCATCTCGATCAAAGCTGAAAGAGTCTCTTGAGGCCGGACAAAAAGAAAGAAACTCACAGGTACAGAATTCAATTAGTTATTTTTTTGCTTACAGTTTGTAATGTTGTAGCTGATACATTTGTAAGACAACTGATATCAGATGGTACACTACAGAAGGTCCTTTATTATGCCAGCATTCCAGCAAGACAACAGTTTGTTTTAGGCAATACTAAAGCACTTGCTATAGCTTTGCACTAGTTGTTACATCTCACTTGTTAGTGCACTGTGGACAGTGTTGGCAAGAATATTGTGCTAATAAATGCTCCGGAATATTATGTACAGTTATTTTGCAGGGAAGGGGGAGCATAATCTAGAAGTCATTTTCCCTTCTGTATCTGAGGGTCTGAGCCAATGTTACACTTACAAACATCCTTCCTATCTTTCTAACCACTCTCAGTTTCTGGGTGAGTTCTTCAGATACGGCTATGGTCTTCACATGCTTCATCGAATCATCCATGTCTTTTTACTCAGGACATTCAAGGTTTTCAAAATTTTGCTGTCTTTAGACAGGCAGCCACTTAGCATGTTTTATCAAATATCCCCAAAACAGTTTTGTTACCCCTACAAATAAGGACAACAGTAGTTGCTTGCAATATTTAAACCTGTAATCACAGTGAGATTGTCAGCTGCTTATCTCTAGAAGCATGATGCTTTAGGCCAGCTCATATGCATATAAATGAACAAGTCATACTGCCTACACTTTCTCCAGTGTTTTGCTGACTGTTGTAAGTAGACACTTTAGGTGGATGCAAGTGCCAGCAATTCAGTATTTCAAAAGTGTTATTTCGTGGTTGTGCTGACAAAGATTTAGAGGACAAGTATACCAAATTTTGTCACAGTGTGAGTACAGGTATTTATTTCAGCCGACTATACAATTGTTTTACTATATTACCAATTATAGCTGTACAATTTGTCGCCCTTAATTTTGTTAAGAGAGACAGGACAAGATTCTTCTGACATAATTATGGTCTGGATTTACTGCTATAATGGAGTTAGCTATTCTCTTTATAGAAAGGCAGCATAGTAAGGTGGAATTGGACCTAATGTCCATAGCTATCAGTGGGACTGAATTTCATCCTCTTACTATATTGAATAGCAGTTTTAATTCTTCTCAGGGGACTGGCAACTCCCTCTGTATCAGACAGCTACAAAGGGTTCTCATAGTGATCCTAATGTTCTCTTTA
Source organism: Phrynocephalus versicolor (assembly GCA_023846285.1). Lineage (NCBI taxonomy): Eukaryota > Metazoa > Chordata > Lepidosauria > Squamata > Agamidae > Phrynocephalus > Phrynocephalus versicolor. The sequence continues at coordinate 31,491,262 of JAHTLZ010003547.1, read as the reverse complement.
AGAGTCTAATATCCCTTTTCCAAGTGAAGTAACTTGTACTGATGTTTTTGCCATTTAAATAATTTATAGTGAATACATGGAATTGTAATTTGAAATAAAATAAATTTGGAAGGAGGGCCACTATGGTAACAGCTATTGTACACATCATAAAAAAAATCAAAGTGTGTTCTATGAGTTCAAATTTACATTTATCCACCAATAACATTTCTGGGAACAAGCTGACACTCCTTGTGGAATCAAAATTCGTATATATTTAAGATAGGAATACCTCCTGAGTGCAACACCTCCAGGTAAATCCAGGCATGGCATTTAAACCATGTTGTATTTGCAGTGCAGTATAGGCACAAAATTTCTACAGCTTTGAAGAGTTAACCATTAAGCTTGTATCATAATCTAGTATTTACATTACTTAGCCCAGGATTCAAAACCAGAAACAAGTCATTGATGGCAAATGAAGTGTTGTTTGCAGTGTCTCATGATACCCTTATTGTAAGAATGTGAACTTAATACATTCATAAAGGACCATTAACAATGATGAATAGAAGGAGGAGAAAGGGACAGCTTATGTCTTTATAAACTGAATTGGTCTTAATTTTTACATCAGGCCAATAGGAGAATACATTTGATATTAGACTATGTTGAATGTCTGTGGGTAGCCAGGCATTCTTATCTGCAGAGGAGGGAGAGTCTGTAAATATTCTTTGGTCACTTTTATCATATGTGGAATCTAAGATTCTATTTCATCTTCCTATCATTCTGGCTTCATGGACTATATATATTGTATCTGGCCCAATTTGAGAAATCTGCCCTAGTTGTATACCATCTTTGACTGGTGAAGACTTCTGGAAAGCTTGAAAACTACCTTCTTTATAATTCTCAGATTTGGCAAAGATACTGTTCAGCACCGAGTTCTGTTTGGATGCGAGGGAAGAGTAGATAGAGATGCCAGAGACAGAAGATCCATCAGAGCAGAAGGATTTGGGAAGGAAATGGAGTTTCACTTATCCCTTTTAATCCTGAAACATGGCAAATACACAAGAATGTAAATAACAATTTGAGCAATGTGTGACATTGCTTGAATTCTTATTTAAATTCTTGGGTATTCACAATGTTTTATGTCAAAATGTTCAAATTGTTTTTACATGGCTGCATGTTGAACTGGGTTTCATGGCTGGCTTTCTTATTTGGACTTTTAATAAATGCTCAAATATTTTGTTCTCCTTCATGGCCTTCGTGAAGCCACACAGATGGGTTTTCCGACATGCATGTGTGAGGCTCTGGACCTTCCTAGCAACAGAAAGGTCATTAGTCTCCTCCCCCTCCTACTGCGCAGGAGTAGGAGGCTTCCTGGCCAAATGCATCAGATTCCTCTAACCGCAGTGTTGGAAGGTTCATACTCGTTAGTCTCCACGTTCTTCATAGTATTTCCAGCAATTTCAAAAAAGGTTTTTTTTCTTTTATGGCATTTTGCCACCTTTTAAGCCTTTTTCTACTTGTTCGGGGAAAATTCCCCACACTGACAGCCACTCAGAGTGCTTATACAACCCAAGACTTGTGAATTTTGCAAACATTTCAGTACTCAGGCTGTTAAAAACCATCATAACCGCCTTAATACTTATCTTTCAGAAATGGCTCTAATGCCACAAATGGAAAAATCACAATCCTGTTTCTTCTCCAGCTTCTCTGGCTCCAAAGAAATCTTCAAAATCCACCCGTAAAGAGCCTAAGAAGCTACTGCTTCTCCAACAAAAATCTGTATTGTTGAGTTCGAAGTCAGCTTAGCTCCAGTCTGATCAGTCCTATTCTCCATCGTTCTCCGTTTCAGGATCTCCTCCTGTATTGGAGCAGCTTAAAAACTTGTTCGTTCAGGCTCCTATGGTGATACTTTTGGACTCATATGAGGCTCATATATCGGTCTCAAAATTCCGTCCAACGTCGGAAGACGTTCAGCAGGTGTCACTGCACACAGAGACGAATCCGGAGCCAATTTCCCGGAAGGCAAAAAAGAGGCATGGGGACCGGAACCAACTTCATAAGCACCCTTGCCTCAAATCCAAGCATTGAAAAGCTCCAATGCCAAAGAAAGATAAGACCAAGGGTCATGAACATAAATCCAAGGCTCAATCGCAGTCGGGTTCGCAGACCACGCAGGCTTTGATTTCTTCATCTGATCCGTTGACCCTGACAGGCCTTCCTTCTTCAGATTCGAAGCAGGTGATTTCAGCCTGTCCTCAAACACAGTCTGCACTTGACTGCTCTACCAGTCCTGACAATACTTCGGTACCAATGTCTCCTCTGCCAACATTTTCTTTACATTTTGATGGAATGCAATGGCACTTTCAACCTCCATCCAGCTCGAAAAGTCAAGGTCTTCTCCCAATGACTTTGATGCCCTCAGATTCAGATACGTCTTCCCAGTTCGTTATGGAAGACGAATCCGAGAGTCCACAATTTGTTACCACGCCAGACTCAGAGATCGAAGAAGCTGTGCGTCCCTCTTCATCAGAGGGTATGAGAAATTACACTGGTTTCATACTTTGTATGGCCAAAATGTTGACTTAGGGCGTTTATACACGACCCCTAAGCTCCGCTGCAAATGGCTCCCAGCTCCGGAGCTTAAAAATGTTTCCCCACCAGCTCCGGAGCTAACAGAAAATTAAGTGCGGCCCCGCCCACCTAAGCACGACCCAGCGCACCTTTCAAGTACCTGCTCTCAGAAGGTGACAAGTCCTTTATGCGGATCTGGCGGGCTCTCCTCGCTTCTTCTTGTTGTTGTTGTTTTGCCTCCCACCCCTTTAAGAGGAACCAGGAAGTAACCGGGCTGTCGGAGCAACTTCCACCGGCACCGGAGGTAAGGCTTTATTCTTTTGTCCCTTTTTAAGGCTTTTTTTCCCTCCCTCCCCTCACGCAGACAGAAGCAAGGAAGTGCGGAGTCGTGGGGAGGAAGGAAGAGCTACGAACCCCCAAGATTTCTCGTCCGAATTTAAGGGACCAGCGGATCTTAGGGGTCGTGTAAAAAGGCTCTTATTGATTCATAATCCCGAACTAAGATATACCCACCATCTCTATGGGAAGATCTCTTCTGATGAGGCTGCCCCAGTTCACCTTGGTATTATTCCATCGTTCCTTCAAATGACTGACAAAGCTTTTTAAAAGCTTGACCTAAAATGAGTCTCTCGCAAAATCAAATCGATGTATAAAGTCTTTGATGGAAAAGCTCTCTTTCTAAAACATCCCATCCTGAACTTGGTGGTGGTGGCAGCTTCTCAAGTGCAGTCTTGAAATCAAGAAATTCCAATACCACCATCCTAAGAGGGACAGAAACTCAACACAGCAGCCAGAAATGTATATTCTTTCACATCCCTTATTTACAGTATTTCTAACTACCAGGGTGCAGTGGGAGCATACCGGCAGGAACTGTCTCATCTTCATCCCTTGCTCGAGCATCTCCCACAGGATAAAAAGACTGATGCATTGGCCATCTTCAAGGAATCCATGGCTCTGGCAGCTCAGCAGATGCGGTCTGCCAGACATGCATTGGACTGCACTACTAACATCTTGGGATCCACCACTGCCCTTCAATGCCATGCTTGGTTGCAGTCTATAGGGCTATCTGATTATAATAAGGTCCGTATTGAGCAGTTACCGATTGAAGGAGATGGTCTCTTCCTTCCTTCCACTGATGACCTAATGGAGGATCACCAGAAAAAGCAAACCATGGCAGAACGCCTCAACTTGATCCAACAACCTCAGCGGAAGGTTTTTCGATATGCTTGGAGAAAACAACCTTTCCAGCAGTCTTTCACGCCTGCTTACTCCAAACAATAATTCCAAGACAGATCATCAATATCCTCCTCGTTTAATACCTATAGTTTGGCTAAATCCAAGAAGCCCAGATCTTCTTTCTCGCACTTATCCTGCAGCAGGGATAAATGCCCAAGGGGCTTCTGATTCTCTCACTGATATTCATCTATCTTCCTTCCTACCAGCTTGGCAATCCATCACTACAGGCTGATTGGTTCTTTCCATCCTCACTCATGGTTACCAACTAGAGTTTCGCTCAACTCCACCCTTAGAAAACTATGTTTCAACGGATCCTTTTCCTTGCCTCCTGCAAGAAGTGTCATCTCTCTTAGCAAAAAAGGACCATACAGGCTATTTCCCCTGCTATTCAACATCTGGGACACTACTCAAGATACTTCACAGTTCCCAAAAAAGATGGAGGCCTAACGTTCCTTCTTGGATCTGCGCCAACTGAACAAGTATATCAGGCATGTCCAAACTTTGTCCCTCCTGATGTTTTGGACCACAACTCCCAGCATTCTAAGCTTAGATTACTAATGAAAAAGGACTTAGAGAGTTGTGGTCCAAAACTTCTGGAGGGCTGAAGTTTGGGCATGCCTGAAGTAAATTTATTTATTTGTTTCATTATGCTCCGAACAAAGTTGCTCTCAGATGTGACCCTCCTTACCTCCATTTCTTAATGGACAAAGCCGTGTCTTATCCTGACATCTCCTTTCTACCTATGGTAGTTTCAACACTCCACATGTCTCAGCCAATTGCTTTACCAGTGTTTTTTCCCTATCCAGTGACCCCTCTGGAGAGGGATATTCATATGTTGGATGTGCGTTGAGCACTTGATTTTTATACTTCTAGAGCTCAGTTTCTGTTCAACTCAAAAACTATTTGTTTGTTATGACTCCAGTTCAAAGGGGTCTCCAGTTTCCACCCAGAGGTTCTCTCACTGAGTAGTTTCTACTACTGAGTTATCCAACAGGCTGGCCTAAAGATACTTACCTCATCCTATCAAAGCCCACTCTACCAAAGCAGTCTCATCTTATGTGGCCTTTCTGAGAGGTATCTCATTAGAGGACATCTGTAGTTCTGCTATTTGGTTGTACCTGCTTACCTTCGTGAAGCACTACAGGATGGATGCCCGCATGAGATCTACTACGGCTGTTGGCAGGGTTCTCCTTTCCTTTGGACTAGTGTGACTTCCCACCATCCTGTGATTATGTTTGCAATCACTCATCTGTGTGGCTTCACGAAGGCCATGTAGAACCAGTTACTTACCTGTAAAGGTGGTTCTTTGAATGGACCTTCCTGAAGTCACACAGCACCTGCCCACCTCCCCTCCAGTCGTCACGCTGCCTGGTACCTGTCATGCTGCAGCTGGGAGGGAAATGAGGCATTTGGGCGGGAAGCCTTCTGCTCATGCACAGTAGGAGGGGGAGGAGACTAATAACTTTTCTATGTGGCTTCATGAAGGTCCACTCAAAGAACCACCTTTACAGGTAAGTAACTGGTTCTTTTATTTTTTAGATATTTGCATTTTGAGTATTTTTGAGGTACATTTTATATAAACAATAAACATAACTCAGCATCCAGTTGCAGTGTTTCACTTTTGTAAGTGAAATGGCATAAATTATGATGGCAAATTCCAGCTCATTAGCAAGGTACCGGATTACATTCCTAGATGTGTGCAGGTGAAAAAGAGAATAATACAATTGCGGTATCTGGAAGTTGAGTCATGGCAACTGGACTTCTTTTCTTGAGAGACTGAAACATTTCGCTGCTCTTCCAAACAGTTTCGTCAGTCTGAGGAAAGCTAGTGGCGAGTCCTCCATTTTATAGTTCACTTTGACCTCATGTCACCCTGGTCTGAAATAGGCTCATAAGATTAACAATGGCCTGAATAGGCTTGTTAGGTAGTTTCCGTTACGGAACGGAAACGGTAACGGGAATTACTCCGCCAGTACTCGAACTCGAAACGACTAAAGAATAATTGGGTCTGATTTGTCGTTGTCGTTCCTGGCATCGCGGCGATCTCGCGATGCCAAGCGGCACAGAAAAAAAGTTTTTAAAAGTTAAAAAAAAACCCCGATTCCCGGCCCTAAAAGCAGGCGAAAACTGTCTGAGGGCACCTACCAGGCCAGAAGGGTGTTTTATTTGGGGGGGGGGTTCCCCGCCCCCCCTCTCCTTGGCTAGTGCTACTGCTGCGCTGCTGGTACCAGGCGGGGGGGCATCGTCTCGTCTGCCTTTGCCATGCGGTGTGCGGGCGGGGGGATGCAAAATGGCGACCGCAATATTTTTTTTGAAATCGTGGCCCAAAAACCCACCAAAGCACCACAGAAACATGCGAAAATTACCTATTTTAAACGCTTGAATTTTTACAGTAGCAGCAGTGGGTTTGTCTTGCCAAAATACGTCTCCGTTTATTTTATTTTATTTTATTTTATTTTTATTTTTTTACACCTGCGCACGCGCAATGATGGGCTGGCCATGGGATGGGACCATGCAAATTTTTGGAGCCATTCCACCAATCGCATGGCCAGGTTTTGCTGAGACTGTACCAGCCTGGGAGGGCGCATCCTCGGCGTCTCCATTTGCCATGCAGTGCGGGGGGATCCAAAATGGCGACTGCAATATTTTTTTTGAAATCGTGGTCCAAAAACCCACAAAAGCACCACAGAAACATGCGAAAATTAGCTATTTTAAATGCTTGAATTTTTACAGTAGCAGCAGTGGGTTTGACTTGCCAAAATACATCTCTGTTGATTTATTTTATTTTATTTTATTTTTATTTTTTTACACCTGCGCACGCGCAATGATGGGCTGGCCATGGGATGCAAATTTTTGGAGCCATTCCACCAATCGCATGGCCAGGTTTTGCTGAGACTTCTGGGTGTGCCAGAGAGGGCATTAAAAGCCCACAAACCCGAACCCTAAACCCTAACCCAAACCCAAACCCGAACCCATACGCTAGTACACTGTGTTCTTTGTGGGCCAGAGGCACCCAGAGGTACAGCCCACTAACCCACCGTAACCTTAACCGTTACCCTAAGCCTAGCCCTTACCCCGCCCCGACCCCATGCTCTGGGAAGTCAAGTCGCGCTAAATTGCGGCGGTAACGACAAACGAAAAAACGCAAAACGAAACGACAAATTTTTGAAAAATTTCACGAAAAACGGAAACGAGCCGAAACGGACCCGTCCCGAAAAACGACAACTCGGAAAAAAAAAATTCCAAGTCGTGCCCATCTCTAGTCTTAATAGCCTTAAGGCGAACAATGGTTTAAGGTGCTGAAACCCATAAAGTATTTGTTGTTAGCTATGGCCTTGGTAGTGAAGGCATGAAGTATTTTTGATTTGTCTGGGTATCATTGAAATCGTAGCCTGATAAGTAGCAGACAGATTGTGCCTGAGCTCCCCACCCCTGTTGAGAGAGGGGTTTTCAATACTCACATGAATGGCTTCCCTGACTCCTCTCAAACCACCATAGGAACTATAAAATGGAGGACTTGCAACTAGCTTTCCTCAGATTGACAAAGCTGTTTGGACGAGCAGCAAAACGTTTCAGTCTCTCAAGAAAATAAATCCAGTTGTCACGACTCAACTTCCACATGAACTCACCTGGATGACTGAGAATCTTCACAGACATACAATTGCTGTACTTTGCCTGTAATCAAAACCTCGTGTAGTTACACAAGACATCTTTTATGTGGTTCTGTAAAAAGGCAGGCACAAAGTGAGTATCTCTGCAGAGGATGTTCCAGGAGCGGTGCTGTCAGAGAAAAGGGTCAGTGTCTGGTAGACACTTGTCTAACCACTTCAAGACAACAGCTCCAAGGGCAGGTCTTAGATGGCAGCCGCGTCAAACAAGCTGATACAGGAAAAGGTGGCTGTTGAGATACTTTGATCTTAGATAGATTAGATCATAATATAAACATTTTAATTTTTATGCACTTTCAGGGTATGGATGATTATGAGACAGAGGAAACTATCCAGGTGAAGCCTTCAGAAGTGACAGAGACGATAACTACCTCACAGGAGAATGACGTAGATCAGAGAGCCAACCAGCATGAGCATGCTGAAAGTGCTGACACTTTATTAGATCCAAGTCCAACCATTTCTGTGCATTCTTCTCCAGTGTATAAACCACAAAGAGAAGGTAGTCCTGGAGCAGCTCAGCAAATCTCTAATAATGATACTGCTCCAAATTCTCCTTCAGGATACTCGCGAAATGTTAAGCACAGAGAATCAAAAGGAAAAGGAAAAGCAAACAAGGGTAACTTTAACAATAATGTTTCAAAGGTTTTTATATCTTGGACAAGTATTGTTAAGATGATGCATTTTTAAATGGAAAATTCATCTTACTAAGCACTTGGTGTCTCATACTGAATATATCAAAGGAAGGATAATGTAAGTGCAATCACGGGTGTTATCTGTGGTTAATGCTTGACAAAGGTCTAGAAAGCATGTTGACATTCTTGTGCACATCTCCTTCCCGTGTGATAAAAGGATTTTATCTGTGCCTGCCAGATTCAGGTTGATAAGAGCAGCTTTTGTTGAAGTAAGTGCCTTTAGAAAGGAGGACACTTTCTTTCTAAAATCAGTCCTGTTTATTTTGTCTTTTGAGATGGTTTTCCAGCAAAGAGTCCCAAAAGCGACTTGATCAGTGCATTGAAAATGCTCTGCTCATACATGAGAGGGAATCAATAATATACTTAAAAATATACTTTATTAAATAACACCCCTGTCTTGAACATTTTTCCTGTTATAATGACATTGTAGAAATTCTTCTAGGAAATTTAATGTAATTAAAATACAAAAAGATATTTTAATGTGCTTAACACATCAGTCATCTTATGTTATTCTGCTAATGCAAAAGAACAACTTATTTTAAAGTGTGTTTCTATTGCATGAATTTTATAATCTATAAAACTGCATTCATGGGAAGCACCTTGTATCAATATTTTCATTTAACACAGATGACAAAAGGATTGAAGAAAAAACTGAATCAAATGAAGGTTCTTCTGCTGGAAAGGCCAAAAGACGTTTCCCAGATTTTGGGTAGGTTTTCTTCAGTACTAGTGGACAGGAATGATCTTGTAGTTAACTAAACAGTATTTCATTGTATGGGTTTAGAGATGTAAAATTTCCAGAAACTTGGGGGTGGGGGGTTCAGGAAAAATCATTCCCCTCCCCGCGCAAACATTTCCATTTTTCTCAAGTGCCCCCCCCCCCCCAATGATTTCAAAATTTCCAGAAAGTTTATGTCTCTATAATGGGTTTTAGATTTCTTCATTTGTCTTGAATGACAGAGATATTTGGGATTTTCTGTTTGTCTGAAACAGAGATCTTCTCAGAGGCATCCTTCAGTCTTGAGAGACTATGGTACTGTGCTCTGTATAGAAGTCCTAAAGCAACATCTAACGTGGCTTAAAGGGCCAATTCGAGAGTGACAATCCCTTCCACACTGAGGACAGATACAGTATGTCCCTTTCCTAGCCCCCAGACTTCGCTGTTTATGGGATTGCCGGGATTGAGGTGTCTTTTCAAATTGTAGAAGGCCATGCTGTATCTTTTTCCTCCAGGCTGAATGATCAGAGGCAAGGTTTCCCATCTGTTAAGGTCCATCCCCAAAGTCTTCAGATCCCTCTTGCAGATATCCTTATATCGTAGCTGTGGTCTCCCTCTGGGGTGCTTTCCCTGCACTAATTTTCCATGCAAAAGATCTTTTGGAATCCGTCCATCTGCCATTCTCACAACATGCCCAAGCCAGCGTAGATGCTGCTGTTTCAATAATGGATACGTGCTAGAGATTCCAGCTCATTCCAGGACTATGATCTTACATTTATGTTAAACAATGAACCTCATTGGGGATAACTTTTTCCAGAATTGGGCTTTACACACTGAAATAAAAAATCAATTGGCCTGCCTCACTATGACAGCATACCTAGATTCCAAAATGGAACTAGAGTTGCCATGTTTAAAGGTTGAAAAAATTAATTGCAGTTTTAAGATGGCAATTGTTTATCGGATAGCAAGGTCCCACACACGTATGTACATGTGAGACAAGTTCATTTTTGCATACCATTATATCCATACAAAAATGCCCGTGTCTTAGAATTAAAATAGATTTGCAGAGTTTGTAGTTGAAGTGTGATTCACATCAAGCCAGATTTTCATGTGTGAAGTCGGTCCTTTCTTCTATAAAACTTGTAACATGAACTCTGTTTTATAGTGGTATCTAACATTTCAGCACAGAACAAGCAAGGCATTGTGAAATTAATTTTTAAGGCAATCATCCCTTGCCTTGAGTGGAAACTAGGAATACAGTGGTGCCTCTAGATATGAAATTAATTCATTCCTCGAGGCACTTTGTAACTTGGAAATTTGTGTATCTCGATTCTAATGGCGTGCAATGCACCCTGGGAAGTCTTCCACAAAAATTTTGTATCTTGAATTTTCCCATAGAGAATTTTCGTGTCTTGAGTTTTTGTGGACGTTTTTCGGATGACTTTCATTCCCAGGGTGCATTGCACCCCGGACAGTCTTCCCTTCATATTCCATCCCCCCCCCCGTTAACTAAGGATAATTGTATCTAGAGGCACCCCTGTACCTCTGTGCTCTCTGAGTGCAAGTTATATTTTCAGCTTCTTTATAAATAATGTGCCATTTCTGTTTTCTGAACATACAGTATTTGTTTTGTTCTACTGTTAGAACATTTTTCAATGGGAAACACATTGCAGTTCATATTTTGACATTATATGGTAATTAATCTCTTAATTTTTAGAATGCCATGTTTTTCAAGACTGACTGGTTTCATTTTACAAGATGTACAAATTAACTATTTTTTTACATTTAGGGGCCTAAGAAAATCTGGTGGTAAAGGCAGGAAACAAGAAAAAGAAAATACAAGGGGTTCTCTGGATAGCCGGTATTTATAAATGCATTTTAATTACATTTTGAACTGGTATTCAAAATTGAGGGACTAGGCTGGCATGGCAGTATATTTTATGAATATGCTATCTTTCTTAATTTAATTGTCATGTGTTGTTAGGTAATGTATAGCCTTCTGTAAAAATGCAACATTGAAATGCAACTAAATGTTTTCTGACCTAGCAGCAGCTTACTGTGGAAAAAAATGACATGCTAATACAGCTACCTGCAGTACTTATAAAATAGTAATCTGTGCCTACTAATTTGAAGAGTATTAAGTACAAAGTTTACTGTCATGCATGTAATGTGAAAATATGTTAATCTTAACTGCAATGTATTTAACATAATGTGATTATATGTGCAGTAGATTTTTGCAGATCATTTATAAAAGTTAAATTATTCCAGAGGCTCCCGAGAACTCCTGGAAGATTCTGTCAACAACTTATCTGCATCAGATTCTGATTCACCTATTCCAACCTGCATGCCTTTTTCTTGGTTTGGAGATAGTCACAAAGAACATAGTTCTAGTAGCACCCTGAGCTATTCACAGAGTGGACATGATGTCTTTGAGCAGAGCCAAGAGAAGAACAGAAGCAAGGTAAATGTGTCAGTGCTTTGCCAAAATATCAACCCTTGTAACTGAAATTAATGTGCTAACTCACAATATTACCAAACGTACAATATTTGGCTTCTGTATTGGAATCAAAGAGTCTGAGTTTTAAAAATATATTCACTTTTTCCCTAGAACAGTTCTTTTCTACATATTCAGTTGCTTTCCATATGGACTGATTGGTACTGGTGTATATTTTTTTGTGGGGGCGGGGGCGGGGAATGGAAAGCCATCAGCTTTTCTCCCATTTTGTTATGCCTTCTACTATTTCCATCTGGTATCATGCATATATTACTCTTTTCCTTTTTTGCTTGTGCAGTTCTTGCTAACAGTTTAGAATTTTAATTGATAAATTCAAACTACTATCTGTTTTATGAGCTGTCTCCAAATTGATTTCTTCCAATTCTTTCCTTTTTGCTTGCAATTGTACCATTCCTCTGGTTTCCCTATTAACAAGAAATATCCTTTCTAACTCTTTAATATGATCTTCTTGTTGTTTTAATATATCTTTTTTGTTTACTGTCATGTAATAAGGATTTCTCGTTTCAACGAAAAATAGATAATGGTTGGAAAAAGTTGGATAATCAAGAAGTTGTTGGTTTTTTTAAAGCATGTTTCTATGTTGGAAAAAAACATTTTAATTACATGTATGTCTGTTGAAGGCATTTGCTGAAGCCATTAAATGTTTATTTCCTTCTTTGTTCCTGAAGAAAAAGATGTGGCAACTGCAAGTCTATGTGCATACGTTGTTGTGTTTCTTAGTAAATATTCATGCTCTTGCATGAATGATTATAACAACATGATTTTGGTAAAACATACATAATTGGCAAATTTTTCCATAGGTTTCCAAAATAGTTTGTTGAGAATATTTTCCCTTTTTGATTGCTTGGTTGTCTGGTTTTAAAGCTAGCTTTGTTGTGCATGTCAAGCCATTGTACTTCATTTGAGGTGTGACTAGATGGGTAGTTGTCCTCCTCTTTGGTCCATTCAGAGAATATGCTGGTTTACTTCTTTTCCTGGTGACCCCATGGCATATGTTCCATCGTGAACCATCCTGTCCCGGATACGTGCCTTCCCAAATCTTTTTGGGTCCCTGTCGCAGTCTACTTTTTGTTGTTGCTGGAGATAGGATTGCACCGTTTGGTTCAGTACCAGCACGTGTGCTTGATGAATTGAATCAAAGCAGATGGCTCAAGGTCTTTAAGCTTACTCCTCTGTAGAGGGAAGGTGTGTGAGAGAAAGCAAAGGGTTTTTTTTTCCAAACCTTGTAGGGCCGTGCTAATAGATATGCTGTTGTTGTTGTTTTTTTTGGGGGGGGGGCAGGTAGGGATTCTTGAGGTATATTTGATTTCTTTATCCAAATTAGCAGTCCTTCTTGACCAGAAATCACCCATTCATGTAGATGAAAAGATTGCACCAAATGGCATGCTGCATGTCGGTGTGACCTACAGTGATTTTATTTAACCTGATTCAGACTGCTGCAGTTTGCCCATTTAGTTGCACCCTTTGTTTCTTGTAGCCACAGAAAAGGTATGTATGCCTTCTTGTCATGAAGGTACTTGCACTTTCAAGTAACCCTGTGAATTAATAAGTTTACAGATAACACAAAATTGGGTGGAATAGTTAATAACTTGGAAGACAGCAGACAAAATTCAAAACGATCTAGATATTCTTGAGCACTGAGCTGAAAACAACAGAGACAAATTCAACAGGAATAAGTGCAAATAAAGAAATCCAACACAGAGTTAGAAGATGGGGGGCACTGTACCTGGCTTAGAAACATTGCAAGCAAGAAGGATCTTGGAATTGTTATCACAAGCTGAATATGAGCCAACAGTGCAGTGTAGCTACAAAAATGCTATTGTAGGCTGCATTAATAGAAGTATAGTCTCAAAATCCTGCAAGGTACTAGTTCCCCTCTATTTGGCATTGGTTAGGCCTCTTCTTCAGTACTGTGTCCAGTTCTGGACATTGCACTTCAAGAAGAATGCTGACAAACTGGAATCAGTTCAGAGAATAATCAGGGGACTGAAAACCAAGTATTGTGACAGAAGACTGAAAGAACTTGGTATGTTGAGCCCTGAGAAAAGGAGTCTGAGGGGAGATATAATAGCAGTTTTCAAATACTTGGGCAGCATTTGTTCTTGCTCAACCCAGAATATGCAACAGTGGGCTCAAGTTACAGGAAGCCAGATTTTGGTTGAATATCAGGAAAACTTCTTAGCTGTTAGAGCAGTATTGCAATGGAACCATTTATCTCAAGAGATGGCGAGTGTTCCAATGCTAGAGTTATTCAAGATAAATTTAGACAACCACTTGCCAGATATCCTATAATTTGTATTCCTGCCTTGATCAGGGGGTTGGACTCTGTGGCCTGGTAGGCCCCTTCCAACTTCAGGATTCTATGATTCAGTTTTCAGACATTTGTCTCAATACAGTGCGTGCTGCTAGTGGCTTATAATCTTGTATTAAATGTGAGAGATGTTTCATTTTATCAGATATGAAGCTAACTTAAAACAAGACAAGCCTGTTTCATTTGTAACATTTTGTCCTCCTTTGTGGCTTTTGTGAAGCCACAGAGATGGGTTTCCCAGTGTGTGCACGTGAGGCTAGGACTTCCCTAGCAATAGGAAATTTAATTAGTCTCCACCCCTTCACACTGAGCATGTGCAAGGACTTCCTGCCCAATTTCCTTCAGCTCCCTCTTAACGCTGCACTAAGAGGTAACATTTTGTTAGTCTCCTCCTATTTTCTTCATCCATCACTTATTTTTACCTGTTTATGGCATTTTTGCCTCCCTTCAAATGGTGAGTTTCCTGCAAGGGAAAAAAATTCCTAGCTACCTTCTAGACTTCAAATCCTCCCTCCCATGGGAAATTTGATACAAACTATACCTTTCCCCTGCCACAGGGAGGAAATTTCATCTCTCCTCCAAAAGAAAGCTATTCAGCCAGTTCCTCAGTCCATGATTCCCCACGGCCACTTCTCCAGGTACTGGAGACGGCTAAATCTACATCTAGGCATAACGAAATTCCGTATGATAACTCTGGAGAAGCTAGTTCCCTTCCTCCAACATGGAGATTGGTTCGGAGTGGTGAACTTAAAGGAGGCTTACTTCCATGTTTCAGTTCATCCAACACACCGGCGATTTCTCATGTTTGCTGTGGGCAATGATGCCTACCAATATTCTGTGCTGCCATTTGGTTTGGCAACAGCACCAAGGGTGTTTACTAAATGCATGCCCCCCGTTGCTGCCCACCTCAGAACATAAGGTATCATCGTTTTTCCATATTTAGATGACTGACTGGTAGTCTCAGAGAACAAGGAACAAGCAAAGGAGGACATTTGCCTCGTTCTCCTTATCCTTGCTAGCTTGGGCCTGCAAGTGAGCTGGGAAAAGTCCTGACTCTTTCCATCACAGAGGATCACTTTCATAGGAGCTGTGCTGGACTTGTCGAAAGCAATGGCATTTCCACCCATTGAGCGCATTGATGACCTTCACTTGCTGCTCCCCCCCCTCCTTTTCAACCAAACAAAGAGGTTCCGGTTGTCATGGTTCAGAGACTTCTCGGCTACATGGTGTCCATGATCTGTTTCCTACCGCACACAAGAGTGAAGCTCAGGATCCTACAATCATGGTTCCTCTCTACTTTCAACCCACTCATCGATCCACCCTCCAAACCTCTGAGGGTTCCAAGGGACCTTCCTTGTCAGCTTACCTGGTGAATGAGCAGATCCAACCTTCTGATCAGTTGCCTGTTCCGGCCCCCCCTTCCAACCCTTCAAATAACGACCGATGCGAGCAATTCCGGTTGGGGGTCTGTCTGCTGGGAAATTACAGTACACAATGTGTGGTGTCCTCAGGAGTAATCACTGCACATCAACCAACTAGATCTGCTAGCTATTTTCAAGGTGTGCCGGGCCTCCCTCCATCACCTCTCCAGCAATGGATCATTCTATGCCAAATGCATAGAAACTTGATGTCATGGATTTAGTTCATTTTGGTACATTTGTACCTTACCATGATAAGTTTGAAATTCATTTTTTCCAGATTTTTTGGTCCACCCGTTTATGAGATATTGCATTTTCAAAATTGCAAAAAAAAAAAAAAGAAGAAGAAGAAGCCAAAATTCACTACCCACCATACTTTCAAATGTCATTTAATAGATACCTGTGGTAGCTATAGACCTGGGACAGGTGTTGTTTTTAAGCTTATGAATAGGGCTTTCATATGATATACAACATGATCCAATTGTATATTTTCAAAAAAAAATTACACGTTTAAATAAATATAAAATTTGAATTTTTGGAAAAACAGAATTTTTAAAAATGTTCAAAAATCTTACACTTAAATATACATATCACTCCAAATTTCAGGATGGTATGTCAATGGTAGCGTATAAAACTTATTTTTTCTTGTTGGCAGTGACAAGGAATTAACTTGATCTTAAATATGCTGTGCTTAGGAAATGTCACAAATGTGCTAGCATTTTTGAAATTGGAAAAATGCATTTTTCTTATTTCTAGTGGGAACTGGTTTTCAAAATTGCAGTCAGAAGTATATCATGGTAGTCAAGGAACAGATAAAGCAACCAAATAATAGAGAAATCCCAACGAAGGAAATTTCCTCTAAGTTTCAAGATAATGGGTGGGGATCTTAATCTCCCTTTAATGATTCAATCTAGTTTTTTTTTTCATTTTATTTGCCAGATGACTTTTTTGCCCATATCATGTTTACACAGCCAGCGGGGATGCTGCCAAGAGATCACCAGCATATTTGCCCAATCAATTATCTGTTGCCAGAATTGAAAACTTCATAGCAAATGAAGAAAAATGCAGTCAGCAGCATGACCCCTTTCCCTCTTGCTTGAGTAGGTGTCTAGCCAATGCCTTTCATTTTCAGTCAGGGGCTTCTAAGAGATGGAGGATTGCTTCTATAACAAGCTCGGAGGGATAGGTGGGGCTGCAACTCACAGTGGGAAAGAGGAAGAGAGCAGGAAAAAGTTTGTTTTCCCTGCATAACCAGACACACCCACGAGATGCTGTTGGTGGAATCTGGGATTTCAGTTTGCATACAAAATATCATATTTCAGGAACATAAAGGGATTTTACAGGGAATAAATTCTGCACTAACTCAGTATGCGCGAACATTCTGTTTTACATAACCCTGAACTTTCTGAAAGTGTGTTCATATGGAACAATTGAACACTTTAAATTCTGAGATAATACTATAAATGGGCATGTAAATAAGACATTTTGTAGATAATCAAATTTCTTACTGAATGGTTAGTTACTCTGAAAAAAAAATATTGTGCCTCCTTGTGATTGATTATTCCAAGGAGTAAGTTAACAAAACATTATTTTCACTTGTTTGCAGAGTAGAATTGTCATAGATGGTTCTTACCATAGCAACTCAAGTTGTGATCTGTCAGGCTTAGTGACAGAACCAAATCTTTCAGGGCGTTCACACACTTTAGCCTTCTCTTCAAATGAGGTGAGTTTCAGTGTGTTTGTGTACTGTTGCTGTCACAATTCCAAATCATGCCATGTAGGTTTGTTTAAAATGAAATCGGCAGGTTGTTCTTGCACTTTGAATATTTTTCTAACCTAATATTGAAATATCATGTAATACCCATAAAAGAATGTATACATTAAAGCTTTATTCAGTCAATTATGTTTATTTTGATATATCATGTGTATTGTTTGACTCTCGTCATTAATTACGTTGTTCATTACTTTCTAAGCTGTTCTATAAATTTCAGTTCTGGCAGTTATAACAAAAGGGCAAAATTGGTTAGATATTAAATGTGAATATATTTTAATTATATTTTCAGATACAGAGGTAATAATGAAGGGAAGGTTAAATATTTAGATGAAGAGACAATAGTTTGTATTTTAGCTTGATTTACTTTTTTAAACTAGCATTTTTATTTTTATAATACACATGGCAGGGGTGTGTGGAATTGGAAAACCTGTCCTTTAGTGAAATTGATCATGGTATTGCTGAAGAAAAATCTGATTTTCTAAATTGTATCCAAAATCTAAAGGAAGGTTGTTGTTGAGCAAGCCACTTAACAATGCTGTGAAATTCAGGAGCAAGCTGTTCATGTTTGTATGAATGGCGTGTAATTGAACATCTAACACTATACAAGTTTCTTGTTAGTTTTTGAAACACTAAGATTTTTTTGTCACTCTTTTGACCTTCTGTATATTCTGTTATTGTCAGAATTGTTCTAGATTGTTCTGTAAACAAATTTTCTTTTCTTTCTTGAATTACTCAAATAGTTTTCATTGAGGAGAATCACAGCTCCTCACATAGTGGCTGAAATCTTGTTGGATATATCTGTGTGAGCATAAATGGCAATGATGTCATTTGCTTGCAATGTTATTCCACAATTTAATCAAATTGAATGCTTTCTACCCCACTCCCTATTCCAGTGCCCCCGAGGGATCCCTTTGACCTGGGGAAGCCTTTGAGATCCACATAATTTTTGGGGGAGCGGGGAGTCTTCGGTGTCACAGCAGCACTACTAAATTGCCACTAGTATCAGGTGATGATTTTCCAGCACTAAAAGCTTCTTTGTCCTGACCTTCATTTCTCTTACTCTCACATATTTCTTGAATAGACTATTTATCTATTTTTTGCCTTCTCGACTCCCCAGTTTTCAACCTGTATTCTTTTCCCCCCTAGTGCTTTTACTTATCTCCAAACCCACCCAACCCATTACATTATCTGTTTTAAAAAGCATTGGAATCCTACTCAAGGCATTTCTTTGCTTGTTTGAGGCAGCATTTGATAGCAGAGTATCTGGTCTATTCATGACATTCAGTCATTCCCTTCCTGTAGTATACCAGTTTAGGTACAGTCCATATATACACATGTTCTTTATGCCACATGGAAAACAAATGGCATTTTGTTACCTAAGGTAAAGGTAAGTTCTGGTTGAGGTTCAGGAAACATGCATCCCCATTAGATTCATATGGCTGTAGTAACTATCTACAGTTTATCTAGGAACATTTTCCCAAGACTTCCATGAGCTTCTTTGCCCACTTGGGAGTTGGAAAATCTAGACCCCTCTGCAGTTCTCTGTTGGAATTGTTCTACATTATCAGTATGTCTTTAGTTCTATACTACTAGAGCTAGAAGTCCTGGTATAAGAGGTTACAGTATGTAATCCCTCTTATCCAAAGAAAACTAAAGTTTAAGCCCCAGATGGACGCCTCCTGCACTTCAGATCAGAATGGACATTTATGGTCGGCAAGTTGTATGCCTTTTTCTCACTTGGTAGTCACTAGAATATCCAGCACACAGGAATTTATCCTCCCTAACAATAAATGTTATGAGTCATGAAGCCCCCTTTGACTGATCTGACAATATGAATTAATGTCTTACAATAAACAGCCCGGTTCAGATTTTTGCAGACTCAAGGCTGTTGGCTTTCTTTATCTCATGTTCACTCTTCCTTTTTCCTTCTTTTTTTAATATTACCTTCAGCTTTTTCTTAAGCATTGGTGTCTTCTCCATAAAATCTTGTCTTCTGATAAAATGTCCAAAACAGATATTCTTAAATGTAATCGTTTTGACTTCTAGTGAGCATTCAGACTTGACATGATGTAGAAGCACCTTATTTGTCATTTTGGTGGACAATGACATTCATGAATTGCTCCGCTCATTTTGAGTGAACTGATTTCTTTCCTGTCCCACCTTCACATCCATACATTGTAGTCAGAAATACATAGTGTGGATGATCTTGGCCTTGTGCATTATTTCCAGGTTTCTGTCTTCTGATTTCTTGGGTGTAGTCTCCACTTGGATAAATTCTGAACTTGCATACAGCCAGTCTGTTAACAATTTTGATCTGTCCATTGTTGACATCAAAGTTAGCGTTCTTTTGACACATTTTGTCATCTTAATGTTCAATTGTAATCCTGCTTTTGCACCTTTTCTTTTACTGTCATCAGTAAAATTGATATGCTTGTTGTTGTTCAGTCGTTCAATCATGTCCGACTCTTTGTGACCCCATGGACCAGAGCTCGCCAGGCCTTCCTATCTTCCACTGCCTCCCGGAGTTTAGTCAAATCCATATTGGATGCATCGATGACACCGTTCAAGCATCTCATTCTCTGCTGTCCTCTTTTCCTTTTGCCTTCAATCTTTCCCAACATCAGGGACTTTTCCAAGGACTCCTCTGTCCTCATGAGGTGGCCAAAGTACTGCAGCCTCAGCTTCATAATCTGTCCTTCCAATAGTTGTTGCTATTTTGTCACTTTAATTGAATAATTGTATACCTGAAATTATTAGTGTTTCTTGTACTAAATTTTGCTCTTCCTTCTCCTGAATCTTATTTAGCTTTCTGTATAATTGTACTATTTATCTATAGGTTTTCATTTATGAGTTTTAAATATTACTAAATAATCTTAGGTGCTTGATTACTCTTGAACATTTTAATGTAACGATAATATGGGTTAAATTCCAGGGAGAAATTTAATTAAGCCTTACTTACAAAACAGAACAAAGAGCACAATTCTGCCTTGTTCTATATAGCCCTTATCTCCAAAATTTGCTCTGAAGGGATGGGGGACCTCAGAGGACATGGAATTTTGAAAGTAAACTACCATATTCTTCATCTATAAGACACTTTATGTATAAGATGGCCTCCACTTTTCCAACCCAAAATTAGTTTTGCATCTGTGTGGTTCTCTGTTTGTTTGACTTAAGGCAACCCACAACTTTTAGTATAGACAAACATATAGTCTTATACACAGAAAAATACTGTAAATACTTCCTTAGAATCAGAAGCAGCACACAGACTGGAAGAATGATCTTCAATCAGTTCATCAACTGCTGCTATGGTCTAGAAATCTAAAGTGGAAATGAATGCCACACTTCCTTCAGGCAAGTTTCAGTGAGAAACAAGCCTTTTACTTATATGCTAGTGAAGTTGGAGAGGAAAACAGAAGGGAGCCTCCCTGAAGAATATAAGGACTTAAAACACATTCGTTGGATTGCTCCTGACATATATGCAACCTGTTATGCATAGAATTTGTAAATCAGATTGTTTTGTATATCCTCACAAGTATAACACCCACAACATAACTTTCCTCAAGGAGTTGCCACAAGTTAAATCAGAGTAGGCATTTCTAATCATAGTCAGTTCTACAGTTGTTGTGTAGTAGGACCTGCCTATGCTGACTTCTTAATTTAACAGCATTTTGCTGCTCAATGTTGCACCACTGGTGTTATGCCAGCAGATGTAATCAACAAGATTTTGGCAATTACAGCTGATATAGTCATAATATTGCTTTGACCTGATGAGAATTCCGGGAAGATGTACATAGAATTGCCATAAAACCTTGATAGTTTGAGGTTTTCATAGTGAATGAACTTTTGTTTTTGAATATATAGTTTTGAATAAGAAATATAATGATCTTGCCTTGAGAGGAACAAAAAGCCTCAAAAGTAGAGATGCAGATGAATTAAAAATGAATTGCAAAATTTGTCAAAAATTGCTAATTCATTGATTTGGATTTGTACAAATTAATACCCCTATTGTACTTATTGATATTTTTTGTGATTTTGGATTCATCAGTTTGCTGTAATATACTGTACAGAAACCTTTATACATGTGTATATAAAATCCACCCACCCCACCCCCGACACCTAGAGACACCAACATTGCAGAGAAGCGTCATCTGATTCTCCTCTATACAATATCTTCATGTTTGCTAAAGATTGCGTTTGAGATATCCGAGTTATACCTACAAAGAGCCCCCCCCCCAGCACCTAGATACATCAAAATCACCAAGAAACTTCTCCTGGCTCTTCCCTACAATTCGTCTACGTTTACTGAACATAGGGTTTCCATAGAGCCAGTTGCTAAAGGGTACTTTCCTGGGGGCGGGGGAGCAGTTTGTGGATGTATTTACTCAGATGTCTGAAACCCAACCTTCACCAAATTTAGAGCGATTAAGAGATGGTAGAACAGTGGTTCCCAACTTGGGGGGTCGAATGACCATTGCACAGGGGTTGCCGTGAGCCTATGAAGAAAAAGGTACAAATGGCTTGGATCTGGAGGAGGAGGGGCAGGAAAAGGGGAAAGACTGAGACAGCTTGATAGGTTGGGGGAGATGTCAGTCAATGGCACTGGAGGAACCTGGGGCAGTGGCCTGCCAAAGGGGGCTTGTGGCCTCTTCCAAGCGGGGCAAGGGGTCACCATAACATGAGGAACTGTATTAAAGGGTTGTGGCATTAGGAAGTTTGGGAGCCACTGTGGTAGAAGCTTCTTGGCAATTTTGATGTCTCTGGGTACTGGGGGGCACCTGGGGGGGACTCTTTGGTGGTCCATAGTCCAGACATTCAGAAGCCAAACTTCACCAAACCTGCAGGGCTTGTAGAGGAGAATCAGGGGAAGCTTTTCTGCAATTTCAGTGTCTCTGGGCCCTTGTGCAGGCCATTTTATCGGCTTTTAAAGCAAAAATGAATTGACAAATCGCTTGCAGATTCATTATTTGTGCTTCATTGGATTTGATCAATCATGAATCTAAACAAGTCACTGTTTTTTCTGATTCATGCCCAACTCTACTCAAAGTCATTACACACTGCAGAGGAAGTGGGAGAAAATGATGTCCATCGTCTGCTTAGCCACATTGCCTTTGGCAAGCAAGTAAAACTTAATAGAATTATTTGTGTAATGGAGATGCTAAGTTATGAAAACTGACTCCCACTATCTCTTCCCACTGCCCATGGAGACTGCATTTTCCTGAATTGGTAGATATAAAGAATGTGTTGTTGTTCCTTTGTCTAGTGTTCATTCCAAAATCAGATTTCATTAGTAGCTTCTTCTTCATGTTGGCCTAGTTTTTTTTTCAAATCAGCCATGTTTTGTGATGAATTTTTGTCAGATTCTCAATGTATTGCCCTAAAGTAAAGTCCTTCATTTTGTATGATTCTTTCAGTCATTTCAAACATTACTGTCATTTTTCTAATACTTTGTTTAATCGTAAGATGAGTGAGTTTGAGCGTAATAAATTATTAAATAATGACTGGAACTAACATAGTTTAACAACATGTTTTGAATATGTTTTAAACTTCCTTTAGTTTATTCATTTAATCTAAGATGATTTTTGTACTTCAGCTCAGACTCAAGATGTTTAAATTATTTGACATGGATGGACAGAACAAATGTTGTGACATTTCATTATTCAATTTGCAACGTGTAACAAAAATACAGTTTTGTCTCTAGAAGGCTGCTGAAATAAAATGTGGCAAGAAAGAAGAGGAAGAAGTTTTCTGTAGTTATTTTACACATTTTAATGATTTTTTCTATTATTTGTGCCATGGGGGGGTGATGTACATAAAAGGCATACTTCTTTAAACTTCTCATTAAAGGGTTTGTGAAAGTCATTGAACATTGTTTTGCTTTGAAAAGACAGTATTTTAATAATTAAAATCTTGAAATCAAATATATAACTGATAGAAACTCATTTGCTTGGTTTTGCTTTGTCAGACTTCAGATGATGAGCCATCACCAACAGGAAAACAAAACCAGTGGCACAGTAGACCAATTTCTGAATGGACAACACAACAGGTGTGCCATTGGCTAATGGGAATGAACATGGAGCAGTACATCACAGAATTCACAGCCAAGAATATAGATGGGCAGCAATTGATGCTGCTTGACAGTGACAAGTTGAAGGTAAGCTTAGTTCAGATTATCAGTCTAAATTAATGGCAAGCAGCAGAAGTAAACTTTCATTTCTATCCTGATGCGACATGGAGTAAAGCAGAAATTCCTGGAAACAGCTGCTGATGTTTAGATGTGGAATTTGTTCGGAATACAGAAAGCTGTTACTTTGTAATAGCGTTCAAGAAACAATCCAATCTTTTAACTAAATCAAAGGATTGTATAACTTATAACTAAGACATTCTATTCAGTCTCTTTCCCCTTGAAGTTCTTTATGTTGATTGTTGCTGAAGTGTATTTTAACATAATCAGCTACAACGGCAGAATCTTGGGGGTGATCGTTGCATGCCAAATAAAATTCTACAACTAGCTACATCAAATTGATGGTGGCTAATGAGGGGCCATTTACTAGATGCCCACCTGTTGTACAGTTGGCTGCACTCTTTGTAACATGATCAGTACCTCATTATTTGTTGGCACAATAAGCTGTAGAATTTAATTTATGCACACAAATTACTAACAGGATTCTTGTGTCGGTCTCTTAGTACCCCTTTGCCTTTTGACCTATTGAAAATGGGTTGAACATGCCATTGAGTTACCAACTGAGGAGTGCTTTATGTCGAAACTGTCATCATTCACGTTGATATCTTCTCTCTTTTTACGGAACTTATTTACAGTAAAACATCATTTTAAGTTGCCTTTTCTGACAGAGGTCTTACTTTTAAAAAACATGTATTTTCTCCTAAACCCTTTTGTTTTGAGTTCTACCTTAACTTGAACTCTAATATCCCTGTTTCTGCTAGAATAAAAGAACATAATTTTAATATTTTTACTGCTCCCAGTGTTAAGACTCCCATTGCATATTTATTAAGATTGCAGTCTTGCACCCTAATTAGAAAATACATTAGGGGTGTGGGTGCCCCCTTTGTCCATAGCCAAAAGCCTAAACCGAATTGTCTTGAGCCAGGTCTGCTTGAACGGTACGCCAAAACATAGTGGGCAAAATTGATTCTGGGTTGAAGCAAGAGCTCTTTGTATTGACTCAGTGATCCTGCCCTCTGAAAGAGGGTGGGGGGGGGGGTTACCTCAGGGAGGGATTGTTTGAAAAAGTGGTTAGGAGGAGAACTCAGCTTTGTTCAGTGGCTTTTATAGCATAGCTGGAATTTCACATTGGTCATCGTGCCTTTTAAACCTCCAGATCAGTGAGGGCAGGGGTTGGAATGTAGCCATTTTGCCTATCAGTTGGTTTCCCAGTGTTCGTCTATGGGAAGGCAGACAATATAAATATGTAAATTGAACTGGATCCAGGGCACAAATTGAATTGGGCAGGTCCTGAATCATCAGGGACTGTATTGCAGTCTGCATGAAAGTACTTAATTGTTGTCCAAACCAAATTAGGGCACCCATGTACAACCCTGGAGTAAAATCTACTCAAGGTGATGGGATATCTGAACAGCTACTTGCTTAGCTTTGCTCTATAAGATACAGTACCTCTTTTTATAGTCAAAAGTGAGTATCAGAGAGATCAATGGGGCGTTCAGCCCAGTGAATTTGGATTGTAATAATAATATTTTGTTACATAAGGGAGATTCATTTCAGAGGTACTCCTTACTTAATTATGAAATTCCTTTCCTACAACTAGACCATTAAGTGAACTGGTTAAATGAGGAGCTTAAGGTGGATGTCTTAAGGTGTGCTAAGGCTGCCCTCCTTGCAGGCAAGCCAGAGTTGGGAGGCCCTTGGGGAGGCCACAGGAGAAGCAGAACAAAAACGGGAAAGTTGGGCAATGATCTTCCCCCACTTGGGTTCTTTTCCTCCCTGGTGGAAGCACTGTGATGCTCGCAGCAACCGCAGCCCCTTGGAAGTACAGGAGGAGGAAGTTGGTGGTGGGGATGCTGTAGCCCTGCTTCCTCCCCCCAAGGTGGGTGCAGGTAGATGGAAGCAGACTGGACGCTTTGACCAGGCCCCGTGAGCTGGAACAACAGGTTCTTCCTGAGGCAGTGCTTAGGACGCAGTAGTGGTGGCTTTGGTCACTGCTGCTGGTTATAAGTCTGATCAGTCATTCAAAAGGTAGCTTGTTAAGTGAGGAGTGGCTATATATAAGTTGAAACACATGTGAATTTTAAATATATTTTACTATTTAAAGACCGTCAAAGTATGGACTTTTCTTGTGCCCAAAGATTGAAAGTTTTTTCTAATCTTATCAGATGTTGCCATCTGCTGATATAAAAGGTGTACTACCTCTAGATGACAAATTATTACTCGCCTTTCACACAGTTAGCACATATACTGTACTGTATATCATTTGAATTTATAACCTGCCCATTCTCTAAGCTGATGATGAGATATGATCTCTCCTAATTCTTACATCAGTCCTATGCAGTCGGGTTCTCTGATAGGTGGCCATTGATTCTAGGTCAGTGACACTCACATGGTTGTGGAGGGATTTCATTCCAGGACTCAAGAGTGTAAGTCCAACATCATTCCAGTACTACTGAGGGGCATTCAGGGGCTTGACGTGCTCGGTGGGAGATATGCTTCCCTTCCCCTCTTTTGTGCCATCATGTAAGGCAGATTTTACAGTATGTACAGCAGTAGAGAAGGTTGTGGTATAAAAATACATAATGCATTTGCTTGTGCTTTGTACTCTAAAACCTCATCTTACAAGAGCTGAAGAGAAAGAGAGAAATAGAAGCCTTCTAAATAAATTTATTTTGTGGTCGAAGCCCATTGGAGCTGGACCCAGATCTATTTATTTATTTATTTATTTGTTTGTTTGTTTGTTGCATTTATACCCCGCTTATCTATGTTGTGTACTTACAAAACTACAATAGCCATACAAATTACAATAAAGGCACAAACAAGACAAATAATAATAACAAAAAACAAAAAATTAAAACCTTATGGTACCTCAATCATTAAACAGTAGTAGATAAAAACAGGTTGCGATGGCGGGAGAAAAAAAAAACTCAGTTAAGAATCGCCGAAGGCCTCCCGGAAAAGATAGGTCTTTAACGCCTTCCGGAAGGCCAGCAGGGACTCTGCAGAGCGCACTTCACTGGGGATGGAATTCCAGAGGCTGGGGGGCGCCACTGAGAACGCCCGGGTCCGAGTACTCGTCCTCTGGGCTTCACGAGGAGTGGCGACCCGAAGCAAGTGCGCTCGCGCCTGCCGAACGGACCGGGCCGAGGTTGATCGCTGAGCGATACGCTCTGCCAGGTAGTCCGGTCCCAAGCCATGGAGGGTTTTATAAACTAAAACCAAGACCTTGAATCTAATCCGGGCTGCAACGGGCAACCAGTGCAGGCGGGCCAGGACTGGGGTGATGTGGTCGTAGCGACGCACACCAGCCACCAGCCTGGCCGCTGCATTCTGTACCCGCTGCAGACGCTGGAGAAGAGTCAAGGGCAACCCCATGTAGAGGGCGTTACAGTAGTCCAGCCTCGAGATCACCAGAGCTTGGACCACTGTTCTCAGAGAGTTCGCGTCGAGGTACGGGCGGATCTGGGCGATCCGACGGAGATGGTAATAGGCGGACCTGGTCACCGACACCACCTGGGACTCCATGGCAAGCGCCGGGTCCAGGAGCACACCCAGATTCCGCGCCCTCTCCGCGAGCTGCAGGGAAACTCCCCCCAGACAGGGGAGAGGGCCACCGTATCCCGACGGCGAGATCCCGAAGAACATAACCTCCGTCTTCTCAGGGTTGAGCTTAAGCCTGTTCGCCCCGGTCCAAGCCAGTACGGCCTCCAGGCACCCGTCGAGGATCCTCACAGCTTCCACAGCAGAGGTGGTAAAGGAGAGATAGAGCTGCGTGTCATCAGCGTACTGATGACAGCAGACTCCAAAACTCCTGATGACCCCCGCCAGCGGCCTTACGTAGATGTTAAACAGCATGGGGGACAGAGATGACCCCTGTGGAACCCCACAAGGGAGAATCCAAGGGGCCGATAACTCCCCCCCATGCTGCACGTACTGTGGACGGCCCTCCAGGAAGGAACGGAGCCAACTGCGAGCAGTGCCTCCGATTCCGACCTCAGAGAGCCGGTCCAACAGGATACCGTGGTCGACGGTATCAAAGGCCGCTGACAGATCCAGGAGGACCAACAGGGTAGAACAACCCCTGTCGGCTGCCCGGAGAAGGTCATCTTGCAGGGCGACCAAAGCTGTTTCGGTACCCCGGTGAGGCCTGAACCCGGACTGGCATGGGTCGAGGCACTGCCGATCCTCCAGGTATGACTGCAGCCGGACCGCCGCCACCCTCTCGATCACCTTGCCCATAAACGGGACGTTGGCGATTGGGCAATAGTTTGTTAAATCGTCCACCGCCAGGCCAGGTTTTTTCAGAATGGGCTTTACCACCGTCTCCAAACCGCTGAGGGTCCATGAGCCTCCGGGGGCGGGCCAAAACAGAGGGCCGATGGTCCCCGCGGGGAGGGGCCGGTATCGCCAGGGAGAATGAGAGCAGGTGATGGTCTGTCCATGACACAGGAAGGGAGACAAAATCCCCCACCTCCAGACACGAATCCCCCGACATGGAGGTAAACACCAGATCCAGTGTGTGACCAGATCTGTGGGTGGGGCATAAAACGTGCTGGGACAGACCCATGGAAGCCATGGATTCCATGAACTCCAGAGCTGCACCAGAGAGTTCACCATCCGCATGCACGTTGAGGTCTCCCGCAACCAATAGGCGCGGGGACCTCAACAGGGCAGCGGCGATGAACTCCGTGAGCTCCGGAAGGGATTGTGCAGGGTTGCGGGGAGCTCGGTAGCCCAGCACAATGCCAAATCTGTCCCGCTGTCCCACCAACAGATGAAGGGCTTCTAACCCCTGGCTAACCAATGTCGAGGCCCTGCTAACACGAAAAGAGTCCCTGTAAAAGATGGCGGCTCCCCCCCCTTTTGACCCCCCAACCTTCCCACTCCCTCTACCAGATACCCAGGCGGACACAGCAGGGAAAGGGCAGCCCCCCCCTCCGTGCCCACCCAGGTCTCGGTAATGAATGCCAGGTCGGGCTTCTCATCCGCGATGGTGTCATAAATAATAGGGATTTTATTGTGTACCGACCTGGCATTCATCAGGATACAGGCAAGGTTGGGGGCGCTGGGGGGATGTCTTCCAGGCACATGGCAGGGAGCTGAGGGGTCAGAACGAGGGACAGACACGAGTTGTCTGACCCGAGTTCTTCTTGTCTGACAAACCCAACGGCTACGAGCGTACCGCCCACGGCCCATCACCGTCGGTATGTGAGCCCCTGCGCTCATGGTGAAAAGGAAAAAGGGAGGGAGGAAAAAAAAAGCTGTACAGACAGCTATACAACAATCAATTTCAAAATACAAACAAAATATACTACAGCATAAATGAGAATACAAGAGTAGTAATTGAAGGAACATAAGTTATCCTGATTAAGCCTGGATGCACACAATTGAAAGCAATAGAACTTCACTTCAGAGGTTGCCAGAGATTGGATTTAATATGTTATGGGTGAGTTAGTATTTTTACATCAAATAAAAATCACATCATGTAAGCTTGGCTCTCAAGTAATGTTTCAAAAGCAGTATTTACAAGGCTTTTGGTTGCTAAAATGAATTAAGGCATTGTTGTATCTTCTATCAGAGGGCATGTGTGTCCACATTCCATATTGCACAGGGGTGCCATTCTTGCACCTTCAACAAAATATTGGCTCTTTATAGCACCAGTAATTCTCAATCCACTTGAACAGCCCAGTTTTAGCACTTTGAAATACACTTCTTTCCAGACACAGAAGCTAGCCTTGACTTGATAGTCTTCTTCAGTCCCCTTCGCCAGCTTTACACAGCTTTATGGGACATTTGCATAATGAAAAACTTCAGATTTCCAGTCTTGTGGATAAATCATTTTGAGAAGCATTTTTTAGAAGTTTGTATTTGGAGGAATACTAGTCTCCAACCTAAATGATTAAGCTGAGATGATTTTCATGATCCTTGTCCTAAGTATACCAATCTCTGGAGAAACTTCAATGGGAATTAGAAATTGTTATTCTATTTTTAAGAGGTATTATTATATCTTATATTAGCTTTTTTGGCAGGAAAAAACAAGTCCTGTGGCATTTTAAAGGTTAACAAGTTTATTAAAGCATAGACAACATCTGATTGATATGATCTCTATGGATTTTGGGGGGTATTTACTTTGGAAGAATGAACTTTTCAGGCTGGCTTCCTGAGTGTATCATGAAATAAGTACCCTGTTTCCCTGAAAATAAGACCTCCCCAAAAAATAAGCCCTAGCAGGATTTCTATGTATTTGTTAAATATAAGCCCTACCCTGATAATAAGACCTAGTGATGGGCGTGGCTATGGTTGTGTGCAGGGCTGACATTCAAGCATATTATACTTAATAAAATAAGACATCCCCTGAAAATAAGCCCTAGTGTGTCTTCTTGAGAAAAAATAAATATAAGACAGTGTCTTATTTTCGGGGAAACACGGTATATTTGAAAGTGATCTAAGAAACTAGCCACTATGAACTAGTCCTGTGGAAGGTCAACTGAAGACTGAGAGATGGCATCACATGTTTTTACAACAGACAGTACTTCTTAATAAACTAATAGTTTTCAGACACATTGGGCCCTATTATTCCTAACCCAACAATTGCAGTATTGGATTTTGGGTCTATCTGGGAAAATGCCTAAAATTCCAGGCTGTTGCAGATTGTTTTGCCTAGCACCACACTACTGCCTGACCCTGTACCAACAGCAAACTTCAGTATGAACTACCCTATTTACAGATATAGCAGGCAGCAATTTCCATGGGCTACAGAATAATTTTCTTCCTGTTTTACAATGCCAGGAATAAATTGCAGCATTATCTGTGCACAGGCCAGTTCACAATGTTTCACACATTTGTCTCCTGCAAAGTGATTGGGGTCATGGTTGTTCACATCACTGAAATCCTCTCACTGTAAATTATGCTGCCTAAGTCTCATGACAGCAGCAACAGTATCTTTGCCATCAACTGGAAGCCATCGAAGCTACAGCATAGGAAGTCTTTAATGACTGAAAATTATGACTTCTGGGAAGACTTAAACAAAAGCGTCCCCCCCCCCCAGTAATTAAAGGCTTCCCCTTTCTGTCCTGTCCCTTCCACAGCTTTCCAGTAGTGGAGGGGTTACACAGGAGCCTTAGGATGGGTGTTGCCACTGCTGTCATCTGCCTTACATTGCCTAG
This sequence comes from Phrynocephalus versicolor, assembly GCA_023846285.1. Classification (NCBI taxonomy): domain Eukaryota; kingdom Metazoa; phylum Chordata; class Lepidosauria; order Squamata; family Agamidae; genus Phrynocephalus; species Phrynocephalus versicolor. Next base: position 31,461,036 of record JAHTLZ010003547.1, on the reverse strand, counting down.
ATGACAGCAATAGGGGTTTCAGTCACCCATTTTCATCATTGTATTTCAGCAGTATTGTACTATGCATCAGAAAGTATGTTTCTTCATCGTGGCCTTCGTGAAGCCACGCAGATGGGTTTCCCAAGCGCCTTTATTTATTTTATTTATTTTTATATTTATATACCGCACCTTCTTCCCAGACCGGAGGTCAGAAAGTTTGTGCGGAGGTCAGAAAGTTTGTTAGTCTCCTCCCCTTCGCACTGGGCATGTGCAAGCGGGTTCCCACCTAAGTGCCTCCGTTCCCTCTTACCGCCGTGCTAAGAGGTCACGCTTCATTAGTCTCCCTTGCTTTTCAATTTTTTTTCCTTTGCATCTCCATTTATGGCCTTTCAACCGCCCTTTAAGCGTTGTGTCGCTTGTAACGGGAAGATCCTGCACTCCGACAGGCATCAGAAGTGCCTGTACTGTCTGGGTGAGTCCCATCAGCCCGACACCTGTAATATTTGTAAGAACTTTGGGGCCCAGACCATCAAAAACCCTCAATTTCGGCTTAACACTTATCTGCTTGAAAAAGCACTTTGACCAGGATCGATGGAGCCCACTACGGCACCGCCCGCAGTTTCACCATCAACATCTTCAAAATCTAAGAAACACTCAAAGTCTGTTTCAATGCCTAAACAATTAAAAAATGTGAACCATCCAAAGTTGATTGTTTCAAGTGTATTAGGAGTCAAAAATAATTCTATTCTAAATATTAGTATCACTCTGCGGGGTCCCTCAGTTAACTTCCACTATTTGGAAAACGTGCGGCTGTCTGTGTGCTTAGAAATACTTTTGCTTAATTTTATATTATATATAAAGAAATCTGATTTGTATGTTTTTTGTTTTTGTTTTTATGAGTGGGTCACTATTTTTTTGTTTTTATGCTATTTTCTGGTTGTGGGAATTCATACAGCTTGCATGTAAATATGTGTAAGGCCACATATGAATGCTCATGCCATAATAAAGGACTCCAAATTTTGTGGCAAATACCACAGCTTTTTGTGGGGGGTTATAATAATGTCTCTTTCCTTTAAAAGGCCCTCGGAGTGTCCAGTCAAACTGACCGATCAACAATAAAGAAGAAAATTAAGGATATTAAAAAAGCACAAGAAAAGCTAGAGAAACAGAAAGAAAGGTGTCAAAAGAAAGAAAAAGATGTTCGGAAAAGTGCCAGAGTGGTGGCCACTGTAGAATCAAGCTGCTAGAGACTGGGTGGCATATAAAGCCACTTACTGCAGTGTAGTCTCAAGGGCTAAAATGAAGCTATACTAGCACTTCCTAATCTTTATCAGACTTCACTTCGGTGTGAAGAAGTGTAACAACTGTATATTACTGTATAATTATGAATAGGGGAGGGAGTTTTTCTTTATAAACTCTTTTAACTTGCAGCATCCATAGTCCTTCCACATTAATATGGTTGATTTAAATGAAATATTTTCATTTTTTTAAATATTTAGAAGATTAACTTGTACTAATGAACAGTAAGTTAATTTTGTCATAAGTAATTTGTATATATATGCTTGGTTGTTCTAACTCCAATTTTTCTGTTGAAATTGGTATATACAATTTTTGAAAATTAGAATGTGACACAAATTACAGTAAAATGTTGGATAGTATCTAGAGATATATCAGGCCACTACGTTTGGGTGGAGATAGTTTGCTGCCACTAGTGTATAGAGGAAAAATATGTTTTTTAAAAAGTAATAGAAAATTAATTTAATCAAATTTAATGATGTGTTTAAAATGCTGTAATTTCTAGAGTTCATTTTAAATTCAAAACATTGTAGTAATATAATTCATTACTTATTTTCTAAAACAACACTGTTTCTAAATTGTCGGGTATATTGAAGCAGGATTTCAACTTTTGCCAATCAATTTTATACACTTTTGTATGATCTAGTTTTATAGTCAATGTGACAAATAAGAGCATACTGAAATAACATGCATTACACTTTTCCTACACAGTTTTTGAGGACCAAAATTATATATTTTTGCTGATTTTTAAATGCCATTGGTCCTCCAAGCTTAAAATAATGTCAAGTTAGGAATAGTTGGAAAATGCATTAACGAAGCACTGAGTTTCTTCATTGCATATTATTATAGATTACAATTGTCTCCCATTTCATGAACAGCATTTGTCTTCCAAGGCAATATAAAACACAACTGCCATCTGCATTTGAGTAACAGCACAATCTGGTATGGAAAACTGTGCATTAGAATGACACTTTTGAAAAATTAAATAAATTTCTTTCAAAAAAATTTAGAATGCCTTCTGTGTAAGTATATGACTCAGTGACATATTGCTCCGTAAGTGCATGAGTGCTCTCGGGGGAAAAAACTATCCTGTAAAATGCGTTTGAAATGGTTATTTGTAAAGCAAAGCACCGTATATTCTGCTTATATACTGCCCCATAGTGCTTAAAATTTAAATTTAATTATGCAGGCTACACATTCTCTCAAGAGGAGAGAATAAGTAGAAATGAACACATTGAACATTTCCAAAATAAAATATTTGAATTGTTCAAATAATGAGAACACAGCAGACCCTCCACACTTATAATCCAAGTTGATGTCAACAGTTGTAAAGCAAGCCACTGTATGTGAACCCATTGTTTTCCTTGGGTTAAAATAGGGGTTGCTTCCTGGAGAATGTTGAGGCCTAATGAATGAAATCATGTCTCTCTCTACTTTTCATGCACATGGACACACCTCCCCCCCCCGAGCATCTCTCTCCCTCTTGACCACTGTGCCTCAGTGGTTGCAAAAGTGAGCTTCAGATGCTAGGAAGATATTAGTGATTTATGAAATGGAAGTAAAAGCAGGAGGTGGTAAAGGGAGCCACTGTAAATCAAGGATCCCCTGGATTACCTTGGATTCAAAGAACAAGAGGAAGGAGAAAAGGTATTTCTGAGTGTTCCACAAACCATTTGATTTCTGCTTTTGTCCAATGGCACATTGTGAGCTATGTCACCCAAAACATAGCGAAGAAGCATGGGATTTTCAGAACCCATGGGCAGCAGCCCCATGCCATAATTCTGGGGCTTTAGAAAACAAAAACACCCCAGTCCTTTTAGGTTTTACTGTTTTGGTCTGGTCATCTCCCTGCCTATTATGCTTCATATAAAGCAGAGGTGCCCTGCAGATGTTTTGGACCACAACTCCCATAATTCCAAGCCTAGATTGCCAGTGACAAAGGACTGTGGGAGTTGTGGTCCAAAATATCTGGAGGGCCAAAGTTTGGACAGCACTGAATAAAGCGTCTCAGACTAATGTCTTAGTTTTATGCCCAAGAAGAATCTAGTTTTATGCCCAAGAACATTGTGTGACTGGGAGTGTGGCTACACAAGGAAAGGTTCTGCTCACAGGAACTGTTCATCTTCAAGTCTACATCTGCAGTATTTTATATAACACACGTCTATCAGCTAAACCAGGCCTGCCCAACAGGTAGCCCGCGGGCTACTAGTAGCCCGCGAAGGGTTCAAAAGTAGCCCACCGGCCATCAATAAAAAAGTGAGGGGATAAGTTCTCCACCCCTCCCTCCCCCATCCCAAGGACCACCACTGCCCCAGCAAAGTTCTGGGTCTGGCATCCCACTGTCTCAGCCGAGCTGGGCAGTTCGAGGGCCAGGGCGCATTGAAATCTATTCCCTCCAGAACAGATTAATTGGTTTTCAATGCATTCCTATGGGAAACTGCTGCTCTACTTACAAAAGTTTTTACTTATGAGCATGTGCTTGGAATGGGGGAAATTCGTAAGTAGAGGTTTTAGTGTAGTAGCCCTCAGGCACTTTGGGCCAGAAAAAGTAGACATTGGCCTGTTCAAAGTTGAACAGCCCTGAGCTAAACAATAAAGAAATGTTTTAAGTCACTTGCTACCTACTTGCTCAAAGTTGCTTAAAAAAACCATATTCCAGTAAAATAATACAAAAAATAAACTGATCAGTTTACATAAGGGGACATACCTTGCATTGAAGAGGCTACTTTTATTATTATTATTTGTTTTTTGAAAAAGTATTTTGTCCTCATAAGTTTTCCTGCCTAGGGTTCCAAGGTTCTACACATGTGAGCAGCTGGCCCTGCATTTTATGCCCCTACTGAACGTTGAAAAGCTGGGGGAGGGGTAGTCATCTTCCTACAGTCCATGACATACAACTATGTACAGAAAGAGAAAGTGTGGTAGTGCTCTTCTGTGTGTGTGTTTTGATGCCTCTATCAGGATGTCTTGCAGGAAGATAGGTTCCCCAGCAGGCAGTAAGAAACAGCTTTTGTGTGTCAATGAAGCTAGTCTTTGTAGTTTTCTGCTGGGATGTATAGGTAGGTGTAAGATACAGAGCCAGGAAAATACAGAATTGATTCAAAAAGGACATAACTTTTTATTTCTTAGAAATGCTTAAACTTTATTGTTTCTTACAAAAATCAATGTAAATTATTTTCTTCCAAATCAGCATTGTTTTCACAGTAGAAGATTAAAATTCTAAATATAAAATGTCTCACAATGTTTCCATTTCTTCCTTCCAGCTGAAAGCAAAAATTTTAACCTACTTCTAGCACTAACAGCATGTGAATATTACATATAAAGATGCTTTGTACACAATCTTTTCTGAAATACTGTATCAATTAAACAGCATTTTAAAATAACTGCCGTTGAATGCCTATAATTGAATACTTGAGCTTCCAAAGAAGTTTAGCTTGTCTCTAGCTTTCAGTAGTTTACATGACTGAAAACACTGATGCCATTTTAATCCATCCAGAACAATTTAAGTGAATATTCAAATATGAATGCCAATTCTGTTAGGTACTTTTGGTGAGTATGGCTCAAACTGTTCAGCAAGGCTGCACCCAGTTTTAATCCCTGGATCAAGATCACATCACTAATGATGCAAGACTCTGGAAAATCAAAATTCATTCCAGGATGGAGGGTACCCATTCCCACTTCTCTCCTCTTTCCTATCACTCAGAGATACTCAAACTTCCCAGTGGCTGGTATATGTTCACAACCATGATGGAATAAAGGAAGCCTCATCGTATCCACCACACTGTATGATCACATAGCTCTATTACTGATGTGGGGGACTTGTTTTTCCCTTGTGCCCTATACATGAACATGTACTTTGGCAGTGCTGTCCCTCTCCAAAGCTCCCCCCCACCCGAGTCAAATGCATTTAGGAATCTCACGTGAGACAGTGTATTAAGAAACTACCTTATTTTTATTGTCTGCACATTAAGTGCAAACCAGCTGAAACCACATTTCTTGAGCTCTGCATGTGCATGTTAAGGATCAGTAATAATGCGATGAAATCAGGCTACGGCTGCAATCTAAAACTAGTTACATTTAATTTATGAGCAGCAGAGAGCTGGGATATAATAGGAGGAAGGGTTGCAGGGATTACCAGTATATTTGAGCATGTGTCACATTTCCTGGACATGAGGTACAGTACCATGAAAGATTCACAGGGCTTTGCAACGTGTGGCTTCATACAGCAGACAAGCAGGGTTATGAACTTCTGCCCATCACATAATAATGTGCCTCAGTGGAATTCAATTTCTAGACTTGTAAAAACAACAAACTTAACATATCCCTCCCCTATACTGACCAAACAGGAATATGTGATGAGCAACCACGGACCAAAATCCTCTTTGTGCAGATGTAACATACAAGGGCACCCTGCAACAGTGAACTGCACAATCTGAATGTGCAATTGGTCACACAAATCCCACTGCAACTGTTGCACAATGTGCTTTGCCGACAGAGCTTCTGCCTTGCTATTGTAGTGACAGCAGGTGTAAAGTTGGGCACAGCTCAACAACAACAAAATTGTCCACTGATGTAAATTATTTGGGCATAAATTATCAGCTAGCCCTTACCTGTGTTCTAATTTTTCCTTACAATGCTGTAATTAGATTATTTCTGTGATTAAATTCATGTAATTGATCAGACTTGCACATTTCTCCAAACATAAGCCCCACAACTATCAACAGGACTGTTATGTTCTAATATGTTCAGAACTGCAGTCTTAAGATTGCAGACCTTTGCCAACTTGAAAGTAAGCTCCGTGGTCTTACTTCTTAGACATATAGCTTGTGCTCTAAAAACTACTGTAAAACAAATGATTGCCAGAAGCATCAGAATTCAACTGAATTCACTGGACTGAACCAGGCTATTGATTGCCAACGTTCTACAAGGACATAGCACTTGAAGATGATTTAATGTAATTATTTCAGCTTATCAAGCTTCTTGGTGAGATTTTAATGGAAATTGCTGGGGACAGCAAAGATAAGTTTATTACAGTATATGTGAAAGCAGTTAATAGACTAAAGCAGTATAAAATGCCAGCACAGGAAAATGGAGAGGATTGACATGATATCCTTGTTAATGTTAAAGCAGTATTTTAAGAGAACTGTGATAAATGTGTCAGACTCAATACTCAGTTAAAATGTGCCAAGAAAGTAAGCCATAGTAGGTAGCTGTCAAAGATATACAGTGCCAGAATTTCTAAAGACGTAGCTATGTTAGTCTGCCCCAGTATGTTGATGCAAAAGAAAGCATGTACTGTATTATAGCATTTCAAAGACTCACATTTTCATTTCATTGTGAGCTTTCAAGGATCCATGGAGAAAGCAGACAAATCCACAAGGGCTCACACTGAAATAAAACTGTTAGCCTTTAAAGTTGCTACAATATTTTACACCCCACTCCCTTTTTCTTTCTTTTGCCAAGATAATAATTGAATTATGTTAATGAGACATATTGTCTTATGCACAACTAATGCAAATATTACTGCTGTTTAATAAAATAGCTTTAGTGACAGCACTATTTTCCCTAAAAGTGGTAACAACATTCAGTCAAAGTTAAGAACATTTAGATCTTACTAATTTCAATAAGAGAATATAGCTGCAGTCCTATACCCATTAAAGTAAAAATAAACACAATTAAACACACACATAGTACCATCAAATACTAGTTTAGCCATTTCCAAATGAAATCAGTGGTGCTTAATGCTGTGTTCTACATTATTTGTTGTACTAACAGTAATGTTTTAAATATAAGCTGTCTTACTCATTTGAGTAGAAGTGAAAATATTTATTTTAATCTGCAAATTAATGATATTTTATTCAGTATCAAAGATTATAAAGTTTTATTCCAAGTTCATAGGACTGGAAAAACAAGACTTGATCCAGCCAAAGTTAACCACTCTCAGGTGATAACTGATTCATCTAGTAAGGTTTGAAGGAATACTTTCCAGAGACTTGAGTACTTTAAAATTTTGCTTTCACATGTGCAGCAATAAAAGCTAGAGAGGCATTTACATTGACTGATGTCTAATATAAAAGGGGACCAATTAAGGAACATTTGAAGACAAATCTGCATGATAATAATAGGGTATCTTGGACACAGAGGTGCACTTTGGAATCTTTGTGAAGAAAGTGCTATGCTAGTGCAGCTAACTGGACGAGTTGGTTTCTGAAATAGTAATATGTGAATGTCCCATGGAAACCTTAGTCATTAAATGCTACAATATTAGAACGAGTTCTGCGCTTAACTCTTTACAACTGATGTAGAATTTGCACACCAGATCCACCTGCTAAAGCAATCCATGACAGAAGGGTAGGATTCATTTAGATATCTGCTTTTCAAAATTAACATTGCACAAAACATATTTAGAAAGAGATGGTGTGGGGTTTTCTAGACTGCTATGCAGTGGAAATCTACAGTCCCTCAGACAAAATAGTAAGGTGTACAGAAATAATCCACCATTTACACTGCACAGACTCAAACGGCTGTACCCCAGGACTATCTTCAGCCAGGTACATTTGTCTCACCAGGTGGCTATATACTTCGGAATGTAGTCATGTCCTTTGGTTCACTACTTGGGACACACCAGTCATCTGCTTCATGATTTGCTGTGTAATGTCTCCAAGCTGATTTGTTATATACAGGCAGTCTTTCAACAGATTCCGTTGATAAAGCCTAAAAGGAGAGGGAGGGAGGGAGGGGAAAAGAGAGAGGTAGAGAGAGAGAGGTGGTAAGGCTATAATCCGAGTCTCTGCTCTAAACAGAAATTGGTTTGTTAACATGGGTGTTGCAGGTGTTAAAGGTAGTTACCTTTATGAAGATAACAGCATCAGTACCATAACCTTCTAGAGAATACAGCTTCAGATCTCCTTGGAAATACTGAGCATAGAGACGTGATATAGGTAAACCATAACCAAATCCAGCCTACATAAAAGAACCAGAAAGAGAAACCCCTGTGTTAAATGCAACATCTGAAAAAAAAAAAAGACATATGGGCCACATTGCTTAGAGCTGGGAAGATCCCATACTAGACTCACATGAAGACTAAGAAATTGCTTTTACAATAAGAAGAGGGTGAGGGCAACACCAGGGCAAAATATTGTTTTCCTCCCGTGCCTGGTTTTCGTTTCAGCTTGAACGAAAGTTCACAGTGAGTCACAAATGGCTTTTGTTCTCTCCAGTGCATATGTTGCAGTCTGCTTGCAATTTTCTTCACAGAGGATGTTGCAGGAATGTATACTTGCAGTGCACTGGGTATCATCAACGTCACAATGGCTGGTGTGACTTTCGTTGTCAGAGATATGTACCAAGATAGTGCCAGTTTGGCAAGCAGGAGGCGCTACAAAACCTCAGATGAAATACAAGCACAAGATAAGCTCACGTGTCAACACAGTATCTTGCCACTGAACAAGATAAGATGTGGTGGCAGAGAGAAAGCTGCCTCGTGCCAAGTGATTTCACTGCACCCTCTCAGCTGCGTGTGATCCAGAGAGAGACAGAGAAATCTCAAGGGAAGTGCCTCATTTTTGGATTCTCCTCCCAGGACTGCCCACTAGAAATTGACATGGCTGTCCTTTCAGCACTTGGCCAAGCTCTTTTCACATTTCATAAGCTGTTCACTATATTTTTATTCATACTTGGCAAATCTGTCACAGTGCAATCCTAGGCATTTATCTGGGGAGAAGTAACCAACTACTTTTTTGTAAGACTTGCCAGGTGTATTGGGGCTTCATCCCAGGCAAGTGGAGGTTCAGTTATTACAGGCTTTGCTGATCTCCAGTAGGAAGCAACAGGGCTGTCCGACTTTGAGCACAAGCCTATATATATATCAGCTATTTGAGCATCAGTTTGTTCTGTCAGCATGAGTGGGCCATTGCCTATCTCTCAGCATGACATGTTTGCTTGCTAGTGCCTGCAGATAAAGCTATTATTAAAAGGCACAAGTTGTGCAGTTTTTCCTGATCAGCTAGCAATTCTGCTAATAGGGTCCATTTGTCAAGAAGTGGACTTTCCAAGCAAACAAACAAAAATGATCATTCTTTTTTTTTAACCAAAAAAAAATATAACAATGTTTACAATGTTTGTATAACTGGACTGTTGTATATTTTGATGGAACCAGAAATTCAAATTTTCCATGTATGCTTGGTTAAAGAACAAAACTCAGGAAATGAAATACATTTATCTTGCTCCTTTTCCTGAACTCTCTTGTTCTAGGAGCAGATGTTATCAGTCCGTATACTCTTGCATCTATAGCACTACGACAGCTTTAGCCGTCTCTGAAAACAAACAGAGCTGATGCAAGCACTGCTTCAGTCCATTAACCCCTATACGTAGTTGCTCATGAGATCAGCGTATTCATGTCCACAAGTTTTAATGCTACAAGGTGGAAAGCAAGATTACAGCTCCATTACTGTGTCTGGTGGTGGTGGGAGAATCAAATTTTCCAACACATTCAGCAAAAGATGACGATGACAATTTAGATTGTGAGAAAGAAGGAATGGAAAGGAATGATCTTCTGATAGTCCTTTTCACTCATAGTATGTTACTGGGAGGGATTACTGAACAATTAACTTGCGGAGGAGGCTTACCAAAATAACAGTGAGATCACTTCACAAAAGTTTTAAAATGTAGCTGGTTAGAACGTTCAGCAACTGAACTGTCTGGTGTGTCTCCTACAGGCAGTGAGGCTATTCATCAACACATTGTATGTTTTGATAACTACACGAAGCAGGCTTCCGCAACCAAATGGGAAGGAGTACTTACTAAATAAAGCTTGATTATCTTCGCAGATATTTGGTAGAATTCTGCACCCTCTATTTTGCTTAGGATATTCCTATTACTATCCCAGTGTAGATGTAAGAGGTACAGTAGAATATGAACATGAAGTTTCTCCTAGATAAAAGATACATTAACTTTTTAGCAGATAATGTGAGATCACAGTTTACAAACCAGAGGTGTTGCTCGTGAAGTCTCAACACGAGGACGTGGTGCAGTCGAATACATGTAGTTAAAAAGGCGGTCTATTTTTCTCAAAGGAACACCACCACCACGATCGCACATCTGTAACATGGAAAAAATGCTGAGTTCTACATGAATTCTTTACACATGGTCACTAAGAATACCCAATCTTTAAAGAAAGCCCTGGTTAATGAATATGCGACAACCGTTTCCGAGTCCATGATTCAAAAGCTCAGGAAATGGCCTGACATGGGGTCAAACGCTTTTCGCTTCCAAGGTATGCAGTACTTTCCAGCTCAAAAGTCAGGTACTTGAGTGCACTCATTCAGCTGAAAGCCATATTTCTTCAAAGACATTCAAATTACCTAGCACCCTAGGCAACAAATACCTAGCAAACATGCTGGAAAAACAACCATGTTAACTGCTCCAAGTTTTAGTGAGAAATAGCTAAACCAACAAAAAAGGAATTAGGTTGCAAAATTTTCTTGATGCTTATGAAAGGTAGGGAGGACAAGAGAGGATCCTATAGCCGCACGCACCATTGCTGCTGCCACCCCTGCTGCCCCCCACCGCTGCCATCGCCCCTGCCTCTGCTGTCGCTGTCGCCATCGCCACCCACATTGCCCCCACTCCCGCCGCCATCACCCCCCTCTGCAGCCATCGCATCGCCACCGCCACCCCTGCTGCCGTCGCCCCTGCCTCCACGCCGCCACCGCCATCACCCCAGCCCCCGCCCGCTAGCCCCGCATAGGAACCAAGCAGTTTTTTTAAAAAAAAGTTACCTTCACAGTTAAATCCTCGTTGCCTAATGTGACATGCACATGGATTGGAGGGTAAACACCTCGATCAGCATGATGTTCCATTGTAGCCCTCATTGCATTCTAAAATTCCAAAATATTAAGAGAGGCAATTTATATCTTCCCTTTTCCACTCACTTATATTAAACTTCCATGCACAAAGGGGGACACCTGGGTCCTCCCAAATGACAGTTTGTAGCAGAAGCCACACAGAATCAGAACTGCAGTCAAAGCATTTTGCAACGCTGTCATAATCAATGTCCTCAAGTTTTAGCCACTACCTACGTTAGTTGTTATTTTAAAAAAAAAAAACCAGCCAGGACAAAAATAATGGCCTCATAGATCTGTTTCCCACCCCCACCCCCGGGGGTAATTCTTTAACCTAGCAATGTAGCGATATCAAAATGTCCTACGCTGGGCTTTTTGGAGAACCATGATATACAAAAATAAAAGTCAGGCACTCTTGGGCTCAGCTGGTTGCCATTGGGATTTTCAGCAGGACGAGGCAACACAAGATGGGTTCATGGCATGCCAAGCCCAATCCTGATTTGAATGGCAGCCCTTAAAACATTCAGGGGTGGCAGAGAAGGCTTTAGGGCTCACTCAGCACAAGGCTCCCTCTCCCCTACTACATCATGACGCATGAAGACTAATAATCTTTTTCTCTCCTTAGTATCCTGCAATTGACATATAGCCATTAAACTGTTATTAAAATGCAATTGCTTCTATTTAATTACAAAGTAACTAAAGAATAAGGAATTGCAGTAGGGAACCACCTTGCCACTGCCAGCTGTGGGGATCCTTCTGGGCCTTCTACTGGCCTCTCCTGTTGGGCGATGGCCAGACCGGACACGGACCTAGGCACCCAGGGTCCCCCAAATCATGCAGCTTTGCTATGCACCACGGACCATTAGCCTATTCTTCCATCTGCCTGGCACAAAGAGAAAGGCCACCGTTTGCCAAAGGCAGTTTCCTGGAGGCTTGGAATAGACAACCCATGTGCCAAGAGGGAAATTAGCATCTCATGTTATAAAACATGGCCATGAAAGTAGCAGTTCCCCTTGATGTAGGTGTGGAAGTACCAGCAGAACGCCTACCAAGATCCCACTGGATGACCCCAGGCTATGCCTGGGCCATGTGTTCTAATTTAGCAGCAAAAGTTCTTCAAGTATGTCAAGAATCATGTTTGTCTTTCCCGCAGAGAACAGAAGAAACAACATACACTGCATATATTTGGTACAAACCTTGAAGAGTTCAAAAACCATGTAGTAGAGATGTGATGGTACGTAGACCACATGCATGGGCTGTCCCAAGGATTTGACTGCAAAGGAGAAAAAGACAGAAAGGGGAAGGGAAGGGAGGTGATGAAAACCATCCAGTGAAAGCCAGAGAGCCATTGTCCATTAAATCTGACCATGATTAAACAAGGCAGCCATTCAAAAAAAAATGTCTATGGCTCAGTTTTTAAAAAGCTACATTGAAACACCAAAGGGGTAATTTGTATCCAGTGGAGTTTCTGACAACCTAACCCTTGGAAGACTAAGTACAGTATCCTAACTTCCACATTATTTTCCAAACAGTTTGTCATCTGAGTGTAGAGGACTGCTATTTCAAGAAGTTTTGCCCAAGGCCCCAGTGGACATGTGAAACTAGACTATATGGACCTTGGCATATTGTACTAAATGCTTTAACATTCATACACAAGCACACAGACAGGCCAACTTACTTCAATAACTGAATAATAGTCTAATATGAGAGAGAGAGAGAGAGAGATTGTAGCTGTCAATCGCAGCTCATACATTTTATTATATATCTTCAAAAACAAATACACCAACAACTACCCCTAAACAGAGACAGAAGCTATACTAATATTTTGTACCAAAATTTCCTTGAAAGAGGCAGAGCCTTCCCATCACCACATGACTAATAAATTTAATTATAATTAAATCGTAAACTCCCCCAAGAGTGCTTTAATAACTACAAGGCAGTATTTAAACAGCATGCTTGGCTTTTTTGCTTTCATGTTATGGGATATTCCCTGAACATACTTTAAATATTCTATGGGGTATTTTTAACATATAAAGTGATGCTGCCATTTCTCTGGATATCACACTACAGAGGCAATGCACCAGAACGGGCACCTATGTGTACACAGAGGTTCAGTCACATGCCTGATTTGCAACCAAAGGCAGCTATCACAAACATACTCCAAAAGATTCCTCTACAGGGAAGAGAAGAAACAATGAGGAATCCTTCCACAGGATCTTGTTAATAACTTAGAATGTCCTTCAGTAAGGAATGCCACCTTCCCATCCCTTTTCTTACCATTCTTCTCATCAAGAACAAGTTCTGGAGAGCTCATGTAATAGAGGTCACAGAGTTTCTTAGCATTTTCATAACCATCTGCCAAAAAAAAGGTCACAATAATTTTATTTAATGCTTAAGATCTACAGACATACAACGGTCAGTGGGCAGCAGGCTTCAGTGTTCTTGGAGGAAACAGTTTTAAGAGGAGCTCACTTCTACAGCTGAAGAGTAACATCTTCAAGATAGCAGCTCACATTCACCATGTACGTCATCGGTCACTTTAAATGACATTAACGAGAGTGAGTCTATATTTTCATCCTATGTAAAGGTTTTAGTTTCTGAAACATACCAGTTCTTCCTCTTTCAAAAAAAAGTTTCTCATCCTTTTGAATACATTAAATAAAAGACAAAAACACTGCGGCACCTTCAAGATTAAATGCTATAATTTTATGTGAGCTTTCACAGATCAAGTCCACTTTGTCAGACATAAGAGCAAGCCTGCAACAGAATTAATGCCCTTAGATACATTCAACAGCCCACCGATAGTACTGTACCAAAGATATTAAGTTGTTGAGTGCCTTGTCCTGTATTACTCTCCATAAATTTACCTTTTATCACTTCAACGACATCACACTTAGGATCAATGCTTCCAATGTGTTTTGGATGAGCTGGGTTCACTTTGACTTTTCCCCCAAACAGCAAGGCTGTGAAGAAAAGATAACATAATGCACTACTAGTGAGATTGCCATTTACAGGACACAAAGCAAAGTGTTCTGCTTATATACCGCCCCAATATCACTTCAAGTAGCCTCTGGGTGGTTTACAGTTTTAATTACAGTAATGCAGGCTACACAGGAGCAACAGATGTTATACTGGGAGAGCAAAGGATGATTTTAAAAAAAAAATACCGAACAAGCACCGGCATTTATCCATGCAGAGAGAGGAATATCCTAAACAGACCAGACATAATTTCACAAAAAACACTCTCACTCACTCCGCCCTCACCCCACCAACCCCGAAATAATACAAGTACTTACTGTGCTGATTCAGAAGCATTCTGATTGAAATGCGACTCATGAAGAAACGGTCTAGAAAATACTGCACATTCTGACTGGTCACTGGATCAACACCATAGTGGTCTTTATATTCTATCACCCCCTGAGCCATGGTAGGAATGACATCGTTGTGACGATTCCGAATTGTTATCACGGTATCTGTAAAACTGAAACCAAGTACACTCTCTGTCAGACGGCTGTCAGGGTTAGTCAGCTTAGCAACTAGTACAAAGGTTCAGCTCCCAGTTTCAGTGAAAAATCTGGGGACATAGAAACAGCCTCCCTTGAAGAGCGGGGAAAGCATTGCAAGTACACTTGGGCATCCCCTGGGCAACAGCGTGCTGACCGGCCAGAATTTCACTCCCAAAAGCATTGCCCAGCAAGCTTGCTATTGAGCAAAAGGACCCAACGTTCCTCTGAGGGCCACAAACATTAAACATTTCCGTCTGTTTTTAACTTTTTGCTGATTGTTAATATAATCCATCATAGGTAAAGAACATCCGTCTATGTGTTGCTGGACACCCATCAATCCTAGCCATATGAGGGGAGTGATGGAAACCGTAGTTCAACAACAACACCTAGCGGGCTGCCCTCTGCCCATTCCTGATTTAAAACAAAAAGAACCCCCCGCCCCAAATGCACCCATCTTGCTATTCAATGGTTGAACTACTGTTACACAATGGCACAACAGGATTTCAGCCAAGGACTTATATCCTGAGATTCTCTTGAGCGCAATTTTGTTCATATGATCCTTCTTTGGCAAGAAAGGAGAGGAGGCAATTTTCATTCATACTTACTTCCTTAGGTAAATCTACTTCCAAAGAACCAGACAACCTTTGTACTTACATTGGAACCATGAGACAAAAACTTTAAAAAAAAACACCAACTGATGATAATTCCATGTGCACACCAACAATCTGACCCCCAAAAAACTTAAAGATACTTTGTTGCTACAGTGTATTAAAATACATTAAAATACTGAAATGTACTTACCGAGAAACAGCTTCTGCATCCTCAGCGCTTTTGTCTTTAAAATCAAGTATTTCCTGAAGACTCTGGACATACCTAAAAATACAATTTGTGCATGGTTGGCTTTTGTTATGTGCATTCCCTCAGATAATTAATCATTTCCTTCTAGCACTTTCTACCTAATAGCGACAAGAGTGAGATTAAATAATCTTGCAAGGAACTATGCGCCTTTCAACCTTTCTGATTCATGGGGTAGAGTAACTGAAACTCTTCATCAACGTACCCTCTAAATTTTAGCACATTGGCAGGGCTCTGTCCTTCTCCTGAATGAGCGACTCCCCCCCCCATGGGTTCATACGAAAAGCAACAAGTACTTAAGTCTCAGACGATCTAGGTTTCCATTAAAAGCATTGTTTCCCCCCCCTCTCCTTGTTGCTCCACAGTTCTGACATTCTGCTATTGAAAGGTAAAGAATGACAAACCACCTAGTGATTTCTTAGCTTCTAAGCCAGAGCTTACAATGCCACAGTCACCACAGCATCCTGGCTAAGCACGAGATTCTTTCCCTTTGCATTACGCCCTCCTCTCTGGTCATTTGATACTATTATCATCACCACCAGCCCTCTTTCTACTCACGAATCACAAAATGATCCGTCTTGAAGGGTTCCCATCTGCAGACAGAATTACCAGCATTTGATCCAATGAACTGGAGCTCCTGTTTCCATACGACCTCTGTGGCACCACCACCATGCCACATTAAGAAATACCTGTCACCAAAACAGCACTATCAAAGGTACCTGCACTGTCTTACTCTACTGCAAAACCAGAATACCAGTCTAATGTACTACTTTGTCCAGGTCTATAAGGTCCCAGAATGAATCACCTGAGTTTCCATTATTTCTTAGGGGGGTATTTGCTTTGATATGAGGGTGTTTTGGTTTACAAGCATGTTTCTGGAAAAATTATGCCTGTAAACCAAGGTATTACTGTATCCATACTGACTCAGAAGTCAATATGGGAATATTGCTATGTCATGCATACGTATGTCTAATGTGTCATAATTATGGGTAAATATAACTAGGATTGTACTTCTAATATCCTAGTATGATCTCATATAACAATTAATATTTAAGTTTTGTGTTGTTTAAACACACTTACCAACTTTGGACAAGTTGAACTGAAGGTGTTTTGAGAAGGTTATCTGGAAGCAAACTTATTTCTTTCATTATGTTTGCCAATCTCACTGGCAACTCTTGTCGCAGAAACATAAATGAAGTTTTCTCACAAGCATTATCAGATCCTAAGAGGAAAAAATATCAATGTCACAGACAAAATGAGGCTCAAATCCTTTTTTAAAAACCTACAGATCAGAGGCAGACAGATTCCTTCAACAGCAGGATGATGGTGAACGGATACCAATACCTTTTCTGCCTCTTATGAGATTCTGGATATTTTATCATAGTATCAGACTGTAAAAATTAATACAGAAGAATGGGTATTCAGAAAGATATCTATTACTAAGACTACTATGGGCTGTTCTTCCAAAAACATACCAAGCTAAAAACCAAACCAAGCAGTCACAATTGCAATTATATTATTACGATTGCTATCTAATGGTTTTTGGATATGGAGACAACATTAATGTTTTAAGAATTAAGGAGAAGGCAGATATTATGAATAAAAGTTATTTCTTCTTTATCAGCAGTGCCCACTATACTGGTTGTAACCTGTGAAAAAACAATAGGCGCTCAGCTTGCTACAGACGAAGTCAGGGAAAACTGGTTACTGAACCAAAACAAATATTTCAGCTGGGAAAGACACCCCACTGGCATCATAATGGCGGTCAGCACCACTTGTGCAAGTATTCCCAATCTACAACTGGCGATTCCTCCACTTTTATATTACTATACTGGTAGGAGTTTCCACCCCATGGAGGTTCGGTTAGGACACTGGCCATCATGGCCTTTTGCAGAGTATCCTTTTATTGCAAGTCTTTGGACAAACACTGTTTATAAGGGAACAGCTGTTCTCAAGTGCTACTATGGCAAATTTCAAGTAGACTACATTGGTGGAAACAGGGTGGATTTGGTTTAAATCAAATGTATTTAAAATCACAATAATTTAAATTTAAATTGTGATGTAAATCAATTTAATATTTTTTTAAAGAAAATCAATTATTTTTATCCACCCAGGGCCGGGCAGAAATATTTCCTCTACCTTGTCTAGGTCATGCAGCCCATTTGCAACGAGTAGGGTGACTGTTTTAAGGATGCAGCAACTCCTGCAGTATGTGTACACACAAGTTAGGCAAGCTAGCTACCAGCAGCAAGCAAGACCTTGACGGCAACTATAGATTATTAATGTACATATGTGATATGACAGAAGTGGACCACAAGCTGGAAGACACCCCCCACCTGCTTAGTCTTAATGTTCTTACTGAGCAACTCACTTTTTTAAAATTGTAGTAAAACAGTTATGATTCCTAGAAAAAATGACTAGCCTGGCTTTTGATCAGTGACCCTTGCTTGAGTCTGGCAGAAATTCTGCCCAGGTGATCACTTAGTGATCAGTAAAACAGAATGTTGTACTGCCATAAAGTGTTTTTTAAATTTTAAAAAATTCCAAGGATTTTTCTTATGGGACTTACAGTGAGCCTAACAGGAGAGCCTAATCATAATTCCTTAACAGCAGTGAACAAATGATTTTTCTATTTCCCAGCTTTTATTACTACTTCAAGGAAAGTAGAAATCGGATTTAACGGCTGATTTCCCAATGGCACTTGCCCGGTGCATGCTCACTGCATGCCTCCAAATATTTGGACACACATGTCCCTTGTGCAAATGCAAATCACTGATATGCGCACGGCCAGGCAAAACATCTTATCAAGCCCTCATGCCAACTACTAGACATGTCAAACTACGCCCAGCATATACCAACTATCCCATAAACACAACTTCAGAAATTGCTAGAGTACAACAGTAAAATATACTGAAGCAAAGGTCAGTCTACCAGCCAATTTAATTTCAAGCAACACTGCCCAAAAAACTTTAAAACCTCTACAAGACTGCAATCCTATAGCAACTTATTTAGGAATAAGCCACAGTGAAGGCAAGGACAGGATTGCACTGTGAACCACAGGCACGTGGGTTAATAAATAGAGACTATTAATGCTTCTGAGTACAGCTTAATTGAGCCAGATGTATGTTTACACAGAAGTTTTCAGTTAGCAATGTGCACAAGTAAAAAATAGCCTTAAAATTCACATGCACAGCATTTTTTTATTTTTGTAGTCCCGCAAATCCTACTCCCCATACTATGAGCCTCTATCAGAAATCTACAAATTAAAATCAGAAATGGAATGGCTCCCAATATGTTTGCTATCAATATACTGTACATACAGTATATTTGTCTGGCCCAGAATGAGGCAGAAGCCTTCTAAATGGGGATCTGTGTTTAAAAAATATACAGCTCATCAAGCAAACAAACTAAGAGCCATTAACCCTAACCTCCCCCAACACACACACCCTTTCTCCAACTCAACACCATTTTTGGTAAGGGGTCCGTAAATTGCGGGTTAGTCCTCTGGCCCAGCTGCATTGCCCTTTCCTTTGGCTACAAGCAGCTGCCTTGAGGACCATCGCCAGGAGTGGACCTGGGGCTCCTGCATCCTTTCCCTTTAAACGCAACTTTCCAAACAAAAAAGGCCAACAGCTATCTTGCTACTTCGTCCCAAGGCCAGCAGATCCGCTCACTCAACGAGAGCCACCGTTGACTCTTCGCCAGGACGAGCAACAGGAGCCTGTACTCCCCCCTCGTTCGACCCGGGTCTCCTCAACTAGGGAGCCTGGGGCGGTTGGGGGGGGGGGAGAGAGAGGAGGGACACATACACACAACACACACACACACACAACACAATATCCTTGCTGTCGTTGCCACCCAGGATTGCAGCCCCGAACACAGTGTATGTTATTCCACCTGGGGCCCTTCCGCCCCTGCTGACCTTGGCCGGGCTTTTGGCCCCTTTTCCAGGGTGGAAAGAAGGGGTGCAAGGAGGGGGGACGCGCGCGCGCCTGGTTGCCGGAGGGAGGACTTGGGGGGGGGCGCTGTGCCCTTAACCCCCAAAGCTGGAGACTGCGGGGGGGGGGGTGGAAGTGGGGCAAGGCGGCCCGCAGCTCCTCGGCTTGCAAGGCAGGGAAGGAACCGGAGTGTGTGTGAATGTGTGTAGATGTGGGTGGGAAAAGGGGTCCCGGGGGGGGGGGGTCCCGGGCAGGGGCGGGCGGGCGGGCGCGCAGGTGCCCAAGAGGAGGGAGGAAGGGGCCCAAGGGGCGGAGGGGCAACCCCACCCCGCCTCCCCAGGGAGGAGGAGGAGAAGGAGGAGGAGGAGGAGGCCGTCGCGGGAAAAGGCTTCTTCGCCCGCTCACCGAAGTCGAGGAACTGCTTCATGGAAAGGGGCGACGGGGAGAAACGGCAGTAGAAGTCCACCTGCTGGGGGATGGTGGCCGGGGAGACGCTCCGGAACAGCGCCCGCAGCAGCCGCATGGCGAGCCCCGGGCACGACACACACAAACACGCACACGCACACACAGACAGAGGGAGGGGGACCCCCGGAAAGCGGCGCAGGAGAGCCGGCTCCTGCTCCTGCTCCTGCTCCCGCTCCTCTTCTCTCGCGCTCTTCGGCGGCGCCCCTTTCCTCGCCTCTCAGCTGGTCCCAGCCGCCATTAAACGCCCCGGCGGGCGGGCGAATGCGGGCGGGCGGGCGGGCGGACGGCGACGTCGCGCCGCGGGGAGGAGGAGAAAGCCGGCCCCGAGCGGAGCAACACGCCCAGCCGAGAGGTGGGCCAGGCGGGGAGAAGAGGCAAGACGCGGACGCCGGGAACTAGGACCGGGCCGTGCGGAGTCTCCTTTGCTTCGCCGAGGTCGAGCCATCCAGTCCGTTAGGTTCGATCCTCTCCTTGTTTTTATTCCCACCACCACATTCAAGGTGTAAAGAAATGCTGCCCCGCCAGGACTGTTCCGTCTTGTTTTCTTTCCCACCTGCAGGCGGGAGCTCCACGTACAGTGGACCCTTGTATAACAAACAGTTTGTATAACATAAAATCTGTACAACATAAAAAAATTCAGAGATAAGGGAAATTTGCTTAACATAATCGCCTATGGGGAGAATCCATACAACATAAAAAGGGTTAACTCCGTTTTCAATGCATTCCTATGGGAATTTGTATAAAGGAAAATTTGCTTAACATAATTTCATTTGGAACAAATTAATTCCTTTATACAAGGTACCACTGTAGTTCCCAGTGGTTTAACGCGGAGCCCTTGGGGGGGTTGCTCTTCCAGCAGCACTTTTCTTGTTGATAAGCATCTCAGAGATAAGCGGGGTTAGTTAAAGGCGGGTAAGCCAGTACGATTAAGTCACCGGCCCTGCGGGCAATTCATTGGGTCATCGTGTGGACAAAGTAGACAAGGAAAAACTGTTTTCCCTATTGCACAGCACTAGAGCTAGGGGGCACTCCATGAAACTTTGGGGTGCTAGATCTCAAACAAATAAATAGAAAGTACTTTTTCACCCAGGGGTTCACTGGTCTGTGGAACTCCCTGCCAGAAGTGGTGACAGCTGTCAGCCTTGACAGCTTTAAGAATGGATTAGACAAGTTCATGGAGAACAGGGGTATCAATGGCCATCATTACGGCTTCCTAAATTTAACCTCAGGATTGGAGAGAGAGGCGGGAAATCTCTCAATGCCATTTGCAGGGAATCAGAAGCAGGTAAAGGCATCTGCTTGGGAATACCTGAAGCAAATGGTGACCCACTGAATGCTGGACTGGATGGGCTGTGGCCTGTTCCAGCAAGGCTGTTCTAATGTTATATTCTTATCCTCATTGATGTAATAATCCCTTTTAAATTAGCTTTTTCTTATTCTGCCCCTTTCTACCGTGTTTCCCCGAAAATAAGACAGTGTCTTATATTAATTGTTGCTCCCAAAGATGCGCTAGGTCTTATTTTCAGGGGATGTCTTATTTTTCCATGAAGAAAAATACGGTACACATTTATTGTTATCTTATTATCGGGGAGGGCTTATTTTCGGGGGGATGCCTTATATTTCAGTGAGGGGCAAAATTGTAAGTAGGTCTTATTTTCAGGGGATGTCTTATTTTCGGGAAAACAGGGTATCTATAAGAGATATTGCCATCTTATCATTTGTACCATTTGTACAAATTCTAGATACAGTACTAATAACAGCTAAATATATAATTAAATTTATCTTAGGATAATCTACTATTAAAATCATAACTCATTTTAACTCCTATATCCTTCTTATTCTCTTCATTGATTTAAAAAGAAAGTAAGTCTTAATTTTAATTTTTATAGAATCTAAAGGGTATACTCTAGTCCAGTGATTGCGAACCTTTTTAGAGACCGAGTGCCCAAACTGTGATTCAAAACCCACTTATTTTTTGCAAAGTGCCAACACAGCAATTTGTAACCCTGGGTTACAAATGCTTTGGATGCTACCATTCAAGAAAGCAACGATAGAAGAGCAGCTTTTTGAATTTCTCCATGGCCACTGCTAGGATGCTGAAAGAGCGGGGGTGCTACCCTTTGGAAAAGTAAGGGTTGAAGAGCATGCTTTTGAATTTCCTGCAGCCACAGCACCCTAGCTGTGGCTGTGGTAAACCTCCTATTTGATCTTTGCTTTCCCAAAGAGTAGCACCCGATCTGTCTCTCTGCCCTCGGCAGAGAGGTGGATGGGGTGCTACACAATTGGGAAAACCAAGGGGGAGTGGCAGTGGCTTGTGGGCCCGTTCGTAGTCCTAGTTTACTCTCCAGCCACACCGCTCTGGACATCCCAAAAGTGGTGTGACTGGGAAGTAAACTGGGGCTACGAACGAATCTACAAACTGCTCCCCCCCTTCACCTGGCTCTCTGCATGGAGCACAGTGGTGTGTCTTGAGTGGAGGGGGAAGTGCCTTGGCTCTGAGGGGGCAATGTTGCATGCCCATAGAAAGGGGCATAGATTTGCCAACACTGCTCTAGTCTATAACCTAGAACAGTGTTGGTGAACCTATGGCATGGGTGCCAAAGGTGGCACTTGGAGTCCTTTCTGTGGGCACCCAACATATTGCCACTTCACAGCCACCTGTATTCAGGTTAAATTGCTGTATTGGCACTTTGCGAAAAAATGAGTGGGTTTTGAATCGCAGTTTGGGCACTCGGTCTCTAAAAGGTTCGCCATCACTGACCTATCACATCTCTTCATCTGTTTCCCTTTTATGATCCCCTGAATGATGACGACAATGATGATAATATGCTTTTTTATTCATCATTTCCTCAGATTAACAATTGGATTATAATTTATAAACTGAGTCATATTATTAATGCTAACTTCTTTAAATCTTCTTCATACCCATATCCTAATTAACTCTTATTACCTGTTGGGACAGTTAAGCAATCTTGCATACAAAACCCATTCTAACATGGAGTTTTAAATGGGAGTAGTTCCTCAGCTGTAATGTGTCAATGCTTTGACAATAACCAATTAACAAAGTCTGTCTTTCCCAGGCTCAAGGATGCCCCCTCCACCAATTTGTTATCCTTTGCTTGGGTCTGATGCTTCCAGCATGCCTGGAGGACAGAGGGGAGAGAACCCCCTCTGAGCACAGGACCAATTTCTGGTGGCTCAGTGGACTAAGAGGCTTACGAAAACTGTTGACTGCAAAGTCGGCAGCTTGGCAGTTCGAATCCCGGGTGCCGCACAGCGGAGCGAGCTCCTGCTGATAACCCCAGCTCCTGCCAACCTAGCAGTTTGAGAGCATGTAAATGCAAGTAGATAACTAGGTACTGCCGTAAAAAGTGGGAAGGTAAAACACCACCAAGGTCACAGCTAACGACCCATTCTTGATGGGTTTCAACACCTTAGGCCATTGTTTACCTTAAGGCCATGGACACTAATGTCTCCCTAACGAGCCTACTCAGGCTATTGTTCATCTTATGAGCCAATCAGACCAGGGGACAAGAGGTCAAGCTGACTATAAGAAAGACTACTTGCACTAGCTGTATTCAGACCGATGAAGCTGTTTGGATGAACAGCGAAACGTTTCTATCTCTCAAAAAAGAAGTCCAGTAGCCATGACTCAACTCCCAGTTAAACGCACCTGGATGACTGAGAATCTTCACAGACGTAAGGTAAAACAGTGTTTCCTTGCAGCCATGCTGGCCACGTGGCCGTGGACTTGCACAAAACTGGCTCTTCGGCTTGAATAAGGAGATGAGCACCGCCCCTAGAGTCGGACACGACTAGCACGCACGTAGCAGGGGGGAACCTTTACCTTTACCTAAGAAAATACATCTTTTCTCTACTATCTTTATTCTTCCTTTTTCTTCTAACCCTTTTGTAATGTGAAGACTGTATAAAGTGTGAGTAAAAATATACAGTATGTCTTTCTGTATCCGAGAGACACTTCAGACTGATTATTTCTCAAAAGTGCTAGTTAGTGCAAGAAGGGATGAACACTTGCAGGACTAGTAATCCCAACTCTTTCTTGCTGCTCTTTTGTTGTGGAAGAAGACGGAATTCTGGGAACCCAATGCTGAACCTAAAGGCCTTTTAACTTTTGCAGGTTGGGCCCAGGTGCAAAAGAGAGTGACCCTCATTGAAGCCAATATTTGACCCATATTTACAGAAACTGAAAATGTGTTAAAAGTAAATTACTGGGAACACAGAAGGAATTTTTCATACAAAATTTATTTTCACACTTTTATAGAAATATCCACAGGTAATTTTTTTAGCCATGATTTACATTAGATGCTAGTAACAGTCAATATATAAAATGAATATATACCAGTGATGTGACTTGAGATGATATTTTTACTTCAATCCAGCCTCAATATAACACTGCCGGTATGTTTAAACTTTTTGAGAAGGCACCGGAATCACACCGGAATCACAAGGCTTTAGTTGCTGTTTAAATATATAGTAGTGTTTCAAAGTTCTACTTTTTCAAATGACTAATCCCATTCACAGAGATGGAATTTTAAATGTTAAGATGCTATTCACACATATACTACTCCAAGGGCACTCGTGCCCGTCCTCTTTAAATGAACTCAGGAGCAGAAACGCAGCACTGCCCCGTGGACTGCAGTGCCAGAACACCAGAATGTAACTGAGTTGTGGCCAAAAAGATAATTTACATATTTCATAAACTTTTTTAAAATTAACCATCTCCATAAAACGTGTGATTTAGAGTTTATCTGGAAAATAAGGAAAGTTAAATTATTAAGCAGAAAGCTTTAGAAAAGACAATAAATTCCCCCCCGGCCCCCCCCCAACATTGATGTGTATGGATTTTTGGTAGTGTATCTACAGAGCAGTAGTGAGCAAGCTAATGCAGATTTGGGGCCCATTTTGTGCCCCCAGCCCCCCCAAACACACACACACACACACACACACACACACACACACACAGTCTCAGATCCCTGGTGTAGAAACTGCTGCTCCTGAATTCAGAAGCAGAAATATTCTTAAAAATGTTCCCCTTGCCTGAGCATAAATGAGCATAAATGCGCCTGGGAACTAAACACGGCCCACTGATCAGACTTTGCCCATCCTTAGTAGGGAGCACAGGGATACTACTGGTTTATGACGTGTACACATATAAAGGTTGGCATAATTTTCATCTCTTCTTTCAGATATTCACATAGTAAAAGTTTGGTTTATATTTTATGTACAGTATATATTATGGCATGTTTATAATCCTTATTCAATCAGTACCAATATTTTCCCCTGGTCATAGCTTAAAATCCTGCAGATTGGTTTGTCACAATATAAAATGGCACCAAGATATGTGACTGTTAAAATGTGGCGTTGAGGACATTTACTCAGTAGTCTAAGATTGGACCAGTCAAGACCCATTCATAGTTCCATTTTGGAGCGTCTTGTTTTCTTTCAAGTGCTGTAACATCTGCAGTAGTTAAATCTTGTTCCAAACGTATTGCTAGGAAACTTTCCCTCTTCCTCCAACTCCACAGAGTACTCGTCCTTTTTCCCACTTAAGTTAGTCATATAAAACTTCTATAGATAAAACATCTGTAGGTATGCATTAGTGCACAAGTTATTTAAAAGATATAATACTTCCCTATGTTTATAATCAGACATATGTAAATGGCTTTGCTAGGATAATATTTCAGTCCTTGAAATTGTAAAGTTAAAGTATTGGCACATTTGGTGGAAAGTGTTCATTCTTAGGCTGGGGTCCTCTACACACTTACCTAGGAGTAAGTCTCACTGAACTCAATGGCACTTATTTTTCTCCAGACATGCATAGGATTCCACTGTTAATAGCTGAACTCTTCTATATGCTATTGCTGTCTATTTTTAACATTCAGTTAAAAATCTTTGGCTTAACAGTCAAAGACAAAGATTTCTTTTACGGTAAAAATAAATATATAAGAACGTCTTACAGTACAGTATATACAAAAAAGTACAACCAATATTCAAGCTTTAAAAAACAAACCTGTATAGATTTGGTGTGAGCAACAGATTCAGACTAACTGATTTCTTAGAACATTATTGAAACGTGACCTATTGCACATTGAAGATCATAGTTACCTATTATAACTATACATGAATTTTAAGACAAGGAATTAGCAGAGTGAGACCTCAGAGTCATCTGAAACCCCAAACCCACATCACTGTGTACAACGGTGGTACTTTTATGGATGGTGGGGAAGCAAGTTCACTTAATTCTCCTCCATTTCCTACACTTGGACTTTACAGTACTATAAGAACGGTTTTGAAACAGTTGAGCAACTCTGTACACCCATAGATGGGAGGAATCACTTCCACGTGAACCTGAGGTCCAGACATAGCTGAGCATAAAACACCTTTCATGTACAAAAAGAGCCACACTAGGTTTGCATCAGCTCTTGAGCACAAAGGATTGGATCCAGCCTAACTTAGTTCCCACGGAAATCTGTGTAGTAAGTTAGTTATGGCTTAACTGAAAGCACCAATTATTTAAGTGGGACTTACGTGCAACCAGCTCTGTCTACACATCCATCCCATGCATTTTTAGGAAAGCACAAACACAAACTATGGCAGAAAATCAAAATAGTACATCAAAGCTTGACAGCTATCAGAAAACATTTGCAATATTTCTCATGTTTTTTTTTTCCCAGTAGGAAGGGAGACACAAAATACCATGTTTCAAGTCACTCAAGAGCCAAATGGGTATTTCTCCTCCTCCACTTAAAACTGAAATAATTTATAATTTAATTTGCATGGACAAAATATAGCTTTTAATCTGAGCTGCAGCCGATCGGAGGCTAGAACTTCTTTTCAGCGCCATGGCTTCAACCTTGCAAAGAAATAATTTCTGACCACGTGGAGGAGATAAATGATTATCTCTCACCTCCACATATCTGAGATTTGGGAAAACATAATATAGGTTTGGAGATTGAGTGAAGTGTTGATCAACCTAACAGCTGTGCAGGTTCTAAAAAAAATTCATTTGAGCAACTTACTGAGTTTTTGTCTCCTTTTTTAGACTGATGATTCATATTGTACAGTATTTTTCCATGTATAAGATGATATTTTTGTCTAAAATTGTTAGACTAAAAATGGAATGTCATCTTATACATGGACATCAGCCGAGGAGAGAACCGAGCAGTTGCGAAACTGTAATTTTGGGTTGGAGGGTCGTCTTATAGACAGGAAAATATGATAACTGGAATCTTAAGGCTGGTCTTTTTCAAAAAATACCTACAGATTGTTTTAGGCGAACTTAGAATTTAGATCTGCAAAACAAATGCAAGCTTTGCTTTAAAAGTATCAATGTCTACAGGGGGGGGAAAGCAGCCATTTCTGTACATTAGTCTTCATCTGTCCATCATGTGAATCAAGACACGTTAAAACCCATTTGATTCTTCAGTCCAAAAGAGGGGTTGGGTTGTCTACGAATAACTTTCATTTTCATTCCACTTTGTGATCCACTGTTTTTTAGCACAATTCTCTTTTGTTCTTCCATCTTTGATCTGCCTCTCCTCTTTCCGAATCCTTACAGCATGGTAGCGGGGGATGCTGTCATCGTACCTAGAGCGCTGGAAGAACCCACACTATAGAAAGGAGGAAAATCCAGATTTCAGTGATATATAAGACTTATGTCCTTCCACCAATGCAAAGAGACGCAGTTGAAAGAGAGAGGAAGATGCAAGACCCCAAATCCCGGATGCAGCTAACAGTAAAGCCAGAAAACCCTCTGCTACTCTCACATCTATTTAATGGAACCAATTACTTCAAGAGGTGGTGAGTACTCCAGCACTGGAGACATTCCAGAGAAATTTGGACAACCACCTGCAGATATCCATTGATTTGTATTCCTGCATCAAGGTGAGACTTGATAGCCTCGTAGACCCCTTCCGACTTCACTATTCTATGATTCTAAATTATCTCTGAGTAGAATTAAATCCAGTATAAGCATCCTTCTTAATCATGCAAAGAAGCCAGCAGACAAAGAGGCAAATCATTCAGCCCTAAACCTTCAAGACATTTAAGTGCCCAAATTTAACATCAGTACCAATTTGTCAAGGGTTAGAAAATGAACAGGTGCATTCAGCCCAAAGGCCCTACATGGCTCAATCTGCCATCAACATTCGGGGGAGGAGACAGTGACTGCTATATGGGCTCGTGACAAACGCCCCAGAGCAAGTGCCATACCAAGTTCTTCATAAACATCAGCCCATATATTTCTGGCAGCCTAAGGGGCTCTGCTATTTGTCTGAGGACAGCTCATTCTCTTTTTATCTATAACATTTCACTTTCTTCAGAGGTAACGGCTACAGCAAGTAATCAATCCAGCAAGCCCATGAGCACAATGTATATTTTTTTACATCTATGAGCCTAGATTTCGCACGAGTGCAAGGTATCATGCAATTAGCAAGCTTCAGAGGAAAAATATTGTACATATTGAAGTATAGGAAAAAGATAAGATGGAAAATTACCCAGTAAACTCCCCGCAGAAAGTGAGATTCAAGAACACTTTCCTACCATGTAAGACTGTAACAACAATCAAGACTTTTAGCATGTATTAGCAGTTAATGAAGCTCTTTGAAATCTGAGCAGAGGAGATGCTTATATATATATGTCATATCTGTCAAGTGTTTCCCACAGCAGCCTGGGACTAGGAGCTCCGGGAAGATGGGGCGCTGGCAGCTGGGTCCTTCAGCTAGGGGGTGGAGCCTCATTTGCATACAGGGTTCCCAGAACCCCTTGCAGTAGCTTCAAAATGCTCACTGTGACCTAGGTGTCTTGGCTTTCTAGGGGATAGAAAGCTGGTGGTATGTGGGTTAGGGGTTGCGCAGAAAGAAGTGTTCTCTGGTGGGCCACCTGGCGGCAGGCCACATGGCTGCCCAGCAGCATCTGGAACTCAGCTGCCTGCCACCGAAAATGTGGGACATTTCAGGGGAAAATAATTTTTCGGGAAGACAGCGGGAAAGAGTGACTGATCTGTGAATGTGCCACCAAAAATGTGACACTTGACAGGTCTGATATGTTCTGAACATGTATGTATATGGCCAATCTCCTACTAAAGGCCATTATACAAACCTCATATTAATACAGAGTTGAGGCCTAAATGTCTAAGCCAGAACTCAGATGGATTTAAGTAGGCATACCACACAACTCTATGCATGACTTTCTGGAGGTGAACCCCATTGAGTTCAGCAGAGAGAATTCCCAAGATCGTAGCCTAAACTGTATATTACATTGCATCCATTGTGTAATTAAAAAAACTTTAAGTGGTAATTTTATATTAGTATATAAAATTGTTTTTATTTGTTTATAACAACACAGCCTCTAATATTGGGAGAACCCATATAAAGGCATAAATTCATCAAACCGTTACATTAATAGTTTCACTAATTACCTGCATGAGAACAAGGCGGCTGCAATCTCAGAAAGGTACTTCCTAATAAAATTTAGGAAAAGGCAAAACACATTTTTGCACACAGGAGACCTAATAAGGGTCTTGCATTAAGGTTTACAGCACAAAAGTAAAAGCAAACTAGGCCAGAACACTTCTTCCATATTCAGATACTTCTGACCGGCTTCCCCTTTGATATTATCCACTATCATTCCCACAAACAGCACAAGAGAATCTCACCTATAGAAATGCTCTCCTATATAGCTAAGAGACAAGGCTTCTCATGGTTTGCAATAATAGAACAATAGCTTTGTTCTGTATTCCTTCTGTTTCAGGGAATGCTTTCATGTCAATTTCTCTCTGAACGTCTGCAGGTTACAATGGATTTCAAGTCACACTCCTATGGGTCGCAGGCCAAATGCTCATGGATTGAGGGCCAAAACATCTTTGGAGAAATTCATTTTCCTTGCTCCATCTCCTTCCCAGCTACAGCTACATGTTATGCATGGCCTTAGCTATGCACAAGAACCTCTTGTTTACCTTACAGAAATGATCCTGCTGCTATGCATCGTTTGCCTTTTTTTAAAAAATTCTTTCACAGTTACACTTTTTGCCACTTGAGGGGACACTTCTTCTGGCAATGGGTTTCTCTCAATCCAGACTCTGGACCTAAGAGCTTAGTCTAGGCAGAATTGAAGCTTGTGGAACCTACTTTGACTTTCAATAGAACCTTGAGCCCCAACAGCTGGAGTCTGGTTCAAAAATAACAATTCAAAGAGAACAAGGAATTATGGAATTCGTTCCTCCTGAGCCTGAAAATAAACTACATAATTGAAACTCATTAATAAAGCTACGCCCACCACAAACCCTAGCATTTAAAAACAAATTCAACAAGCTATGACAAGGGTGCTATTATTGCTGTTGTAAAATCATTTGGCATCAGAAACGCTTGCTGAACTGCTTCATTATCAGAGATCTGACAGTAAATCAAAATGTACTTTCTGCCCATTCCTGCTTTAAGACACTCCTTGTCTTAGAGTATTCCTGCACCTTGCCAAGTAAGAGTTCAGAAGCAGTCTTTCAAGAATGCTCCTCTGATATTAACTGATATTATCATTGAGGAAAGGAGCCCAGGAATTTAGCTGGAAATCAATTAACTCAGCTTAGTATGGAATTCTTTCTTTTTTCCATAGTGGAAAAAAATGGCTGTGGAGGGGAGTAAGTGGGTGGGGTGCACATCCTGTCTTCTCACAAGATTATAAGTTTAGGTTCAGAATTAACACTGCAAAGCTTTCAGAGTATCAAGGAAGAATACAGAAGTAGGCAGCAGTTAAAAAGCAATCGATGAAAGGACTTGTGTCCTCGTGCACTGAGAAAGGGGATTATTGTAAACAATGCAAGCAAGCAAAAATTGATATTTTGAAAATGAGGCTATTAATGCAGCAAGCTTCCAGTCATTAGCCACCGCAACCAAAAGCATGTTCCACAGCTAACAAATAATAAAAAAAGAGAACTGATCAATTACCAATTACAGAAGTAGATCAATACTACGCATCAGAAGTAAGCCTCTCTTTATCAGATGGCTGAGCATGGATCTCAGCCTTGTGATATGTGGCATCAAAATGATCTTTCTTATCTCTCTTGAAGAAACCACACTACAAGGAAGCAAGGCATTTAGTCAATATCATGTACTAATGTGAAAAGCAAAAAAGAAGGGCGAACTAGATTTCTTTTTCATGTACATTTAAAAAGGTTCTTCTGATTATGTCACAATCCTATGATAACCTTTCCAGATTGCTTTGGGTGTGCCTTTAAAAATGTTTTCCCGATTCTGCTGCAATTCTACAATAGCCATTAAAGGCTTACATCAGGAATGATTATTTTGCTCACTATTTCAGTTCTTCAATTACCGTATGTATACCGTACATTAGCTGTTAGTAATATACCTGTATATTACAAAAAATGTTCAATGCATGGGAATGCCACCCTTGAAACCATTTAACCCTTGCCTTTTCTACCTTTTGCAATGTTCATGCCTACTGTCCTACTGAGTCAGTCTTTGCTGTGTATGAAATATATGAAGAGGCCTTGTGTGGCATCTGAATACATTTGGTTTCAGTTCCCGATTCAAAACTGCCTGATTAAAAATAGTTAGAAAAAGTGCTTCTGCCTAAAGTGTTTCTGCAGGACTCTAAGAATTATCCCAGTACTATTGTGCCTTTGTTTGCACATATTATTCTAAGTCTCTCCCCCTTCTGCAAAATAACAATTTTATTTAAAACAACAACAACCTCAAATGGAGTTTTTTAAAATCAAGATTTTAAAGCTATTCTCCCCCACAATGATTGGCTTCATTGTGTACACTGTTCTACCAACTATCTCAAAGGGGCAAAGAAACGCACTATTCCTCTGTAAAAGCAGAATTGTTGCCTCTTTTAATCTATAAACCAGTGTTAACGATGTCAAATAATTTTGTGAGCCAATGAGAAAACAGCATTATTAGCCGGATAAACTCACTTTCCACAGCAAGAAGACGAGCAGAGCAAGCATTGACAACCCTGCAAGAATGGCGACCAAGATGATCCACCATGGCACGCCTTTATACAACGCCACTGTCTTGGCAGGGAAGACAGTAACCCGCACCTACAGGAGAACAAAGGAATACAGAGGTGTTACTGGGGAAGACCAAGTGTTCCTGCATCCAAACATCATGCTTCTGCCAATTTCAAAGTCCTTTGCACAGTGTTTCCCAAGGTGGTGAATTCCGGTGAACTGGAAGTGACTTAAACTGGAAATGACTTCCGGATCACCCAAAACCACTTCTGGGGCCTCCGGCAGGCCCGGGAATCCCATTGGAGGCCCATTGAGGGCCGCACCAGGCCTCATGTAAGTGTAGGAGGCCCCAGATAGGCCCCACAGTCTCGACCTGACCCAGCATCCACATATTGTAGATTTTCCATTATCTTTGGTCAGGTTGGGCCCCTAACCCCGCAACGGGCAGGGGAATACTGTAACTATGACCCCAAACTGTTCCCCCTCCAATTTTTCATTATTCATTTTTTTGGAGGGCACATGGGGGCATTTGAATTGCTTAAAGCAAAAAACAGTGTGCTGCTTATATACCACCCATAGTGCTTAAAGCACTCTCTGAGTGATTTATCATTTAATTATACAAGCGACACATCACCACCCTTAATGAGTTAGGTACTCATTTTACTAACCTTCGACGTCTAGAAGGCTGAATCAACAACGAGCCGGCTGCTTGGGACTGAACTCCGAGTTGTGAACACAGGTTTGGCTGGAGTACAGCAATTTAACCACTGTGCCACAAGGATCCTGTTTATAAGCCCACATAATCATTTTAAAAATTGAGTGAATAGGAGGTCAAGGACATGGCCCTTCAAGGTCCAGGGATAGGTATGTTTGGCCTCCAGACCCTCTGAGATTTGCCCTCCCTAATCTAAACCATTTCCCAGATTCCTACAGTAAGGTACTGCAGGGTCTGCTTTTCAGAAATGGTACCACAGAGACTTTTTGAACAATACGTCTGTGAAGATTCTCAGTCATCCAGGTGCGTTTATCTGGGAGTTGAGTCATGGCTACTGGACTTCTTTTTTGAGAGATAGAAACGTTTCGCTGTTCATCCAACTGGCTCAACATTGCAAAGGCAAAGAGAGGCAAATGAAGAAGTTCGATCTTCTCCTCTGCCGGAAAGAGGCAGTTAAAGAGCTTGGCAGGAGGAAGAAGGAGGAAGGGACCATGACAGGAGATGTAAAGGACAAATGGGTGAAGAACCTCTCAAACAGGGAACTCACCCAGACAGAGAGAGAGGTCCTATCCAAAGGCCTAAATTTTGCCATCACACCCAAACAGGTTCCTGTTGTGGATTTCATCACAGCGACAGAATCAGCCATCCACAGCAACAATCTGCCAGCAGCAGAAGCAGAACTACTCAGGATAAAAGTCTCTGCTGCATTGTCCAGTGCTCAACCACCACCATCCAACCTCACCAGCCAAGAGAGAAGTGCTGTGACATCCCTCAGCAGGGATGAGAGCATCACAATTCTGCCTGCGGACAAAGGAAGGTGCACTGTCGTCCTCAATACTGTGGACTACCACGAGAAGGTTATCACACTTTTAGATGATCAGCATACATATGAAAAAACTAAGAAGAGACCCCACCAGCAATTACAAGAAGAAAGTAATAGAATGCTTAAAACTCTTGGAGCAGGAAAATGCAATTGACAGGGTGACCTACCACCGGTTATATCCCGGAGAGACAGTCCCCTGCTTTTATGGACTTCCCAAGATACACAAGGAAGGAATCCCCCTCAGACCGATTGTCAGCAGTATAAATTCAGTGACTTATAACATCGCAAAATACCTGGCAACTATCCTAGCCCCACTGGTTGGACACACAGACCACCACGTACACAACTCAGAAGAGTTTGTGTCTAAAGTCAGGGAGCTCAAACTGGATATAGAAGAAACCATGGTATCCTTTGAGGTTACATCACTCTTTACCAGCATACCCACCACTGATGCACTAATAATGGTAAAGAGAAGATTAAGAGAAGACAGCACCCTCACCTCCAGAAGCCGCCTCAACCCAGACCAGATAGGCCTGCTCCTGGACCTGTGTCTGAACACCACATATTTCATGTACAGAGGGGACTTCTACAGACAGAAGCATGGCTGTGCCATGGGCTCCCCAGTGTCACCAATTGTAGCAAACCTATACATGGAAGAAGTGGAGAAGAAGGCACTCAACACCTTCCCAGGGACAACACCATCCCACTGGTTCAGGTATGTAGATGATACCTGGGTGAAAATAAAGACTCAGGAAGTACAGGCCTTTACAGACCACATCAACGCAGTGGATCCTAATATTAAGTTCACTAGGGAAGACACCCAAGACAACAGGCTGGCTTTCCTGGATTGTGCAGTCATCATCAGACCTGACCGTGGTCTAGGAGTAGAAGTTTACAGGAAACCCACCCACACAGATCAATACTTACTGTTTGACTCCCACCATCCATTACAACACAAACTAGGAGTCATCAGGATCCTAAGCCACAGAGCAGAGAGCATCCCCACCTCCTCAGAAGCCAAGAAGAAGGAAGACAGGCACCTGAAGACAGCACTTAAGGCCTGTGGATATCCAAGGTGGGCCTTCAACAAAGCAGTGGGCCAACCCAGAAGAACAAGGGATCAGTCTGAGACCCAGACCCGACGGAAGAACCTGGTCATTCCCTACATGGCAGGAGTGTCGGAAAAGCTTAAAAGGATTTTTGGCAAACACCACATCCCTGTTTATTTCAAACCCATGAACACACTAAGGCAGAGACTTGTCCACCCAAAGGATCCGATACCAAACCATAAAAGGAGCAATATAGTATATGCAGTCCAATGCAGTGAAGAGTGTTCAGACCTCTACATTGGAGAAACTAAACAGCCATTAAACAGAAGAATGGCCCAACATAGGAGGGGTAACAGCTCAGGACCAGAATCAGCAGTACACCTCCATTTGAAGGAAAAAGGCCACTCTTTCAAAGATGAGGATGTACACATACTAGACAAAGAAGAGAGGTGGTTTGAGAGAGGAGTAAGGGAGGCCATTCATGTGAGCATTGAAAATCCCTCCCTCAACAGAGGTGGTGGCCTCCGGCATAGTCTGTCTGCTACCTATCAGGCTGTACTTTCCACAGTACCCAGGCAAATCAAGGAGCCTTCACCACCAGGTCACAGCTAACGATCCATTCTTGATGGGTTTCAGCACCTTAGGCCATTGTTTACCTTAAGGCCATGGACACTAATGTCTCCCTAACGAGCCTATTAAGGCTTTGTTCATCTTATGAGCCAATCAGACCAGGGGACAAGAGGTCAAGCTGACTATAAGAAGGGTCTCTTGCACTAGCTATACTCAGACCGATGAAGCTGTTTGGATGAACAGCGAAACGTTTCTATCTCTCAAAAAAGAAGTCCAGTAGCCATGACTCAACTCCCAGATTTTTGAACAATAGCTCGCACGATAATCAAGTCTTAGCACATGACCATTTTGCAAGTGGTGTGATCAGCCATTGGGAAAAAAAGGAAGTATTCTTGGCTTCAATTTCTTTGGGCCACCCTTGTACAAGAAATGCTTTCCACTCAACGAGACACAGACCCATCGTGATTAAAGAAACGTTGTGGACTCACATTAGTAGCTTCATTTGTCAGCTTAATATTGTCTGCAGCGCCATCAATGCTGATGATAGCTTCCAGGGGAATGTCTAGATAGTTCATTTTGGAGTATTCCTGGCGAGCAAAGCAGAAAACAGGAAGAAGACATACATTGGTTAGGACGGATAAAAGGGGCTGACCCCAAATTACATGGCATTAGGTGTGCAGGCATTACCTCTAGGAAAGTGCTATTCCATAACCTTGAACGCAACACTACAGATGCTTTGCTGTCCAAACCTTGCAAGGGACATCTTATCCTGACACAGTTGGCTTCCACGTTGCAATTCTGTAAATAAATAAATAAATAAATAAATAAATAAATAAATAAATAAAAAGTTTCCAAACTGAATATTTGAAAGGAGAAATGTGATGCGTTTTCCCCAACTGTGTCATTGGCAGACATAAGAATACATACCAAAATTTTATACTTTCTTTCTGAAAACAACGAAAAACCTTTGCCTCCCTCTGTCTGCTTCTCTGCAACTTCCCGTTTTGTCCTTGAACTTCGAGACATCTACAACAATGAACAAGGCAGGATGGATCAAGGATGTGCCAACAAAACATGTAAAATATTGACACAGACGCGTCCTTGGGGCAAGAGTTGCAGAAGCACCAAATTCTGAACCAATGAACGGACATCTCTAAATCCACAACTGCAACACTATCACTGGCATTCCTCTATGGAGGGCTGGGTCACCTATTAAGCCAAGTGAGGCAATTGCTTTTGATGGTCAATACCAGGAGTCACAGCCAAATTCCCTACATGCCTCAGCTTTTCCTCCTCAGATCCCGGTTCCATCTTCTCTTGAAGGCCAAAGCTGTGTGTGGTGCTCAGCTCTGCCTTCCACTCCCTATACCAGTCATGGCGAACCTTTTAGAGACCGAGTGCCCAAACTGCAATTCAAAACCCACTAATGTTTTTGCAAAGTGCCAAAACAGTAATTTAACCTGTATACCCGATGTCGGGTGCCCACAGAAAGGGCTCCAAGTGCCACCTTTGGCACCCGTGCCATAGGTTCGCCATCACTGCCCTATACTGATCTCCTGACCTCTATTGTGATGGGAGACCTTCGCCCATTACCTAGGTTGAAAGAAATACAAATGCCGGTTCAGGTTTCTCTATATGAAGCTGTCCCTAGGTTCATTGTTTGTCTGTGACCACATAGAGATAATGACATAGATTCCCAACCTCCACAGTTTACACAAATTAGGTACAATCTATTCCTGTAACCTGTTTATTTTGTTCTATTATTTTAGGTTTCCGTGTAAATTGTTTATGCCCATCTTATGATGAATACTGTAAACCACCCAGAGTAGCCTTGTAGCTAGAGGGCATGGTATATAAATCCAGTAAAAATAAATACATAAATAAATAAACCGTAGACCCTACAGAAAGCATTCCCGCTGATATACTAAATCTAGTACCCAGAGGGCCAACTAAAAACCTGCACTTGTTCCATTCTGTATTCAAGACGCTCTCCAAACAGGGACAACCAAAAGTCCCTGACATAATGTTTCATTTTAAAACAAAATACCATGTACTTGGACATTTTGGTCTCTCTCTCTCTCTCT
Organism: Phrynocephalus versicolor; assembly: GCA_023846285.1. Taxonomy (NCBI): domain Eukaryota; kingdom Metazoa; phylum Chordata; class Lepidosauria; order Squamata; family Agamidae; genus Phrynocephalus; species Phrynocephalus versicolor. The sequence goes on along the minus strand of JAHTLZ010003547.1, from coordinate 31,423,925 downwards.
CTCTCTCTCTCTCTCTGTCACACACACACACACACACACACCGGCCACCACCGCCATTCCCCTCAAACATAAAAAAGGCAGACTGACTGCATTCACTTACCTCGATTCTCAAAGGGTTTATTTCCTGGGGAGGGTCACACTGGAGGTCTCCTAATTCCTTCGAGTGAATGGACACCAAATACAGCAGCCACTTGCCTCCCACGAGTTCCTTTGGCCACAGGATGTCCAAGGAAGCCGTGCCAAATGTTTTCAGGGGTTTGCCCAAGTTGGTGACCTATGGAGAATCGTGTTGGAAATGCAGGCATCTTCTTATACAGTGTACACAATGACATGGACTTCCTCACACAACAGGCATTGCTGTACCATCACACCACTCTGAACTCACTAAGTTTGGGGAATCAATGAAGTGGGGCCAGTGGGGGATCAATTTTTGGATTGGAGGACTGCAAGGAAAGTCTTTAGCTACTTTCAATTTGCTGCTTCTCTCTCTCTCTCTCTCTCTCTCCCTCCCTCTTTGAGGGGTTGCATTTTAGGATCCTAGAGACGCATCATTAGCTCCCAATCCCAACAAAGTTATCTACCCTTGCCATAGACAGATCTTGAGAGACACCCATTTAAAACAAGAGAGAGAGAGAGAGAGAGAGAGAGAGAGAGAGAGAGAGAGAGAATGAATAAGTAGCTATTTCAACTGTGCAACTTTTTAAAAAGAACATTTGAGCATCACGGCAATGTGACAGTGCAGGATCTCAGGATGCAGTGCAAACCTTGGAGGTGGTAAAACTCGTTTCAGATTTCCAATGTTGGTGATGGTGGTTGAATCTGTTTAGAAAAGCCTAGTGAGAGTGAAAACTTTTTGGCAATCCCAAAGGCCAAGGAATAGATCTTGACTAAGTTAAAATGTGAACACTGCAGGAACAAAACTATTTATCCTACTAGAGATGGCTTAGTGTTTTAACTGCTTGATTACACCGAGTTTCCTCCTCTTTCTTTCCACCCCACCCCCTCTCTTCACTGGCATCTCTGTAAATTCTATTCTTCTAAAAGGGAATATACAGTGTCTCTAAACAGATTATTATAGACTGGTCATAAATGTCAAAGTTTTAAGACCAGACTAAATCTGTCTGCATCTAATTCAGGCTAGTTTTTATATACATTTTAAGGCTCCACAGTGCCATTGTAAAGTGTTTACTTTTATGCACAGAGGGGTTATGTGTTCACACATATATATGCACATATAACATTTGAACAGAGGTTGCTTTTTGAAAAAAGAGTGACAAATGTTTTAAGAACAATGGTGGCTGACTTTCTTTTGTCACTACACAGTGATTATCTGATCTTCCTATAAAGGGGTCTTTATGCTGAGCATTCATTAAAGACAACTTCAACTTTACAGGGTGAGGGCTTATTTTCAAAGGCCAGTATCCAGTTATTAATCCCAACTACAACAGCCCCATGGACTCGGTGGAATTCTCACAGGTCTTGTCTTACCAAGTACTGTAATTGATTGAATAGAGTTGAGGTTAGCAAAAAGGTGCTAGCCAAATTGAATTAAATAGCTGCTGTGAGTTTTTTGGGCTGTTTTGCTATGTTCTAGAAGTTTTTCTTCCTGACGTTTCGCCAGACTCTCTGAAAAATTAAAATTTACTCCCTTTTCTCCTTCTTCCTTGGGCTTTTTGAGGGGCCAGTCAACATCAAACCTACTTTTACCCTGATTTGTGAGTCTACAAGCCCTTCCTTCCCATTATAGCTTAAAACAACATGACAAGTTGTCCCTCCATGTCTGCCAATGAGCTTTTGTTGTAACATTTTGCTTAAAGATTCCAAGTTGTCAAAAGCTTGCATGTGTTTTTTCTTTTCTCTTCCTTCCTTCCTTCCTTCCTTCCTTCCTTCCTTCCTTCCTTCCTT
>JAHTLZ010003547.1:31398043-31421001 GCA_023846285.1 Phrynocephalus versicolor | reverse complement strand
TATTTATTTATTTATTTATTTATTTATTTATTTATTTATTTATTTATAAAACATTTCTATCCCACCTTTAGCTATCAATGATAAACTGACCTGTGAATTGAAAGTTATAGAAGGGATGTTTAATGAGAATGTTTTAAATCAAATTTGGCATAAATTTCTGGATCATGTATTTCTAAAACATAAGGGTTATTTTCCATCTGAAGAATCAATTCAGTTTTGGAGGGAGACAGGATATATAAGATAAAACATGTAATTGTAGTGGAAGAAATGTTATATAATTTTATACAGTATATTGTTATATAATCCTGAGGGTGCAGGATAATTAAGCACAATGTGTTGTGGAGGATATATGTGTTGTATAAATTTTTAATTAAAAATTTTTAAAGGAATAAAAGTCATTTTTTTAAAAAAATGTGGGAGACCGAAAAAATATTTGGCATGTATCTGAATGTGTAATGTAAAAAGAGATCATTGCAGTATTAATAATCATTGTATCTTGGAAACAAAAGATTTTCAAATAATATATATATCACTGCAAATGTCCTTAAACAAAGAAAAGAAAAAGAAATGAAAGGAGGAGACCCTGATGCCTGTTGCTGTGTAGTCAAAAATAGAAGTTATGACAAATAGGGAGAAAGGAGAAAGGGGTATTTAAAAATCACATAAAATGTAACCTAAAACAGGGAGAAACGCAGAATGATTTTATTTATTTATTTATTTATTTATTTATTTATTTATTTATTTATTAAAACATTTCTATCCCACCTTTCTCCTCAAAAGGACCAGAATGGATTTAAGAGGTATTTAAATGCATACTTAAAATCTAATATATTATGAATTTTAGTATTGTATCTGTTTATTGCGTTTTCCATTATTACTTAGCTTTGAAGTTTTTAAATTTTAATAACGTGAGCTACCTTGGATCATTTCGAAGAAAGGTGGCAGATAATTATTTTCTATAAATAATAATAAAAAAGAGTCAGGAGTCCAGACCCATTCACAGCCATAAGGATGACAACAGTGACCTGCTTCTTCAACACTGTTCACATACATCAAAAGCCTAGTTAGTGACTTGATGGCAGATAACAACCACCAAATTGTGTTATGTAGTCTGTGATGGTGTCATAAAGAAATGTTTCAAATTGCCCGTGTCCTTTAGTCTCGGAATCAACCAGGTTTTTTTTTTTTTTCAGAAACTTGCCAATCAGCACCATGTCTTCTGCCAGGGGCTCTTTCTCCTTTCTCCTATTTGTCATAACTTCTGTTTTTGACTACACACAACAGGCATCAAGGTATCCTCCTTTCATTTCTGATGGGATAATGTTCTCTGCATCATACCAGATCTTTTCTTTACTCTGTGTGTGTATGTGTGTATGAATTTTAAAATAAAATATGAAAGTTTCTTTTTGCAATTGTGTGTGTGTGTGTGTGTGTGTATCTGTGTGTGCATGTGTATTAAAATAAAAAATAAAAAATTCTTTTTTGCAGCTATGAACTCTTGCCCTACAGCAGCCCTCCTGTACCTGATGCTCCACAACACTACACTGGGATTCTCATTATCCAGAGAGCATGGCCAATGGGTGTGATAGGTACTGTAGTCCAAAATATTAGGAAATCATTTGGGAAGGAGTTCTCAAGTCTAGAGAAAAGCACAACTCTTGGCATAGTGGTTGAGTAGCACATGGCCCCATCCACCACCAGGTGGGTTTTTTTCTTTTAAAAATGACTCTTCTTCTAGAGAGTTATGTTCCCCAGATATTTCTTGCCTGTTAATTCATTTTCACACAACAAACAAATGACCAGGTCCCCAACAATAGCTTTGAACAGTTCCTTCCAGTAATAAAATGCCACCATTTCCCTGGCAGAGCAAGAATTCAGATTGCTTGTGCAAGCTCTTCTGGAAATCAATTGTGGTGCCATCATTTGGGGCTTCCACTTCATCTCTCCGTGGTGAGGCATCTCTGGCCAGTAAGAGCACCTGCCTGGCAGTCATCCCAGTACATCTTGCCTCACCATGCCAGAGGCCAAAGCCAGGCACTCAAAAGATATGGTACCACTGAGGAGAAGAATACTCACTTTTTAAATTAAAATTCACAAGGGCTGGGAGAGTGAAATGCACCCCTAATGTTAATGGTGGTGGAGGCCACGCCTCAGGTCTCAGAGGTTTGGGAAACACTGGCTGAAGCCCTGTCACTAAGTGTAGTAAGTTGCACCAGAGTAGGCCTATTGAACCACCAATGTTTTGGCAAGTTGGTGCTTCCCTAAGTTCCACTGATTCAGGTGGGCCTACTCTACCGTGACTGACTACACCAGGCATGTCCAAACTTCGTCCCTCCTTTGCCACTTAGGCTTGGAATTCTGGGAGTTGTGGTCCAAAACATCAGGAGGGCTGAAGTTTGGTCACGCCTGGACTACACTGACCAACCTAGGCATTGTTCTCCCCTCCTCCCTGGCATGCAGCATTAGGTGTTAAAAGAAAAACTGCTCACGTTAGAATTTCTCTTGAAAGGGTTTCCCAGTTCACACTCCACTTGGGAGCCATTTGGGTTGGCGCCGCAGGTCAGCTGTTTTTCCTAGATTAAGGAAGAGATGGGTTTTAGTGCAAAACTCCAGGAAATACAGTCTTTGGATGTCATTGTCATTGAGAAGAAGCTCTTACTGGAAAGCCCTTGTACTCTCTAAAAGCCGAGTAAGTCAGGCTATCTGGGAAGGTGGCAATCAGCTTGGCTTCGTGAGCATCTTCCCCATCTTTCTGCAGGTCTCTTGGATCAGATGGGTTGTTGGTCACTGTGATTTCAAGGGCAATGTCCTTCTGGTCTTTGAGGACGAGAACGGGAACGTTGTTCTTCCTAGCAAAATAGGATCCAACCATAAGAGACAGGCGGGATAAAACCGGCCCACCAAGGAACAGAAGCTGTCCGACGTGCCTCCACCGTACGCCTGGGACTTACATGGGGAAATAGGTGAATTTGTCCTCGCTGCCTTCTTTGGTGCAAAATCTGTAATGGAGCTTCAGATTACTGTGGCAGATGTTGTTGGATCCGCAGCCTTCTTTCAGGAACTGGACCTACAAAGAACCCAAGTCAAGCCCATTTCTTAGAAACCCTTCATCCAATAGCTGGTTTCCAAGCAGCAGCCCACACAGTTTCTTCCACAGGGAGAGTGAAGGCAAAAATTAAAAGCAGAAGTATTGTAACACCTTTATTCATTCATTCATTCATTCATTCATTCATTCATTCATTCATTCATTCATTCATTTAGAGTATTTTTACCCCGCCTTTCTCATTGGAAAAGTTCTGTATGAGCTTTTGTGGAGATCTACCTCAGTGTGAGCTTCCCATTTCCTTAAGACCCATAGTGTGAAACATTTTTAGACGCAGGCTTATATCTGAGGACTTCCTGTTTCCAGGCACGTGTGGCTAAATATTCCACATCTTAAGGCAAGATAATCTTATGTCTCTTATTTATCATGCTGCCCTTTCATCTATACCCAGAAAAATCAAGACCACTTCACGCCTTGACCAGGAAGGCCACATGGCTAACAACTCTTGCTTAATGGTTGTGGGAAGGGCGGCAGAGATATGACTTTCACGCATTCCTGGTCGCTGTCCATCTAATGAGACTATTCAGACCAGGGTGAAGTGAAACCAAGGTGGAGTATAAAATGGAGGTCTCCTCCAATCTTCCTCAAACTAAAGAAGCTACTTGGATGATTAGCGAAACTTTTTGACCTAAGAAGAAAAGAAGTCCTGTTGCCATGACCCAACTTCTGGATAACCTCACCCGGATGACTGAGAATCTTCATGAAAGCTCACATCAAAATAAACCTGTGGGCCTCTAAAGTGCCATAGTACTTCAGGGGACCTCGTCCCTCCTCTTTTTGTTATATGTTATGTTCATTGTAAGGCAGTGATATAAAGCAACATGTGTTATAATCAAACATTGTTCAGGCCAAGTTCCTACAACCCTGGGTCTCCTTTGCCATAAACAACCAACCCTGTTGCAAAACATCATAATGGCTGATACAGTAACCCCCTGCCTATCATGGGGGTTAGGGACCTGACCCAACCGGCAATAATTGAAAATCCGTGATATGCAGATGCAGGGTCGGGTCGGGCTTGGGGGGCCTGGCTGGGGCCTCTTGTACTTACCCCAGGCCTTGCACTGCCACAAAAGGGCCTCCGACGGCCTTCCCGGGCCCCTCAGAGGCTCTAAAAGGGTTTCCCCACAAACCGGAAGTGACTTCCAGAAAACAGGAAGTGACCTCCAGATCACTTGAAAGCACGTTTGGGTCCTCCAAGGGCCTCTCTGGGCATGTCGGGGGACTCTGAAATACTTTTCTGCGAACCAGAACTCCTGGTTTGCAGGGAGGTTCTTTTGGAGCCTCCCACGGGCCCTCACAGGCCCATGTACAGCAGCACCAAGCCTGGGTTAAGTACAAGAGGCCTGAAACAGGCCTTCCCACCTAACCCCAGGGGGCCTTTTTTTCATATACTGTGGTTCCGTGATCTAGCAGGACCACAGTATATGAACCGCGAAAGGGAGAGGGATTACTGTACTTCAAAACTGTGGAGGTGGAGCCAGTCCCAAGGCCCCATCTTGTACACTGTTCCAGTCAAGCCCAGTGACTGAAGTCTCCATCATTCCCCCCCCCCCTTTGCTATCCCAGGGGTGAGCAAAGTGCTGTTCCGAGGGTTTCTCTCCCTTTGCGGTGTTGGTTCGGGCAGCCGAATGGAACTCCCAAAGGCCCTGCTTTGTCCCCTCTCCCAGCCAGGGAACAGCTTAGTTAAGGGGCTACCTCATTCATTTCTCTGCCCATCTGCTTGGAATCACAGCTTGAGGAAATGACTTTTCTTGGACTGGAACTCCCCAAGTTCCCCAGCCACTGCCCACATGGCACGGGTATGCTTCCTACTTTTCCTCTCTGCAATCATTAGCTATTGTTTCACAAGGAGATGAGAAAATGTGTTTGGAAGTTGGAAACTATCTGTACCGTTGAAGGGGGTTTCTGAAATGCTATGGTCAGTTCCTCACCCCTGGGATCGAGAGCAGTAGCAACCGGCAGTGCGGTGGAACAAACACAAAGGTCCCAATGGCAACAGGCTGAAGCAGAGGGACTTAGAATACACTGTTGTTTGGATAATCCTTTCCCCGCTGTGTAGGTTTTCGAAACAGGTTGCAGCGTAAATCAAGTTTGAAACAGAGGCCCAGATGAAAAAAGGCCAAAAGCAAAGCGAAACCAAGAGCCACTTACTTCTGAATGAACTGTTCTGGGTTCGTTTGAATTGAGAATTGGGACCAGTTCCGGGAGTGCCCGCCCTTGCCGTCTCCTAGACTGTGAGCTGGAGTCGGAGCCATTGATGGCAACGCTAACCATGATGGGAATTGGACGCAGTTTGTCTTTGATCTTTTCCTATGAGATATAGATGGGGAAAGAAACCAACATGAAACAGACCCTTGCAGCATTGGCTAACCAAGCAACAGGACTGTGGGCAAACAAACTGGGGTTTTGGCATCTGGGACCTTCCCAGCTGGCATAATGGCATGAGAAAACGTGTATTTTAATGGCACCAATTGTGACGACCGGCTCCTTTCCAGCCTCCGTATGTTGAGGTGAACAAGCATTTCGGATCAGTGGCAACCATTCAAGTTACACTATGAAGTTGGCTCTGTTGAAGTCAAGGCCATCTGGATGTGAGTACACATCCTACTGAGCCTGTAATGCTGATCGGGATCTCAAGAAGATAAACGGAAAGCTCCATGTTACATTCCTGGCCTTAACGTCTTCTTCACACTCCTTCTAAGCCTCCATGAGCCACTAGAGTCACGATATAAAGAGCTTTCCCACCTCCACCTGATCCGTGGCAGCCACTGGCTGGGGCAGGGCTCCTTACGGATGAGTGCTGCTGTGCCTTCAGGTGGAGAGGAAGAAGGTTGCTGATTACAGTGGCAGCCCAAGGCTGTGCAATGCCTCTCAATAAGGGCTCTGAGACTGAGAAAATTCCATTTGTACCTCTTATACCTCTCTCCTTCTCTCTCTCTGTTCCTCAGCCTGTCATACTTCATATGGCTGTTGTGCAGATCAAGTGCAGAGGAAAGCTATGTGCGTCACCTTGAGGTACTCACTCCCCCAACAAGGGGTCACTGTAAGTTGGAAGTGACTTGATGGCACAAAGATAGATAGATAGATAGACAGACAGACAGACAGACAGACAGATAGATAGATAGATAGATAGACCAATGTGATAGTATGAACAGCTAGATGCTGGTGCTACTTCCCAAAGTGTAGCAAAATTAAAGGTAGAAAACCCCTAGAAAGAGCCCTGCTAGCAATTCTTGGGGATATTTCTCTCTTCTGTCTCTTCCAGAGAAGCAGGCAAGAACTGCAGGCTCCTTGCATTATTCCACACAATCCTTAGTGCAGTTTGCACTAAGGGGCTGGTAGAGAAACATAAACAAACAAGCCTTCACTTCCCTTTCATTCTCTTTCTTTCTGTCCCTATGTTTATAGGTACAAACATGTACATGTACAAACATGTTTTTTCTCCTAACCTCTTCCAAGATTTTGTGGGGAACGTAACAGCTCCCTCCTTTACCCTCAGAACCCTGTGAGGTAGGCTCAATCAAAAGAGAAAATGGCACCCAGTGAGCTTCACGGCTCACTGGTGACTTGAATGCATTTAACCAGGGGTCCTCAACCTAAGGCCCCGGGGCCAGATGCGCCCCCCCCAAGGTCCTGAATCCGGCCCCTGGGACCAATTGCAACCCCCCCACCTACCCCCTGCTTCCCGAGCAAGCCAGCCTCTGCAGCTGCTTCTATTGCTGAGGCAGTTCAAAGCGGTGGGCTATGTCGCTTCTCCCACTCCCCCCAACTACCGTCCAGATGATCAGCATGCTGGCTAGTGGGGCATTCAAAGTGGGAGGGCTATGGCAAGGTCCCCCACTCCCTCCACCCACCACCCAGATGGTTGGGGTGCCAGGTGCAGCCGAGCGGGGCAATTTAAAACAGGAGGGCTGTGGCAAGGTCTCCCACTCCCTCCATGGCCCTGAGGCCCCACCCCTGTTCCTCCTCCATCCTGCCCACCTAACTTCGTTGTGTGGCTGCTCCCTGTGTTGTGAGGAAGGAAGGGGGCAGCGGAAGCAGCACCAGCCAGCCTTCCGAGCCAGAGCAGCCACGGCAGTGGACCGCCAGAGGGATGGGGAAATGGAGCTATTTCCCACCCAGCCAGCCCCCTCTGAGCTGCTGCCTTGCTCCGTGGAGCGAAGGAGGGGAGGAGGGGAGCACAGCCATGGCCGGAGGCTGAAGCTGCCGCCACCATCACCGGGTTAGAGACCAGCGAGGAGGAGGTGGTGGAGAAAGAAGAGAAGGGAAGAAAAGGCCAACGGTGGCCTGGGCCTGGTTCATGGGAGGCTGGTGGGGCTGCATTTCTCCCTGGTTGGTGATGGGCAGGCTGGCGAGCCAACAGAGCACCGCAGCCTGGCCGGGCTCCGTCAGTGAGCGGGCTGCAGGTGGCTTTGGGAATGCCTTCCTGCCTCCCCTCCCTCCTTCCCAGCCCTTGCTCCCTCCCTCCCTCACTTGCAGCGCACCAAGTCGGGCCGGGCCGGGCCAGGCCAAGAGAGGAGGCAGCTTTCCCTCTGGGGCACAGCGAGGACGTGATTGCCAGGGCACATGGCTGGATCTGCACGCAGTGGCACCAGCCTTGGTGGCCTTGCTGCGGCTGCTGCTCCTCATCCTGAGTGGCCGCCCAGAAGTTGATGAGGGGCCTGAGTGTGCCTGGGCTGCCACCTCCTTCCCGACGCAAGGAAGGAAGGAAGGAAGGAAGGAAGGAAGGAAGGAGAGCCGCTCCAGCCGCTGCCACTGGAGGAAGAGGGGGAGGAGGAGGAGAAGGCTCAGCAGAGGGATCCCAGCGGTGGCACCTCAGGGTGGTGATCTGGAGCAAGAGGCATTGCTGGGGCCCTGGAGACACAATGATCATGGCCCAATTGTGGGGGGCTCCGCCCACTTGCCCCTTCCTTCCCCTTTTTTCCATGTCACCTTTGGGGGGGACTGTGGTCCCCCTCCAGTGGTGTCTGGGTGGTGGTGGTGGACTAGCCCGCTGTTTGAAAACTTTGAGGACCCCTGTGTTTAACCAATCAAGGGACCCGTGAGCTACAGGTCAGCCATTCACAGATTAACCTCTAGTGCAGTCAAAAGTACACCATGGAACAACACCACACGTTGCTGGCTCTTGGCCTACCTGCAGCACAAGCATGGTTCTCACACACTCTTCCTTCTTCTGCCCTGCAAGGGTCACGCTTCCACTCAACTGATCGGAGGAGCGCCCAGAAAAGTGCACCCTTGAAGGCCAACCTGAATGCCGCCTCACGGTCTCTGCTTCTAATGTATAGTTCAGAACTGTGTGGAGAGGGGTCAGGGGAAGAAGAAAAAACACCCTAAAAGCATCAGAAAACATAAGGGAAGAAACACTGCACTGTGAAAGCTTCACTTGTACCAGTAGAAGCCCACAGTAAGGATCTGGATTTCATGAAATCATACACCAGTAATTTAGCAAAACATAACACAACTTACATATTTTGGGGTTGAAGTCCTTGGAGCTTGATGTGTATTCAAAACATGCTTCAACATTCATGCTGTAAAAAAAATCAAGAATACAGAAATGATTTTAGGTATTGGTGTTGGTGTTGGGGAGTTAATGGTGAACATTAAGGTCTGGAAGCTCACAAGGAAACAGAACATCTCCGGGTCCTCTTCTGACAGCCGAGCACTACATGCTGAAAATGCATTCGGCATCTTCCAGACTTGGAGAGGAGCTCTAGCAACATGTTTCCGTCCTAACAACTAGCCAGACAAAATGGCCCTGGGCATCTTGTGTGCAATCTACACTGTGGGTCCTACGCAGGTCAGCTTGAATGTACAGTACTCTGGGTGTTAAACCGCAGCAGGGGGAGGAGCTGCAGGACGCAGGTTCACATCAGGAACAAGCATCTTTAGGCACCTGCTGAGGCCCCACTTTAGGCGCTTTTACACGACCCCTAAGATCCGCTGGTTCCTTAAATTCGGACCAGAGATCTTAGGGGCTTGTCGCTCTTCCTGTGTCCCCACCCTGGCTGCTGGCTGCGTGAGGGGAGGGAGAAAATAAAGGAAGAAAAGATCGTGGCTCACCTTTGTTCTGCCTCTGTTCTTAACGCGGCAAGATTCCTGTCTCCGTAAAGTAGCTCTTAAAGGGGCGGGAGCCAAAAAAACAACAAACAGAAGCGAGGAGAGCCCCGCACTCACTATCCTTACACCGCATCAAGCAATTTTCACCGGGGAAGAGCAGGTACAAGAAAGGTGCGCTGGGACGCGCTTATGGGGGCATGGTTGCACTTAATTTTCTGTAAGCTCCGGAGCTGGTGGAGAAACAATTGTAAGCTCCGGAGCTTGCAGCCATTTGCTGCAGAGTTTAGGGGTCGTGTATAAAAAATGTTTGTAGCACAACCATTGCCTGCCTTCCTCTCTACAGCAACCTCCTCTTTTTCATGGCCAACCCTTTGTCTCACTGTCCCCTCTAAACCAGTGAAGAATTAGATGGAAGAGCAGTTTCTCCTGGTCTTGCCTTGCCTTCTGGTCAACATTGGGGCTTGTGGTCCTTCCCTTCCCTGGGAGGAGCCAACGAGAACAGGCAGCCATGAACAGAGACAAGGAGGGGAGTCTGAACAGGCAACAGGCTCACAGAGGGCTTCCTGCAGAAGAGGGGAGCAGAGACTCCGGCAACATGCGTTTTGCCCACTTGGAGGTCTATTTGATCTCCTGGCTGGGGCCAGGAGAGGTGTTTCTTGAGGCCTGAATTAGTGCAAATAAACATACAGGGCATGTCACAAAATGTCTTTCTTTCGGAAGTGCCTGGGCTTCCTCTGTAGCAGCATGTCATTGTGGAACCTCCCCTCACAAGGAAAGTCAGGCGGGCTCCATCCTTGCTGCATTTCCATTGGGCAACCAATACTGGATTATGCTCTCTGGACTTTGGTTTTTACATTTTTGTTTATGATTGTTTTGAAAGGAAGTGTAAGGTACATCTTAATGTATTATCTCTTTGCGGTTGCGGGGCGTGTGTGGGAGAAAGCTATTAATCAATGTTGTTCTAAAATAAATTGCTAATATATAAGTAGGAGAGATAATTGATAGTAAGCTGGCACAGTGTCTTCTGAGTCAACGCAGCAAGCATACAAAAGACACAACACATTTGCTAATACAAAAATGAGATATGGAGAAGCTTACCAAATCCCACTGGGTTCACGGCAGTTCTTTTTGTTGAGATCAATTCTGTCTGGAGAGATCTTAAGGGTTTTCTTAATATTTACCACAGGCCTCGCTCTTGTGTATTGAAGGGGCACAAAAAATGGGAGGAAGAAAAGAACCATTAAATGCACTGTAATCAGTGAAAAGCACAGGTATTTAGCTGGTAGACGGCTGAAGCATCAGTGAGTTCTCTACTTTTATACCAGTGTGGACACGTGCGGGCTAGAGTGTCAGACAGCAGGCTTTGTTCTTTGCCGTGAATGACCCTTGGAAGCCAGCTTGGAAGTGTCAACATTTTGGGTTAGAATTCCCAGAATCCCAGCGGCCAGGGGAAACAGGTGGGTTCTGGGAATTGTGGTCCAGAAGATAACTGTGTCACGGTAATATGGATATTGCTCTTAACTGAAGGAAAACAACCTAATGCCAAGAGGGCAGGTGTGTCTTGGCTTGTGTGGCAATTACAACATCCTCTTTCCACAAGTACCCTTGATCTGGGAAGGGCAGAAGACATTCTTCCATCTGCTGACAGATCCCTGGCCAAGCAAGGGTTTGCGACTCTCCCTTGCTTGACCACCACAAGAACAGACAAGGTTCTGCACCTCCTGTTAGAGCAGGAAATGGGAAACTCTGCCCCTTCCCCAAATGGGATCCCTTTGATCCCTCTCCATTGGCCAGCACTGATTAGACGTGCAGGCCAAAAAGAAAAAAGAAAAAAAGAAAAGGAAGATACACGGCAGCTCAAACCTGCGGTTGAGGATGAGACTCTGTGAAAAACGTTGATGTTGATCTGTGCTTATATATGCATATCCTGCCAGTGGGTTTGTGACATGCCTGAACTAACTGACTGGTCCCTAAGCTACCATTTTGCATTGGGCTCTGTCTCACGTAGTATCTCCACATCTGGCTCCAGTTGGTGGCGCTCAGGGCTCCAGTCAAAAACCAAAGCAGATCTCAGGAGCATGAAATCATCACCCACTTGACTCATTCCCAACATGCGTTCAAAATCCCCTTTCCTCATGCAGAGATTTCAACCACCATGAAGGTGGCGCTACATACCTGTAAACAGATACAAAATCTGAAAGAGAGCCAACAGCAATATCAGGGTAGGAGTTGCGATCAAGATCCATATTTCCCGTAATTGAATAGCCAAATAATGAAACTCCATTGGCTTTTCCATCAAGAATCTAAACATAAAACATAAAGGGTTATGAGTTCCTCCTCCACCCAGTGTCAGAGTGGCACCTTAACTCATTTCCAGAAGACCTTTGGAAAAGCTGGCCTAGACTAGTCTGTGAATCCTCCCGGACAGAACTGAGTATAAAAGGACGTCCTGTTTCAGTTGAACCTTGTTCGAAGAACAAGAGTCTTCCTGCATGCTTGTCTGCTTTTTAGCCCTGCCTCCTGAGTTCTCCTCTAGGCATATCGTGCTTTTTGACTTTGTCTACTGGCTTCTCTTGCAGCTCCTCATTCACACACTTCTGTCCATGGCTCATCTCTAACACATAACCTACAGAGATGTAAGAAAGCTATTCATGAATCAGTCCAGCAATGACTTCTGGAATTGAAAGGGGTTCCAGAAATCCTTGATTCACGCCAAGTTAAGCATTTATGAATGAATGAAGAACAGATACTCAACCTCCCCCTCCCCCATTTATTCTCTCCATAAAGCTTGCCAATAATTGTGGTGGTGGGAAAACCAGCAACAATTGCAGATGAAAAATACAATGGAAGCCTACACTCGGAAGACAACAGGTACTTGGAATCCTCCAGATGTTCACCCATCAGCCTACACAATTATTGCAGATACTGGGGGTCAGGACAAAACATCTGCAGGGCTACAGTTTTCCAAGCCCTGTGCTAAGTGATTTATGGACATAAAGAAAGGGTAAGAAAGAAACATACAAAGTCAAGTAAAGGATGTAAGCTGGTGGCAGAGAGAATGGATGGAAAGCTATCTAAGTGAAGCTGAATGTACAAGCTGTACTTTAACTCCCCTATAAAGAAGGCCAAATGTTACATGCTACTACCTGTGCCGGTTTTGTATTTATTCCATTCTTGGAGCCATGGTAGATATACACCTTGCCGACATCTTCATCATACGGAGCCCCTACAGCAATATCTGTGGTGGTGGTGGTGGTAGTGGTTTTTTAAAAAACAAAACAAAACACAAAACATTCAAAGAGTTATTACCATTTATCTTAAATATCTTAATGATAAGGTGTTGTAAATGTAGAGTATACAGCTCTGTATAGAATGGGAAACAGCTATATATAAACACATGAAATTGAAATGCCAGTACACAGAGGGCCACAAGACAATATTCCACAGAAATGGAAACAAAGGAAATATTTGCCAGGCACACCTTTCGTACTGGTGCAAGTTTCGAAAGCTCTCAAGACCGAAAACATGGTAATGTTCTAAATTAATAATACAACAAGAGATACAGTATACAAATAAGAAATGAACAGCTCTATTAGAATCAGAGAGACTGACTTATGAATCACTCCAGTTTTTCTAAATGTGAGGAAATCAATGCTAACCATTAAGGGTCAAATCTAATGGATAATCCCAACTAGGACAGATTTGTTGAATTAGTGAGACTTCCATATAAATGTGGACTTTTTAAAGTTCCATTAATTTACTGGATCCATACTATCTGGGACTAAAAATTAAATTCAGCCAAAATCACTCTGGGTTAGCAGGTATATGGCTGCTTACCGGGAAAGCCATCCTGATTAATATCACCAATATTTTCAACTGCAATTCCAAACATCGAGTTAGCGGTTCCATTGAGGCGGATTGGCTTCACTCCTTGCCACTGACCCTGCTGATTAATGTAAACATACACAGCTCCACCAATTTCTACATCTCTCTCAAAATACTGGGGTGCTCCGACCACAATATCTTGCCAACTGAGAAAACAAAAACAAAAACAAAGGTAATTTGTTTTTGAGAATAACTGCAAGAAGGTAGGGATGATGCCTGGATTTCTATAAGCCAAACACAACGCACTGTGCAACGTGGTGTGTGTTTTTTAAAAGCACCTGCTGAGAAGGACCTGAGAAATACAGTTTTAAGAGGTTTAGCGACAACTGACCACAGCCCATTTACACAGTTATTTCTACCATGTACTCCCACACCCAACACAGTGCCTTTTAGAAAAAACTACAACTCCCATAATCTCTAGTCAGCATGCTGGGAACAATAAGAATTGTAGTCCAAAACATATGGATGAGAGAGGCTAGAATTGTACTTTCAAACAGGCTTTCAAGAATCCTGCAAAGTCAGTTTTTACTTTTTCGGTTTTCCAGATAAACCACGTAATGCTGTAATCCCAAAGACAGTCCCAAAAAACTCAAAACAACTAATAGTTAAGTTGTGCTTAAATATGGCATGACTGTGCTGCCCGACTGACAAGTCAAAGTCCATGACCAAGGTGTAAATTATATCTCCCAGCTTCAAGTCCAGCTTATGGAAATAAAAGTGGTGGTTGATTTAGAGGTATACTGGATGTTTCAGAATATCCTTAGAATACTGATATTGCTGAATTTTGTAGACTTAGATCCTTTTTCTGCAACAAAATTTAATTTTTCAGGCTACTGAAGGACCCTTTGGTGGGAGAACAGCCATTAGATATGAAGACAACTGGAGGGGTGTTTTTTTTTTTTTAAAGCGATATGGCATGCTTTGTTTTATCGCTGACCAGGAGGGGCAATTTTGGGCCTGGGAGCCAAATTTCTACTCCCAGGACCCACACAGAAGCAAGCAAAAAAGGCAAAAAAATCAAATCTGGATCAACAGATTTCTGGAGTTCATTATTTTAGTGCACTTCAGGTGGCCCTTTAACAATCAGAATCATCATGTAGGAAACCCAATGGTTTTGTTGTGGGGGGGGGAGGGGAGAACAAGGCAGAGGAGTTTCATGGGAGGCATTAAGAAAACAGTCTTGGGACTCCAGGGAAGAGGTTACTCCTTCACTACCTCTCAGATTCCTAAACAGACCCGTTTCTCCCATGTTGACTGAGAGATGGGGCCACACAACAGATGACGCAGCAACGTGGGAAAAGCAGCCATCAGAAGCGAGCCTTACCCATCCCGGTTGAGGTCCACCACTGCCACATCATAGCCAAACGAAGAGGCCAGCCCTTCCCCCTCAAACATATGCACGAGGGACAGCGTCCGCTGGAGGTTGCTGTCTTTTTCCAAGAGGACAACAGCTCCACTGTGGTTTGCTCTTGGGGCTCCCGAAACGAAAGTGATGTTTTCCTGAGAAACGATGCCTTTCCCGGAATCCAGAGAAAACCCTGTAAGAGAGGGTCACACCAAAGGACAGTCAAAGGCTACCCTGCTGAAAATTTGGGAGAAATGGGGGCACCCCAACTCACCTCACGCCCACTTCACACTGGTTCCCGTGCATCCTTTCTAATGGGGACTATATGAAAGTGGTCACAGAAAGTGCTAGAACTACTGATGTTTATATTAAAGGGAATTATCTCCATGATTTGTGCAGGAGGCACAAGTCAACCTTCAAGTGAATAAAAAAAAGTGAAGATACTGTTGTTGTATCGTTACAGTCGTGACTGACCCTTCATGACCCTATATCCATGGAGTTTTTCTTGGCAGGAATACCGCAGTGGCTTGCAAGCAAATAACAGGGGCCTGACAAAGTGTGTGGGTGCGTGAGGGAGGATCTCACCTTCCTATATCACCAGTGGGAGATTCTTGAGCTGTGTTCCTTCAGAGGTTATTTGTGTGGGGGGGAGGGGGCATATAAAGGATGGCCAGTGGGGGTGGAGATAGAGACCCCTCTTATGAGTTTCCCTCACTCATAGGATTTTTCTTTTTTTTTTCCTTACAAATTTCACAGTCAAAAAAGAAACAAGAAGAGTGTGGGATGGTGATGATCACGTGACAGAGGGTTCTCTTTGTCTCTCACACACATGCACTTCTCACCCATGCATCTACACACAAAGAGATCCCACAGCTCCATTCATCCACACACTTGCACATAGAGATGTAAAATTTCCGGAAATTTTGAAGTCCAGAAAAAAACCCATTCCCCCCCCCCCATTTTTTTCTGGGGGGGGGTAGGAAATGGAAATTTTCAGAAAAATTGAAAAAATGCTATATTAGCACCACCACCACCCTTTAACAGTTCAAAAGTTATCCTGTTACTTTAGGAACATAAAATATGACTATGGACAATTTGACTTGGCATAAAATTATCACAACTGGCATATTAAAATATAGTGTATCCAAACAATTATTACAAACAGGATTTACTTTTTAAGTAATATTTATTTGCAATTGTAAGTAACAAATGGAGTAACAATCTCCTGAACTGTTTACTAGTTTATGTGGAACAACTGTTTACTAGTTTATGTGGAACAAAAGAAAACCCTCTACAAAAAAATGTTTAAAAATCCAGAATTAACAATTATTCATATTCCCTCTCTACTAAATAAAAATAAAATAAAAACCTCATTCTCATAAAACGAATTGAAGGGGGGAAATGTATAGAAGGGAGTGGAATTAAGTTTCAATCATATTTTTTAAGAAATGATTTGGAAAATATTTGAACACCCTGTCTTAAAATAGTTTATCCGTTATGTTAAAATAAAATATTCCATAATCATTTTTTCTATTTCTTTTTTCTATTTTTCCAATTTTTCAGGGAAAAACCAAAAAGGCTTCAGGAAAAAAGTGAAAGCAAAAACTTTTTTCTCCCAAATTTTCCCAATTTTTTTCCCAGGCCTTCACATCTCTACTTGCACACCTATGCCACAAATTCATCCATACAGATGCCACAGAAAAGACACCCTTTGAAAGTACGGAAAAGCCACAGGCCACTGGTTAAAAAATGCCAACTTCACATAGATTGTCTGACTAATCGCTAATTTCCACTCCCATTTTGAAATCTCCATTGTGGGGGATTTTAAAAAAAAAAATTATAGTGCTTTCTTGTGATTTGTGCCACATTAATGCTATGATCTTTACCACTTTAACATGGCACACCCAGGATGGGAAATAAATATTAACACTTCCCAGTTTTGTTCAAAAGAAGGACCACAATTTGTCCAGCAATATCAAGTGACTTTACATTGCATCCCCCGCCCAGACTGATTTCTATAGGACTTTGACAGGCGCTGCACATAATGGTACCGAAATGTATCAAAATGTGCAGTGGTGAAATTGTGAATATTTCTCTGGTGAGGCCCAGCAAGAATGCATAAAGCAGCAGAAGACACTACCAAAAAAGGATTTTCAAGTAAAACCCTTAATTAACAAATCCACTAATACTTCTCTGGACAGAACTACATGTCATTTGCACATAATTACGTAACAGGAACAGGGAAAGAGTGGCCAAGCAACATAAGCCAGAGTTTAGAAAAGGGGGGGGTAGAGAGTTGTTTGTTTGTTTTTGCTTTGTTTTTTAGATACACTGGATCCTTTGATTAGGATGGTCAGTGGTCATACCGGCTCAAAGATCTGAAAAAAAGTATTTCGAAGAAGGAATTTCTACATATGCCATGGGGCTGATGAACAGAGGCCATTCTGAGTCACTACCATAAAGCCCTTCCCATCAGCAGGAGGGAGGGAAGCACCTTTGAAAGACCAGTTTCCCAGGGCTTCCCTCCCATGGTCCAAATAAGTGGCCATCATTTCATCTGAATGTCTTCTGTGACATGCATGGACTTGAAATGGAAACTGAATGACTCTGTCCAACGTTTGGAAATGTAATAAAATGAGGTGACATGGACCATCATTTGGGCGGTCACAAACCTAGATAGCTATTCATCATCACATCTGTAGGTGGGTCTGCTCTGACACTGTTGGGAGGCAGTGTTTTGTACACAAACTGATCGGGGTTAGCGTAAGAGATACTTGTCATGAAAAGAAGACCTGTAGATAGGAGCAGAGAAAGAAGATCCGGGGGGGGGGGGAGGACACGTTAAGCGGGCAGTGTAAAAGCTCCAGAGGCAACATGAAGTGTAACAGAAGCACTTAGATACAAGACCAGCAAGAGCAGTGGTTCCCAACCTGGGGTTCGGGACCCCTTTGGGGGTGTTGAACAACCATTTCACAGGGGTCACCATAAGTCAGTGAAGAAAAAGGCACAAATGGCTTGCATCTGGAGGAGGAGGAGGAGGAGGAAGGGGGAGAAGAGTGAGTTACAGCTTGATAGGTTGGAGGGGATGTCAGTCAATGGCACCGGAGGCTGCCACTGGCTGTGGGTGCCTGTAGTAGAGGGAAGTTCTATGACACCTGCGGCAGTGGCCTGCCAAAGGGGGTTTGTGGCCTCTTCCAAGCAGGGCAAGGGCGTCACCACAACATGAGGAACTGTATTAAAGGGTCACGGCATTAGGAAGGTTGGGAACCACTGAGTGAGAGGGAAACGAGGTGACACCATACAGTGTTATTCAAACAATAACAGATAAATGAGAAGTTTCTGGAGAACAGATGCAGGAATATAAATGTGAGGTGTTACGAAGATTGATTATGAGGGAAGAATCTTGTGGTGCAGTGATTAACTACAGTACCGGAGGCAAAGCCTTCCATTCTTCCAAAGTCAGTAAAATGAGTACCTATCTTGTTAGGGTGTATATGCAATGTGTAGTCTGGACAATTACATTTTAAACTGCCCAGAGTGTGCTTTAAGAACTATGGGGTGGTATATAAGCAACACACTTTGCTTTTGGCTTTAGGTAGGACATATTCCATATGAGCCTTTTGAGAGCCCCTGAACATTCACTATAGGCAATACTGGTACAGTAAAAAAAATAATTCCACTGAAGCCATTTTCCATACAAGTTAAAATAACAGGAAATTAAGTGGGAGCTACTTGTGCTTCTTCTAGCTGCTCATTAATCATCTCCTTGCTTGGGGTAGAGACCATGCCTCAATCCCCAGCAAGAAGACACATGAAGGAACACATTTCTCCCTCTGCTTGCATGATATCTGGAAGCAACGGTGAATGAAGGTAGAAGATCCACCTTCTGTGGTTCCAGCAAATGAATGTCCAAAGCCCTTCTCAGACCAATTCTCAGCAGTCACACACATCTGCATGAACACATGGACGCAGATGTGTTCGTTTGATGTTTTACAGTTAATTACAAAGATCATGCATCAAGAGAACTCAGTGGAACCTCTCCCTCTCCCTCCTGAACACTTAATGGCTCAAATCACTAAACCCAGAGGACCCTTAAACACACACCCCCCAAATGATTTTCCGAAAATACTCAGAGGTACTCTTTTCCATCTCTGTGGGCACAGGGAAGATAGAAAGAAAATTTGGAAAATTATTTCCCTGGAAAATCTATCTTTCTCATTGCCACATGAGCCTTTGTAAGATACATATCAGATAGAAGGAACAATTTTTATGGTTCTTTACTTGTATTAGTTCACCCTTAATTTACTTTCCTTAAACTCTTTATTCACCACTGCCCCATAACAAAGTCCCAAGCCATCTCCTGAACCATCTCAACCAGGCAATCGTAGCATTTTCTTCCACACACTTCCAAGTTTTCATCCAATGTATTGGGGGCAGGGAGGGAGGAGAACTGATGAATAGCAGCAGCCAAACTAGAATCAAACCATCAGCAGTAGCGACCCATTCTGAAAATACGGGCCAGGATCCCTCAGAGCGTGTGTGTGTGGGGGGGGGGTCTTGGGATAATTTTAAGAAGGCTGTCAGTTAGTCATTATGGAAATAATCCAATGGAGGTAGAGAGAAAGCAGCAAGGGACAGAGCGGCTCCTCTGAGTGGGAATCTGGCCAAGAAGAATCCAACAACCCCCCACACACCCTCCAACTGCCTTTCTCTTGGAACTATCCACTGAATGAGTACCTCAGAGGTGCCCTGTCGCTTGACAAATGAGCCAAGACAGTGAGGACGAAAGGAAGGAACAAACTGTCTGACTCTTTAACACTCAGAATGTCTACCAATGGCCACATGAGCATTGTAAGATACAGTATGTATCACTGAGCAGGAGAACCCACTCCCCACCCAGTCAGATAGGGGGATGGTGGAAGATGCTCCTGGGGTGCATGGGAAATTCGGAAGTTCCCATTCAGAGTTCAGCCCCTAACTATTGCCTCATTCCCCTCGTCCTTGCCCAAGGGTTCTTAAGCCCAAGTGGGCTAATTCTTGAATTCCCACAATGCCATTCTTGAGGCTCCCCCTACCTCATTGGTGCAAGTCCAAAAGGTGTGTGGTGCGGTTTGCCTCCGGATGGGTCTGTTTTACCATTAGTCACAAAGGCCATGTAAACTTGTCGGTAGGGTCAATCTCGCTCAGGCCCAGAAGGGCATCTGAATGCACACTAGCAAATCCCCAGACAACACACAGATTTCAAGACCGCCACAGAAACATCACCATGATGCCCTTGGACTCAACAGACAATTCTAGAGTACTATTTGGATGCTTTCATGGCAGAAGTGCTGCGTTCAAAGCTGCTCTCAAGCCTCACAGTCACGCCTGGTGACAAAGCCTTCCTATTTCTACACACCTGACACCTTGTGACTTGGGCCTATCAGTCCTTATACAGTACTCTCTCTCTCTCTCTCTCTCTCTCTCTCTCTCTCTCTCTCTCTCTCTCTGTGTGTGTGTGTGTGTGTGTGTGACAGAGAGAGGGAGGGAGGGGGAGAGAGAGAGAGAGAGAGAGAGAGAGAGAGGAGGTTATAATCATGATGTAAAAATCTGCAAGTCCTCATGGCACTCTTAAATGTCTCATCACATTAACACCTCTTAGGGATACCTCAGCCAGAGTACCATTTAACACTTCAAAGCAGCCGTAAAAATGTAGGCGGAGGACCTGGACATGAACAGCCAACTCTCAGCTGAATTGCAAAGCATCCATAACTGAATTACTTTTATGCTACTAGTGATTTGCTGGAGATCTCTGAAGAGCTTAATCCTACCTAAATAACTGTTCGCTGGAACAGGAACTAGGCTCTCATCTTTAAGGTTCTCACCACCGACTTCATAAGGCCCGTCGTCAAAGATATTCATCTCATAAAAGGTTTGATTCTTTTGCACCGCGTGAACCACTCCTGGAAGGATGACATGGGAGAAGAAACAAACGAAAACAAACATGGCATGAATGGCACAGGGGAAGGGGAAACTTAAAAATCAAAATATAAACTGAAACAAGAAAACTGAAGGAAAAAGAAAATTGTAAACAATGGCATAATTTGGTGGAAGGGGAGGAGGACCGATAATGCAACCCCATGTATACATTGATCCCCGCCCCCACTGTGGACCTGCTTTGACATTTCACGAATCAAGCATTATAATGTATGAACAAAAAAAAAAAAAGGAAGAGACACCCACATACCTTGTTGACAGTCAAGCATACAACTGACATACCTTTTCACCATTCTGTTTGGGATAGATGAATCTAGCAGGACCCAAACTACTTTTATAAAGAATGGGCATAGTAAAGAGACTGGGAGAATGGGGGGGGGGAGGAAGTAGCCAGTACGAGGATCAAAGGTTGAGGAGGTGAGGAAGATGAAGAGAGTGATGGCAGAAAATCCTAGAAGAACCGAGAGAGGGCCAGGTCGGAGAAAAGAGGTACCGTATATACCCGAGTATAAGTCGAGGCCCCTAATTTAACCCCCCAAAACTGGGGAAACGTATTGATTTAGTATAAGTCTAGGGTGGGAAATGCAGCAGGGCCTGGCAGCTCCTCCTTTGTGAGCTGGAGGAGTGGTGTGTGATGTTTAAAATGACTTTTAGCCACTGATGCAAGTGCTTGGGTCACGGGCTAAAAGTCATTTTAAACATTGTGCACCGCTCCCCTGTGATGCAGAGGGGGGTCATGAGAAGCAGCACACAATGTTTAAAATGACTTTTAGCCACCGACCCAAGCACTTGCCTCAGTGGCTAAAAGTACTGACCCGCATATAAGTCGAGGGCCCCTTTTTTCAGCCCAAAATTAGGGCTGAAAAACTAGGCTTATATTCGAGTACATACAGTATGTAGTTGAATGCTCCTAGACTTGAGATGGATGGACAACCTTGAGGGGTGAGTTGCTAGGGGATCCCACAGGCACCCATTTTAAGAAGACAGGATGTTTTCTAAAAGCATCAAGACTTAATCTGAAGGCAAGGGTTGATGATGCCTTTATTATACCACTAATTACACCTAATCTGTCAAGCAGAACTGCAAAGGGAAGTTTTTCCGACTACAGCATTCAAGCTTATAAACCTCTTCGCAGTTGAACATATAAGATCCCTAGGAAAATCCATTCTACCCTGGAGTCCAAAGTACACAGAGCGCCAATGAGACCAGAGTCAGCCTCCCATCACTCAGTACGAGGTGTCTCGAGGAGCATGACTTATCCGTGACAAATACAAAAGACAAATACAAAGTTTGTGACCTAGTTGTCTTCTAACCCTGTCTGAACCACATGAGGCCTACCATAAACTTGTGTTTACAAACCAGCTCCTCAGACATGACGTACTTTGGAGCTAAAGGGCTGGCCTTCATTGCTCTGTGATGCCTCTTTTATTTTTAATTTCACAACTCCATTTTATGGGATTTAATATTCAGTCGTCTCCTGCTATACTGCGGTTCATATACTACGGTCCCAGTAGATTGCGGTAAGTCATTTCCCCAGAGCCCTCTTAAAAATAATCCTTGTGGCTGTAAGGACTTGTTGTTACAGCAGAACATTTGCCCTGCTCTGTAGAATGTATTCAAGTGGTACAAGTTCCTTAACAAAAACCCAGTGTGGAGAAGAGCGCCCTCTCAGGTATTTTGCAAGGGACAGGTTTCAGGGACAGGTGTCCCGCTGCCAGAGAGGTTTATCGCAAAGCTGAAAGGTCAGGAGAGAAAAATTATTCCACAGCTGTTGGCAAAAGAGAGCGCATGGAGAAAAACAAGGCTTGGGGTTTTCACAGCTTTTAGTCTCAAGTACCTGGAGACCAATTCATGGGCTCTACACGTGAATCTGAAATGGCCCCTCAGTGAAATTCACCAGGCTCCAAGCATTTTCCCAACCGCACCTCCTTGGCTATCCAAAACAAAACATCCCTGATCTTATTTGCTCATTGATTTAAAATATCTGCATACCTGTAGATACTAAACTTTGGCAGATTTTTCCCTGTAGAAACATCATGGCTGTTGGAGCACCAACACTAGTTGTCCTGGTCTCTTAAATTAATGGTGTGCATCCATATTCATTTGTGTGTTGTTGAAAAGTTTCCCCTTCCGCAGCTGCCCAGGGGCACAGCCCATGCTGTCTCCCTATCCTTCTGCCTCTAGACTGGAATGGTTGTCTGCTGTTCTACAGCCAGAAAACAGTGTTCAGAACACCTCTGAAACGAGCACAGGCAACTGGATCCACATGTGAAAAAAAAGTTCACTTTCCTTCCTTCTTCAAAAAGCTTTCATTTCTACAATAAGCAGCCTCCATCTCTTGGAACAGGATACCTTCCATTTCCATACCATGAGATGAAGTAACACTGTGAATTCCCAGGAGCATATCAGCATCACTACAGATGGGGAAAGTGTAGGCCTAAAGCCAAGGCTCCTTTTCTACGCTACATCTCCCCAAATCCTTTCCCCCAACTGTTGCTATTTGGGGAGTTACAGTCTAAGGCAAGTTCCCAAGTCCTGGCAGAAAGAAAGAAAGAAAGAAAGAAAGAAAGAAAGAAAGAAAGAAAGAAAGAA
>JAHTLZ010003547.1:31359945-31395005 GCA_023846285.1 Phrynocephalus versicolor | reverse complement strand
AGAAGAAGAAGAAGAAGAAGAAGAAGAAGAAGAAGAAGAAGAAGAACTTTAAATTTTCCCTGAAACAGAACACTGAGATGTTGGAGAGCTCACCAGTTTCATCAAATAGTACACGTGTGCAGGGCACATCTGGAGTTAGAATGTCACAGCTGTAGAGCCCTCCAGTCCTGTTGGCTAATTGTGATGGGAAAGCTTTCTGTCGTGGTGCACCAACCAGCAACCTGTTGAGAGATGAACAGCAGAAGGCATTTGAAGAACATTTAACAGTTAACTGGCATTTTCTGCAACGGTAATTATTGCATTGCTTGTCAATTATTGCATGACTTGCGGGGTGTCATGGGTAGTGCAGTTTGCACTAAGGAGGTGGTATAGAAATACAAATAAATAAATACATACATAAATAATTAAACAGTTTATAGAAGTAAACTACTCCCTGGTGTACATGGAACTAGAGCATCCTTTCTTTGGTGTAGAAGCAAATCCACCTGGCAAATGCGGATACAAGCAATCCCGGAGGAGCTCTTCCTTAAGGTCAACCACAGCCCTCCTGAGGTTTACAACTGCCATCATCCCTAGACAGCAGAGCCAATGGTGAAGGATTATGGAATCATGGCCAAAAGATAGCTGAAGGCTGCAGTTGCCCAGCCCTGCTTTAGGATTAGCAATTGAAAAGGACCATTAGATCAAGGCATGCTTCTTTGGCTACCACAACAGGACTATAAAATCATAATGGAGTAAGGGGCCTAAAAGGCCATGGAGTCCCACCCCCCATTTAATGCAGGAATACAAAGCAAACTACATCTGACACATAGCTGCCTATCTTGTTCTTGATCGCCCCCAGTGTTGGAGTGCTCATCACCTCCCAAAGTAATTGGTTTCATTGTCATATATCTCTTACAGTTAGGAAAAAATTTTCTAGTATTAAATCAAAACCTGGCTACCTGTAACATGACAAGAAAAAATGATTTTTATACATTTCCTGCACTGTTTCACAACTCCATGTTTCCTTTTGTTTCAAAATATCATTTTAGGCTTGTACTTTCCTCTCTCTTTTTCCCAAAGTAGCATGAACACTCAGCTACACCTTGACAACCTAATGTAGCAAGCACAGAGTAGTAAATGTATCTTGCTTTGTTTCATTGACTGTCATTCATTCATTCATTCATTCATTCATTCATTTTTATCCCAGCCACCTTGTAGCTAAGCCACTACTCAAGGTGGCTTACAATAACATAATATAACCATATTTAAAAACTACTATAGAAAACTAATGAAGCATCACACAAAACCAACTCTCTAGAAATAAAATAATGAATGCCAGAAGTTATGTAGATAGATAGATAGATAGATAGATAGATAGATAGATAGATAGATAGATAGATAGATAGATAGATAGATAGACAGACAGACAGACAGACAGACAGACAGACAGACAGACTGATGCAATACTAAGATTAAATGGTGATAGTGACTGTTATTTCAATATTCATAGAATATAGGTGATTAAAACAAAATTATTAAGTGGTACTGGTCTGAAAGACCTATGGTGAACAGCAGCATTTTGAGTTGTTTTCTGAAGCCAAGGAGGGAAGGGGTCAGTTGCATCTCTTTCAGGAGAGACTTCCATAATGAACAGCCACTGGTAATATGGCCTGGTTTGTGTTGAGTTCCAGGCCTCCTTTGGGGCAGCCACAGGGAGCACCTCAGGTGGATGTTCTGAGGGAGGGACACTCAGATAAGTAGCAAAGTCCTAAACCGTTTATGGCTTTTCAATGTTAGCATATGCACAGGGCAGCCTGGAAGCATACTGGCAGTCAGTGCAAACACACAAGGACAGTTGATATATGATCATGTAATTGCTGCAGCATTCAAACTGCCTTCAAGGGCACTCCCACACAGAGAGCATTGTAGATCTATAAATCCATTCAGAAAACTGAGGAGATTCTCTCTCTCTCTCTCTCTCTCTCACACACACACAGAGAGGGGGGGGGGAATGAATATTGTCACATAATAACATTACCACCCTCCCCCCCAGTTGAGCTTCCTTGAGGTGAAAGCTCATTAAGTGGTATTTACAAAGTAGCCAGAAAATGGATACTCTATCTGAGCAACAGCATGTTTGTTCAGAATAGAGGGAATGCAGTGAAAGCAATCAGATTGAAGCACTGCACACACTGACACCGTCTCACTGATTTGGTTGGTTCGAATCCTTTCCTTTGAAATTTCAAAGGCAGAAAGAGTCCACCGACACGTGATGAAAAGTAAATTCATGACTAACCACATTGGAAAAAATGTGGTTCGCTCTCTTTGGGAAAAGGAAAGAATTGGTTAAAATGGCATCACTCAGTCTCCTCTTCTCTAAGTGCCTTATTCTGATCTCTCAGAGTTGTTGCTGCAAAACACGATTGAACCTTGCTAAAAGGATTGGGGCTAAATCAACAGAGGATGCCTCCCTGCTATCTACCTGTGATCCATCTTTCACAGAGGAAAACTGCTTCAACCCTGCACCATGCACAGGTGTTGACTGAAAAGGTTACCCTTATAGCTGTGGATCTAACATGTGGAGATATCCTCTTTGGCATAAACGTAGTGCACTTGCCTTCATGGACACACATAGGCAAGCCATGGCTAAAAGCAAAGGCAAGGGGGATTAGAGAAGGAAGCACTTAATACTGGAGCCCACTCTTTTAATTCCAGAGCTGATGACTGGCTGGCATTGCGTTACTGCTACACCAACTCCTGGCTAACATTTCATCCTACAGAGATACAGGTGACTCGTGAAATCCATCACTCCCTCATTTCGGAGAGCGCTGCTCTTAAAACTCTTCAGGTTTTCCGCCATGTAGTGAGATGAGAGGAGCCACACATTAAAGGCAACCAAATTACAGATGATGTTCGTTGCCTTTAAAATGGGTGGCTTGTCTCCTCTCTTCACATGATTAAGGAACTCGGTGCTTTTACTATGTTTTGAGAACATATAGCTCTCTAAATTATTAAATTGCTTTCTCGTTTGAGCATGTTTCCATTAAAGGTGTTGCCATTCTTTAGTATTGCTGCTTCTTCTTTTTTTAACTTGTTTGGTATACATTTATGATGCGATTACAGTTTAGGAAGGATGCAGCTGTAATTCCTGAAATGATGTTTATAAGTCAGGCTCTCCTAATTGGCTCCTTTCCGAATGCGTTGGGCTATAATTCCCACCATTTTCAACTGCTATGGTTTCTGCTCATGTTGGCTGGGGTCTGTGTGGGTATGGGTGTGGGTGTGGGTGTGGGTGTAAGTGTAGGTGTGGGTGTGGGTGGCAGAATTTGTATCCCTATTTATTTCAGGCTGCTCTATCTTCTAGTAGAGTAACAGAAGCATATCGCAATAATATAGGATGCTAGCCTAGATGCATAATTGCTTAAGTTGTCAGATGAAATCTAAAAAATTACAAATCCATGCACATAGGTGACTACCAGGAGCCAAGTGGCACAATGATTAAACTGCAGTACTGCAGTCAAGACTCTGCTCATAGCTTGAGTTAAACCTCAGTGGGGTCAGGTAGCTGGAATAAGTTTGAGTCAACTGTACCCAGCTTGCAGAGGTGGGACAATGTGCAGCCTGCATAATCAAACTGCAAGCTTCCCAGAGGATGCTTAAGTGCTAAGGGGCAGTACATAAGCCATATACTTTGCTTTACTTTAGGGTTATCTACAAGTCCCTGGATCGAGTCTGTACTCCAGTGAAGGACATCAAGATTGGGGTTAACCAGCCCTGTGTCCCTCAGGACAGAGCTTCACCCAGGTCTGTCACATTATCTGTGCATTTCTGAATCTCCTTTTTAAAATAAAACCCCAATGAATGGAAGGAACTGCAAGCAGCCATGAGCTGACTTGGTTATACCAGGGCTCATGTCGTTTCAAAGGACAGGTAGAAGGATTACATATTTATTGCCCCGCTGCACTTAAAACACCCTTCAAATAAAAAAAAATGAACAGAGAAAACAAAAGTCTGGAAATAGAAAATATAAAAGTCTAAAATATACTTTCTGTGATGTAGTATTTTTCCATCCAGTAGGAATTTTTCAAATGAAGCACCATTCAAAAGCCTCGTTTTTCACACGGAGCCAGCAACAGGACATACGTAAGTACGTCTCTTGAACAAGCCATCACTTTAAGACCAGTTCCTTCACATGCATAAACCAGTAGGTCTTTCATACAAGCCATTTCCAGAGGCATCTTGGCTCTTAATGGGACAGATTTTCCCCCCCTGGTATCATGGACCAAAGAGGATGAACGGAGAAAAGAAGCACCAGTGAAATGGACTGAGTGCTAGAGAAAAGTCTTGTCCTTTTTAGCAAGGGAGAAAAGGAGAAAGGAAAGGAAATCAACACGGGTGAGCCTTCTCCGACTTGCATTTCTCACCCACCCTTCTGTTTAGGATGGAATGTGAACAGTTCCCTCCCTAAAAGGTTACAAGTGGGTGGGAAAAACATGACGGGTGCAGAATTAAAAAAATGCACCGAAGACAGAAAACATCTGCTCACAGATCTCACGGGTGTGCACTCCCCAAAACCACAAGACAAGGCAAAACAGCTGTAAATCCACCTGGCTATCTGTGACTATAAAAACTCGATCCTGGTGCACCGAACACCCAATTTCTGGTTCTCACTGATAGACCTTGCACATTAAGTCCTAAAAGTGCTTTAAGCCACGGGTGCAAAATCAGTGAGGGTATCAACCCACGGTTACAACCTGCCTTTCCTGAGGTCGCCGTTTTAGTCAGAGGAGGAACCGTAGGCCAAAAGATGATGCTGAGCTTGGGAATCTTACTTGCTGTGACCAAAAGTGCCAGAATCCAACAGCCACCATCCTCTGCTGTGGATCCTGTGAGCTGTCGTTTAAGAACCAACTTTTCCGAGCCCTCTGGGTGAAGAAAGTATGCTTTGGATGTGACACATTCCCAACGCAGTGTCCAGTTTAAGAACGCCAGCTTGACGGAACTGCCACTCATCAAATGAGAGAGTCTTGAATGAAAGGGTTTAAGAATCCACGTAGAATACAAGGGCCTTCACCCTTCCCAGCGGGCACAAATGATCCAAGTGCAGTCAAAGCTGGGCTTTGCTATTGCCCAACTGCCCTGGGGCAGATATGGCAAGAGGGGTGACATTTACAAAACCACAAAAGGCTAATTAATGTTCACCATCAAATCTGGCCTTGGGGAACCTCAGCACAGGCAGTCTGTCCCCCCCAGGATGCCAAGAGATGGGGGCGAAACTGGGGAAGGAAATCAGGGGATGCCCAGTGTGTAAGAACGGTGCCAAACTTAAAGCCAGTTTACCTGTCTCATTCATGATACAGTAGGACCTCCATATCCACTGATTCAGTTATCCACAGTTGGCAGAGGAAAAAATTAAATAAATAATTCAGCAGCCGGTAAGCACGCTACTATCAGAAAACAACAGTTTGGGGGATTTTTGGCATTCTTTCTTATCTACAGTTTTCATTATCCACAGGAAGGCCTGGAACCAATCCCCAGCAGATACCAGGGTCCTGCTGTATTTCAGTATACTCCTTCCCAAGCTCCAATGAACTTTTGCTTTCCTCTTTGCCTGCTGCTTGTATTGATTTTGAAACAGAGGGCAGTATTCCTATAGAGGTCGCTAGAAACATTAGGACTTAACAATCAGATCTATTATAGGCTCAGCTTCCTTTATGGAAACAGCCGACAGATAACATCACTTTAAAATACATATGCATTTAAAATCTGCTTTTACAAAAGATAAAAGAGCTGTTGCAAGATTCTTTTATGGCATTTTTAAAAAGGCAATAAAAGAAGTAGTGAGGTGAAAATTATTGCCTACACCAGTTGGCAGCCAGCTTTGGGTGTTCCCTGAACAAATATGTACGTATCCCCTTTTGAATTTCAACCCACCCACACTTTGTGTGGCAGACTGACTTGGTTTGCCTTCAGGAAAATGTTCCTGATTATTCAAATAAATACGGCAACTTCTGTCCCTTTTTCTGATAATTTAAAAAGATCTGAAAGACATCTGGCCAATTCATGTGAAGAAAATATCTATTTGGATGGTGGAATACAGGCAGAACCCGGGAAAGCTGCTGATTTCATGTTTACCAAATCCTCTCCCCTTGCTATGCTGGTGTAGCAAAAGCAGCATGTCTTTTGAAGGTGTTAACAAGTTACTGTTGTTTCTTAATTGCCATTGGCATGATCAGTTGCATACCTGTGATTCAGCTTGCAACTGATTAGGTTTACAATGATTTCTCCACCTGTGTCAATCTTACTGTTTGTGCAGCCACAGAAGAGTTTTTTTAATCCAATACACCTAACTGGTTTTTCAATTGGTCCACTCCAGCAAAAGCAATGCCGTCTGGTGGCACCTTACGTGACTTACAACTTCCAAATAAGACGTACCAGTTTTATTTATCATAAGGCTTTGTGGATTAGGGAGTGCTTCCTCAGATGCAAGACCTGGATGACCTGCATTTGAAAAACCTAGCACAGTCTTTAAAAAGCTTATGCAACACAGAACCTGTTAGTAGTCTCTTAGGTGCCAGAAGTATGTTGATATCTAAGAGGTTCAGCTCATTGTTTCCCCTTATTTATTAGCTCAAAGGTAAATCCTAAGCAAACAAGCAGAAACATCAGAGACTCCCTTTACAGGTGGAATCAGACCACAGGACCAGCTAACTTAAAGAAGGGAGAACCTCAGCCCTTCAGACTAAATTCAGCCCTGGGGCTGGAACTCACTCCATCCAGCCTGCCAGCTTCTTTCCTTTTTTTCCTTCTACTTGGCTCCAAAAAGAAGGCCATTTAAAGCCCAGAAAGATGTTGCCTGGAGCTCAGCTCTAATTTGCATTTGACTCCTGGGTTTACCAGCAGTTTACATGTCCCAGACTTACTTGGACATGCTAGATTTCAAGACAATCTGAATGTACCACAAGGCCAGACTCCTATAGGCAGATCCCACTAGACCAGTGGTTCTCAACCTTCCTAATGCTGTGACGCTTCAATGCAGTTCCTCATGTTGTGTTGACCCTTGCCCTGCTTGGAAGAGGCCACAAGCCCCCTTTGGCAGGCCACTATGCTGCAGATGCCATAGAGAACGTCCCTCTACAGGCACCCTCAGCCAATTCTAGCCTCTGGTGCCAATGAGTGACATCCCCTCCAACCTATCAAGCTGTAACTCACTCTCCCCCTCCTCCCTTCCTCCTCCAGACCCAAGCCGTGTGTGCCTTTTTCTTCACTGGCTCATGGCGACCCCTGTGAAATGGTCGTTCAACCCCCAAAGGGGTCCCGACCCCCAGGTTGGGAACCACTGCGCTAGACCCACTGAATCCATGGGTTTCACATACCTTTTGGTTTCTCTAGTTGGCATTTTCTATTAGACTTATGACCTGAGGTTCCACCAAACTCTTGAGAATTCTTTCATTGGGTTCTCCAGTTTCTCCTCTAATTATCATCCAAGATTATAAGAGGATAATTTCATTCCTAGATGTTCCCCTACTAGTCTAACAAATGAAATGTGCACTTCGGTGAACAAAGGTCATACTTAACAGGATCAACAGTATAAACAGGTAAAGTCATAAATAACTGTTGAACATGCAAAAAGTTTGCATATTATCTATTTTTCAACAAAAAACAACTAGAAAGATGGAATGAATCAACATTAAAGTTAGTAAAATATACCACTGAACGAAGTCGTATGTTAAAATTCTCCATTATAGTTAAGCCAACGGAGAGTAGGATACACATTCAAACACACCTCCTGCCCAAGACGCTTCTTGTCAGGCACAAATTCCTACCAAAGATCTTAGCCAGATGACTGTACAATCTGAGATCAGATGCAACCCTAGTTTGCTTTAGAAAAAACTCACTCAGTTGTCATTTTATGGAGGGCGGCAGGTCACAAAAGAGAACTAAGGCTGCTTTCACACAACCACTAAAATCCGCTGCAAAGTGCTCGCAGATGTAAAGCATAAAATTGTTTTCCTACGAGCAGCAGACTTTTATAAAAACAACCACACCCACTTAAGTGCGACCCAGTGCATTCTATAAGTACAGTAACACACACACACACACACACACACGGTCTATTGCAGGGCTTAGGGACCCAACTTGACCACGATAATTGAAAATCTGCAATATGAGTCAGGCCTGGGGGTTGCGCAATGTTTAAAGACATTTTAAACACCACGTGCTGCTTCTTCCAACCCCCCAGGGCATGGGGGAGGGGCACACAATGTTTAAAATGTCTTTAAGCAACAGAGCCCAGCATTTGGCTCTGTTGCTTAAATACATTTTAAACATCACGTGATGCTTCTCCCGACCTCCCCCCGCCCAGGGGGTTGCTCATTGGCGCTGGGGTGGGGAAACAAAAGGTTTTTCTCCCCCACCCTAGCGCCAATTAGCTGGAGCCCTGGGTTTGGGGGAGGGGGGAGGTTTAAAAAGCTCAGGCTTTTAAAAACATTTTCCCTCCCTCAAGACCCGGGCTCCAGCTGATTGGTGCTGGGGTGAGGGAGAAAAACTGTACTGCGGTCCTGCAATATAGCGCAACCACAGTATATGAACCGCGAAAGGGCGAGAGACCACTGTACCTGGTCTCAAGGTGGTAAAATCCTTGTCGCTATTCCGATGCAGATTTTAAACCATTACTCGAGTCCGTGGCAACACAGAAAATCTGCACCAAAACCTTTTCGCCCCCGGTTATTGTGTCTTTGCTATGGTTCTCAGATGTGGAATCAAAACGGTTGCAGATTTTCAAAACGCGACCATGGTAACATCCGATCTGTAACATCAACCACATAACCACTCCGGGGCGGGGGGTGGTGGTGGTCCGGATCAAAGTTTGCTGCAGATTTTAGTGGTCGTGTGAAAGCAGCCTAAGATACCCCTTTGGTAGCTGAGCCGGTCACAAAAGAAAACTGAACTTATGCCCCTTTGGTAGCTGAGCAAAAGAGAGATTTTCATTATTTAAACGTGCAGAAGAATCATGGTTCTCTTTTGAATCTGTGACTGTTGGCCAGGTGGTGCAGTATAGAAATCAAATCAAATAAAATTAAATAAATAAATAAATAAATAAATCTACCTTCCACAAATACAGTAAAGTACTTAATTGCAATTGAAGCCAGCAGTGTGCCTTTGCAAAGACACACTGCAGAAGGAAATAAAGCTCCCTGATGTACGATATAATCTACCGACTCATTTGGAAGAACATGACTGAGGGTCCTCACTAGGGAAACATTCCTTTCATTTGTTCATTCTTAATAATCCTACTCTACCCATGGCAACCTGCACTGCCCCTTGCAAGATGTACTACATTGTTTGGAGAGATTAATCAGAATGTAAGCATCCAGCTTTTTTTTTCTCTTTCTCTCCAGGAGTGCCCTCGTTAAGATGTTCCTGGTAAGTTCACATACAGGGCTTGGTGGAAGCCACTCCTTGAGGTTGGTCACCAGCCACCGGTCATCAAAGTGGGATAGGCCTCTTTCTCATCTATCATGCTATGTTTAAACAGATTTGCAAACCACCCAATAAAATTCAGAACATGACTGCATGATTCACCTGATATCCACATGTTCCCTCCCTTCTCCTCCCAAAAATGCCCACTTCACACAGCATTCATCTGGAAGAGTGGCAGTACTAGAGGTGTGATGGCCCAGGGGGGGGGGGCCCCCACAAAAATGTGGGGGGATATTGAGGGGTTTTTTTTCTGGAAAAAAAATGGGAAAAAAAGAAAAAAGAAAAAATGATTATAGAATGTTTTATTTTAACATGATGAATAAAATATTTAAAGACAGGGTGTTCTAATATTTTCTAAATCATTTCTAAAAAACATGCATAGTATCAGATTATTCTGATTTCTGTGCACTAAGGACAAGCAAGTCCTAGGTTACAAGCTGAACTCCCCAATGCAGGAACAAGATGCATTTATCCCTTTAGGACAGTGTTGGCGAACCTATGGCATGGGTGCCAAAGGTGGCACTCGGAGCCCTTTCTGTGGGCACCCAACATCGCCCCCTCACAGCCACCTGTATTTTGGTTAAATTGCTGTATTGGCACTTTGCGAAAAAATAGTGGGTTTTGAATCGCAGTTTGGGCACTCGGTCTCTAAAAGGTTTGCCACCACTACTTTAGGAAGTGCTGCTATTGTCATAAGGAAAAGAAAAAGGTTTCACTTTTGTTTTTGCATGTGGGTGAGTATGTTTGGTTCTGTTCTGTCCTCTTCACTAGGTCTCAAAGCACTGGAAGAAAATACAGAGCAACAAAATGATTCTGGTTAAATTTCATGCCCATTCACTGAAACTTAGTCCCACTTCCTTCTAATCTACACATTTTCCCCCTCTTCAATTCTTTTTACGAGAATGAGGTTTTTCTTTTATTTTTATTTAATACTGTGGAGAGGAAATATGAATGGTTAATTCTGGATTCTTAAACATTGTTTTGTAGAGGGTTTTTTGTTCCACATAAACTAGTAAACAGTTCAGAAGATTGTTGCTTCATTTGTTACTTACAAATACAAATAAATATTATTTAAAAAGTAAATTCTGTTTGCAATGATTGTTTGGCTACACTGTACTTTAATATGCTAGTTCTGATAATTTATGCCAAGTCAATTTGTCCATAGTGATATTTTATGTTCCTAAAGTAACAGAATAACTTTCAAACTGTAAAAGGGCGTGGGGAGTGCTAATGTAACATTTTTTTTATTTTTTTCTGAAAATTTCCAATTTTTCAACAACAAAACACTTTCACTGCTAAGGAGAAAAAGTCTTCCTCCACCTAGAACAGCAAAGGGCTTGGTTGTGACTCTCAAATAATATCTCGCTCTCAAGCTTAGAAAGGGCAAAAATTCATCATTATGCAATTACCGTAAGTGGCCTAAAGTAAGAATTGTCCTGTCTATCCCTAACCTTCTTAGAAAGAACTTCTCAATTTTTAAGACCAGGTTTCCCATATTGTCAATTTAATGTGTAATAATATGACAAAGTGAAACTATCTCAACTATATGCACCATAGTTAGCTTGCTGCAGAGAGTGTTGAGGGAACACAGTCTGTTTTAGCATGTTTAGATCTTCCACCCCATCCACTCAGATAGGGGTGTCGGACGAGAGGTTTCCAAAAGTGGACAGTTCAGCTGTGAGCCACAGTTCCAGTAAACAGTGCAAGTCGTCAAATAGGCCTGAAGATATAAAACTGAGATTGGGAATGCTAAAAGCACCTTCAATCAATGCAAGTTGCTTCTTGCCCAACCGAGACAGGAGATGGCATGGAATTCCATAGTAATTTCTGGAGCACAGAATTGATTTCATGGACACTTCTGCTAGGAATATGAAGGAGTGCATACAAGACATCTGTGATCCAAGGTATAATATTGATTTTGAGTGTGTTTAACTTGCCCCCAAATGGATAGATTTAAAGGTGTCCATCTAGAGCAGTGGTTCTCAACCTGTGGGTCCCCAGATGTTCCTGGACTGCAATTCCCAGAAATCCTAGCTAGCTCAGCTAGTGATGAAGACTTCTGGGAGTTGTAGTCCAGGAACATCTGGGGACCCACAGGTTGAGAACCACTGATCTAGAGGAATCCAAAGATAAATCTGAAATCAATTTATTAAAATTCAGCTCAATCATCCATGAAATATTCCTGCAGACGGTTTTCTAAAATAAGTAATAACAACAGGACACCATCAGAATCACCAATTACCAATGCCATTGACAACACCTGAGATTTTGTCCAGTTCACTGAATTGCCAGGCATGCTTCCAAACATATTCATGGATGTCATTAACATTGGAATTGATGACCTCTCTTCAGAGATTTTTTTTTGTAAAAGGACATCTGCATAAAGAATAATTTTAAATTCAAGGGAATTATGTCCAAAGCCATGGCTATTTTGGATATGCCTAACAGCATATGCCAATGATTGCAAATAGGAATTGAATGTAAGATGTGAAACAGTGGAGAAACAAAGGTCTCAGTTGTGTTATAGATGGATAGTTAGGTGCTTATTGGGTGGCTGATATGAACACTGGTACACACACTTTCTCCAATAGCCAGCCAAGGGACGAGAAATTACCTTTCCTTCCAGCAAATCGTGCCACACCTGCCAAGGTCATTATGCACATGTTTGCATAAATAACTGCCAAAAAGACTACATTCCACATATCTGATGAAGCGGACTCCAGTCCACAAAGGTTTATGCCCAATAAGCTTTGCTAGTCCTAAAGATGCCCCTGGATTCCTCCTTCTTTTTGGTGGCAACGATCACACTGCCCACTTGTGTTGCCCTACGATGAAACCTTAAACTGTACAGCTCCCAACACCATGGCCAGCCCAAGCTATGTTGCTGCCTGAGACAGAGCAGCAAATGGCAGCTTCCCCTCAAAGGTCAACCAAATCATTTTTGCCCTTGAGACAGATGGCTCTCTGACAGTAACAATTACAACAACAGCAAACGAACAACTAACAATGTGCTGTTTTCCAAGGTACCATAAATTTGCTGCCTGAGATAGTGGTGTCAGCCACCTAATATCATGGCCAGCTCTTAACAATGCCAGTCTTCTCAGGCTCAAAAGTGAGGTATGCAGAGACCACGTCACATGATATGATAAAGAAGATTCTGGTTGAAATCCTGCTACATAATTTGCACCGCATAACGCTGCTGACCTCAGCGGTGGCAGCAACCTTTAGAATATCAACATCTCTGTTAGTTTCCAAGGCCCCGTACAGTCCTGTTCATCACCAAAAAGGCACGGGGAAGGGGGGAAATCTTTAATTACCAGAAGCCACCACCAGTGGTCAAGTTATCTTGGCTGTGGTCTTTGGCAATTAAAGACTTTCCCATTTCATGCCATGGCACATACGGCTTCCCAACCATAAAGCAAAGCAAAGCAACAAGCACTGTTTATACAGCACTCTCCAGGTGGTTTACAATTAATGACGCAGGCCACACACTGCTCCCACCACTACCACCACCCCAGGAATCTAGGTACTCAGAAGGATGGAAGGCTGAGTGAACCTTGAGCCAGCTCAATTATAGCTGCAGTACAGCATTTTAACCACTGCATCACTATGCTCACTAAAATAAAAGGGATTATGCAAGAGCCTTGTGGCCTTTGGGAAAGAAGCTGAAAATGCTTATTTTTTTTTAAAGACATCATTGCTACTGTTGGCGGCAGCCTTACATAGGTTGTAGCAATAAGATTTCAACCACTCTGTATCTAAGGAACTGTGATTTTGTTGGCTACTGACTACAACCTCATAACCAAAAGTCAGAGGAAATCCTTTTGAAAAGCGTTGAGTCTGAAGTAATGTGGAGTAATACAGATGTACTGCCTCTTTGACCCAAATAAAACAACAACAGGATTTGGCAAGAAAGTGCAACCTTTTGCCTCTTTTCTTGGGAGAAAATTCCAATTCAGACCCACCAGAAAATGGCACTGTAATTATCTTTCAAAGCAGAATGTGTCATGATAAATTATGACTTTTATAGCCTGAACTATTAAAATGGGGAGAGGAAAAAAACATTAAAAGCGATCCATGCCTATGTTGTGACTGGTTTTCAGGCTTAACTCAATTGTATTTCATTTTAATTCTACTTCCTCCATCCTTTGGGTTTATGGGGCTTGCAGCAAAGTCTCGTTCCCCCTGTATTCAACTCAATGTTTCCAACAGGCCTAGAAAAATCTATTTTCGTTGGAATTCTGGCAAGGGTTTGTCTAATTCTGTGGGAAATTTCCTGAAGAATAGTCTTGGGGGCCCCTTGGTGGAGCCTCTGGCTAAATTGTTTAACGAGAAAGAAAGTGCTGCAAAGACTGGGATCTCTCAAATTCGCAGCTCGACAAAAGATACACTTCTGTTAAGATGCCAAACACCTTAATTGTGACAGTGATGGAGGAAGCGTTCTGTTTTACTTTTGTTCGCTGAGGCCAAAGAACCCAGACAGGATTGAATGAGATCAAGAAAATGTCCCGTTCTTTTATTAGCTTGACTGGAAATAACATTTACAGGAAGCCAATTTCCTTGCTGCCGTTCTGTCCCTTCACGCAGCCAGTTCACGCAACAGCTCCTCTGCAAGACTGGCTTACACCCAACAACGATGATCGCACAAAGGAACGACTACTTGGAAGGGTGAGCTGTATGAACAGGATCACGGCAAGAATGGGCAATACATCTCAAGGAGTCCATATGCCCTTGAAATGGCTAGGCTCGAACCACCAGGTCCAGCAGAACAAAACAGTAGGCTAGATGTATCCAGACTCTCAAGAAGCCACATTCTATGGCCTCAGAGTTTGAAGGGTACAAAATAGAGATGGGCACGACCAGAAAAAATGACGTTTCGAATTGGCGTTTGTCGGAACGGGTCCGTTTTGGGTCGTTTCCGTTTGTTGCGATAATTTTCAAAAATTTGTCATTTCCGTTTGTCGTTTCCACCACTATTTAGCGCGATTTGACGTTCCAGAGCATGGGGGCGTCCCGCAATCAGACAGGCCGGCGCTAGGTGTTTTTGCAACCTAGGCGGGGGGCGGGGCAGCGGCGGGAAGCAGGGGGCAGGGTTAGGGTTAGGGTTTGTGGGCTCTGGGCTGCACCTCTGGGTGCCTCTGACCCACTAAGAAGGGAAGTGTACTGGCGTACAGGTTAGGGTTAGGGGTACGGGCAGGGGTAGGGTAAGTGGGCTCTGGGCTGCACCTCTCTGGGTGCCTCTGATCCACTAAGAAGGGAAGTGTACTGGCGTACAGGTTAGGAGTAGGGGTAGGGGTAGGGGTAGGGTAAGTGGGCTCTGGGAGGCACCTCTCTGGGTGCCTCTGACCCACTAAGAAGGACAGTGTACTGGCGTACAGGTTAGGGTTAGGGTTAGGGGTAGGGGTAGGGGTAGGGTAAGTGGGCTCTGGGAGGCACCTCTCTGGGTGCCTCTGACCCACTAAGAAGGACAGTGTACTGGCGTATGGGTTAGGGTTAGGGTTAGGGTTAGGGTTAGTGGGCTTTTTATGCCCTCTGGCACATCCAGAAGTGTTAGTCAAAACCTGGCCATGCGATTGGTGGAATGGCTCAAAAAATTTGCATGGTCCCATCCCATGGCCAGCTCATCATTGCGCATGCACAGGTGTAAAAAAATAAAAATAAAAATAAAAATAAATAAAATCAATGGAGACGTTTTCTTGCAAGAAAAACCCACTGCTGCTACTATAAAAATTCAGGCATTTAAAAATACCTTATTTTCACATATTTCTGTTGTGCTTTAGTGGGCTTTTGGACCACGATTTAAAAATAAATATTGCGGTTGCCATTTTGGACCCCCCCCCCACCGCATGGCATAGAGACAGCCCAGGAAAGGAGGGGGGAAGGCCGGGACACCCCCCCCCCAGAAACCACCCCTCTGGTAGGTGCCCTCACTCAGGCAGCAGGCATATTTTCGCCTGCTTTTTTGGCCAGGAATTGGGGTTTGTTTGTTTTTTACTTTTAAAAACTTTTTTTCTGTGCTGCTTGGCAATGGCATCGCGCGATCGCCGCGATGCCATGAACGACAACGATAAACCCGAGCCAATTTTTCTTTTTTCGGGTCGGGTTCGAGCTAGAGCAGAGTAATTATCGTTACTGTTTCCGTTACCTAACGATAACGATAACCGAAAATGGAAACGAGAATTTCGCCGCTCCGTGCCCATGTCTACTACAAAATCTAGTCTCCCTTCTGGTGTAGGACTGGTTTTCCTCCACAGAACCTTATATTTTTGGAACCATACTCGGTTTACCAGCTTTTAGCATGAAGGCCTGCCCAACAACTGAAGATACCAGCACACATCTTGCTCTTCACCCTCTTTCTGAGGCCAACACTGACTAGCTAAGAAACCCACGGGCCTTTCTAGTGGCTGTGCCTCACTGCTGAAACTTCCTTTTCAAGTTGCCTGGGTCCATTGTCTAGCTACAGGTGTGTCCAAACCTTTTGCAAGAAGGGCCAGATTTGGCGAGGTGAAAATGTGTGGGGGCCGACCATTCAGCCACATTTGGTCCCAGGGATGGACTTTGGACAAGCCTCTAGGACATGCAAGGAGGTGGGGAGGACGCTGCAGCAATGGCGCCAGGGTGGGTAGGCTGGGCAGGTGGCTGGGGAGATGGACGGAGGCAGGGAGGGCAGGCAAACCATAAAACTGCAAGCTGACATCTCCATCCAGTATGGGGAGAGGCCAGCTCGTGGGGATGTATGACAGGCTAAGCCAGCACAGAGAAGAGGCTGCAGGCCACTCAAAATTTGAAAATGGGCCACATTTGGCCCCGGGGCCTAACTTTGGACATGCCTGGTCTAGCACATATTGTGACGTTTATTCACCAGGCATCCCTATGTCTAGTTGAATTATAAGGTACTTATCATTCGCACTATTGTTTTAGTATGCCTTGGTGTTATTTATTGCATTTCATCATACAAAGAGGGATGGTGAAATTAACCTGTCCATTTCTTATCCAGATAAATTTTCAATCTGCTCCTTCACTGTAACATTTGTCTTTTGATTTATATATATTTAAAATATATATACCCACAATTTTTGAACATGTTTTCTTACAAAAATGAATGTACTGATGTATCAGTTTTGAAGTATGCCCTTCTATACAGTGGTACCTTGTATAAAGGAATTAATTTGTTCCAAATAAAATTATGTTAAGCAAATTTTCCTTTATACAAATTCCCATAGGAGTGCATTAAAATGGAGTAATCCCATTTTTATGTTGTACAAATTTCCCTATACACAATTATGTTAAGCAAATTTCCCCTATCTCCAGAATTTTTATGTTGTACAAATTTTATGTTATACAAGCTGTTTGTTATACAAGGGTCCACTGTATATAGTTTTGGGGAGATGGCTGGGTGGGTGTTGAGCCAAGAACTACATTTTAACATGCAGAATTGTGGAACCGGTAGATAGCTGGGGAGGCTTGCTCTCAGCAGGAGCCACACATGGTAAATTTCTAAAGGCTAGTAATTACAGCTCAAACTGAACATTAGTCCAGGAAGGTCAGGTCACTCTGCACTAGAATTAACAAAGCGTGAATTCCTCAAGCTGGATCCAACTCAAGAACTTCGGCTTGCAGGAATGGGTGGGTCTATTTTAAATAAACACATCCAGGTTATAAAACAAAGATAACAAGCCTCTGAAGGTAAAAAGGAGCACAAGTGTATCTCAGCAAAAAGAAGACATGTCTAATTTCCAGAACACAGGAAAAAATCACCTTTTTTAATCATAGCTCTCCGAATATCGTAGAAGGAATCTGTAGCTTCTGGAAATAACTTTGGTGGCCCTCCAGGTGTTTTGGACCACAACTCTCATGGTCCTTTGTCATTGCCAATACAGGCTTGGAACTCTGGGAGCTGTGGTCCAACTGGAAGGCCGAAGTTTGGCCAATCACTGCAAAACCCAGCATCATTTTCAAGCTGTGACGAGCACATGGATGGAAACAAAAAGGGAGATGGTGGGGAGAGGCTCTCATCTCTTTCGGTGTGGGTGACCTAACTGGCCTTTTCAGAAGAGCTTTACCATGTTCCCATTAAACTTTGCATTCTTCATTCAAATGCTTTGCTTATTAGCACAGCTTTGTTAAAACAGTGACCCCGGTAGACAAAAGAACTATTCATTAGCAACTCTGCTGCAGACAAAAGGGTTTACGTTTAAGAAAGAGACAGGGTGGTGTGGCTTGTCTCCAGTATCCAGGCCAAAAAAAGGTCTATCCAACTGCCTCAGCAGCTTGGCCTGAAAATAAGAAAAGCTGGATCTTCTTCCTTCCCCCTGACTACCTGTTATGTGCATCCTGTTTGGAACCTACTATGTTTCTGAGCCTGGAAACATCCCCTCTTTAGATTCCAACTCCCAGAACCACCACTATGCCAACCCAACGTCCATGATGCCTGGGGGATTGTAGTCCCGTGCCAGTATTGCAAATATTTTAATACTTTCTAGGGAGATTACTGAATTAGGAATACATTCTGATTTATTTTCTTACTTAAACCAAGTTCATAATAGTTTTCCTGGGTCCCAAGGAAAAACCACAACAAAGGGAAAGGATTCCATGTTGATTGAATACATTAAATTAAAGTCAATCGACCCTGCTCCAAACTTCATAGAGTACT
Source organism: Phrynocephalus versicolor (assembly GCA_023846285.1). NCBI lineage: Eukaryota > Metazoa > Chordata > Lepidosauria > Squamata > Agamidae > Phrynocephalus > Phrynocephalus versicolor. Next base: position 31,376,887 of record JAHTLZ010003547.1, on the reverse strand, counting down.
TAATATTTTTTTAGGACCATTCTCTCTCATTCTTCTTCTGGCACTATACAGTGTGATCCCACACCTGTTCAATCAGAATAATTTCTCTCTGGGTTCAGTGAATCTTACTCCTAGATCAGCATGCACAAGACTTACGTGCAGGGTTACTTAAACAAAGTCACACAAAGCAATATAATGTGTATCCTATGAATTTCTGTGGCCTGGCTCCACACATACACTTAGCATTGTGTGTGTGTGTGTGTGTGTTGTATCATTACAGTCGTGACCGTCTCTTCGTGCCCCCGTGTCCATGGACTTTTCTTGGTAGGAATACTGGAGTGGTTTGCCAATTCCTACTCCAGACGCCTACAACACCTGGTATTCCCTAGTGGTCTCCCATCCAAGTACTAACCAGGGCTGACCGTGCTAAGCTTCCAAAATCAGGCAAGATCGGATGTGCTTAGGCCAGGCATCTAGGCAGCTACTTAGCATCATAGAATCATAGAATCTCAGAGTTGGAAGAGACATCAAGGGCCATCCAGTCCTACCCCCTGCCATACAGGAACCCCTATCTAAGTAATCCTGACAGATGGACATCCAGCCTCTGCTTAAAAACCTCCAATGAAGGAAACTCCAGTGAAGACGGTGAACTGGGATTCAGTGGGCAAATGGGGAGGCAGGGCCCATCATCACAACTCCCACATTTGTGCACACAAGTACAGTGGACCCTTGTATAACAAACAGTTTGTATAACAAAATCGCCTATGGGGCGAATCCGTACAACATAAAAATGGGATTACTCTGTTTTCAATGCATTCCTATGGGAAATTTGTATAAAGGAAAATTTGCTTAACATCATTTCATTTGGAATTATACAAGGTACCACTGTACTTAGAATTTTCTTCACCAGATGGTTTCTGGAATTCACTGCACCAAACTGCAGGTAAACTCAGCCAGCATGGCTGTGCCCTTCAGTTTTTTTGTTCATCCGTCCTCTGTCTAGGCACGTTGCAGAATAATTTTTAGACACACTTTTTCTAGCCTCAGCGGCACTTGTTGAGATGAGAACATCTTTCTCTTTTATCTGACTTCACAAAGTTGATTTATACCTGCTCATAAAATAAGACGTTGTGCACTCATCTCGGTACTGCCTCCGCCAATGCCTTTGCCAAATGAAAACAACGGAAGAGGTGTGTGCAAACTTAAAGCCCCTTCAGCGTGTGCTTTTAAAAAAAAATCAATTCCAACTGAAAGGCATTTCAGTCAGAACAATGTCCTTCCACATCATAGTGTAGAAAACTGAGCCATCATTTAAACCATGGTCCCCAGATGTTCTTGGTCTAAAACTCCCAGGAGCCTTCCCCACTGACAGTGCTGCCCAGGATCTCTGGGAGTTGTAGTCCATGAACACCCAGTCACACACACACACACACACACACACACACACACAATCTTTTTTGCCACAGCATCCAGATAAGGCAGTGATTGTTACACGAAGTGAGATTTTTCTCATTCCATTTCAGGTGTGAACTCTGGTTGCTGGTAGCAAAAACTGCCCTGTTTCAACATCATGACAATCGTGAGTATCCCTTCAGAGGTACAGAGATTTAGGCAATGAAAAGGAAGGTCAGGGGAAATGGGACAAGGAGGGAACCCAAGACAGAAATGAAGATTTGGAAAGGATGTCTAAACCAGGGCAATTTCAAGAATGAAACAAAAGAGAGCCCCAAATAATCTTTCTAGGCCTTCCTAGGTTTTCAACACTTCTGATAAAGATGGAGAGCTATTAATACTCAAAAGTGACCTTCAGGCAGAGGCCCTGAAGGCAGAAGTACTAACTCACTCCAAGTCCTCCCAGGCTCCCAGCAAAGCAGCAGAATACAGGGAATAAATTTATTTATTTATTTTATGTACCGCTCCATCTAGCTACACAGCTACTCTGGGCCCTTTACAAAGTGGAACAAAGTTGAAATGTGTTTTCCATCCTCCTCCTCCTCTTCCTTTACGATTGCTCTTTCTCTCCCAATGGTGGTAATGGGAGAGAAACGAAGCAATTCAAAGGCTGTGGTACATTTCCCTGAAATCTGTCAGAAAAGGAAGGCCATGGATCCCCTAATCCAGTGGTGGCGAACCTTCAGCCCTCCAGATGTTTTGGACGACAACTCCCAGAATTCCAAGCCTGTATTGCAAATGACAGAGGACTGTGGGAGTTGTGGTCCAAAACATCTGGAGCGCTGAAGGTTCACCACTACTGCCCTAATCTGTGTCTAACACCCCCCAAAGAATACCCCCCTTTTTTTACCTCTCCTAGTGCCAGAGCATCAGAATGAGCATCTGAAAGGGAAGGATTGCGTGGAAGTTTCCGCGGAGGCTGGGAAGGTGTTGCAACATTAGAGATCTCCCTCTTCAAGGCTGCAGCATGCTTAGAAGTGAGACCCGTGGCATTCTGTGGCCCTGGGGCCGTAGCAAAGGTAAACAGTAATAGGCTCCACAGAATGCAAGTCAATGGAGCCGCACCTGCAGGCTCAAATGAGACAATCGATCTTTGTCTGAAGACATGTTAGAAAAGAGATAGAGGTTCCACGTCCATCTTCCTCGTGACCTTCAGAGTACAAAACTCCGAAAACAATGGGACTCGCCTTTGAGTGGAGAGATGCTATGCCACTGTTCCATTGTCTTGAGGGCAGGTGAGCTTCCACCAGCACTCGAGATGCTGAACTACAGCTCCCAGCATTCCTTGTGGCCTAGCTGGTTAGGCAATTCCTGGAGTTGTGGTTCTGAAAAGCAACTTTCCAAGATCTGCTTCTTTCTGACTCCATGAGAGATTCTTACAAGGAGCAAAAAGCCCAGGAAGCCATAGTCTTCCAGTTCACTCTATTTGTTAATCCAGCCTAGTATCAGCATCTACTCTGATCAGCAAATGAATGCCCACTGTGGTTATAAAACATAAACAAAAAAGCAATCACAGCTAGAATTCTTTCAAGGGATTATTAAGTGGTTTTTACATCTGACTCCCCTCCTTTTTTTTCTTTGAGGGTTTTGTTTTGTGGTTAATTTATTTATTTCTTTGTGCCATATTTTTACCAGTAATTAAACAGAGAACCTGGGGCAGAGGGAGAGGCTTGATCAGTTGACTTCCTAATCAACTAATCAAAGAGGGCTAGGATGGATGGTAGCTGTCGCGTGACTCAAAATCAAATGTGGTGGGGGGTTTTTTGTTGTTTTTGGTTGTTTGTTTTGTAAAACTGGCCTCTGCAATTTTGGCAAACTGCATCGTTGCTGTTTTTAACCTTAACTCTGAATACCCACCACTGTACTTTGAAGTTTTCGCTGCCCATTGATCCACCTATTTGAAACAAATGCTTCCATTGTTGCCATTGTATCAGTCTCTCCCTGTTGACCCAATAAGGAAGCAGAATATAAAGAACTAAGATGAGAATTATTACCCTCTCTCTCCCTCCCTCTCTCCAGCTAGAGTCACTAATGTGGTGGCATTACAATATATGAATAAAAAGTTAGAAATCCTCAATACTGTAAACGCTCAGTAAAGGAGTCTCTTCCTGGAGATGCTACAGATGGCTTGCTGGATTATACTATATGTCTTAATTCTATTTGTAAGCCACTTTACCTATAGGAAAATAAGCTTTAAATAGTAAATGTCATAAAGGAGATCTGCATCGCTATACACTTCAAAGTTTTTTCCTAGGATTCTTGAACTTAAGAGTTGTTAACGTCCAGTAATATATTTTACAACAGATTGCTGGGTGCACATTGACTACTTTCAATTCATTTATTTCATTTTATAAAATGTCTTTATTCCTTCAGCACCAACAGCAACGTCTGGGAAGGAGTTGTTCTGTGCTGTCCAGTTGGAAGTGACGTACAGTGATTCTAACAGAGTTTTCAAGGTAAGTGAGCTATTTGAGGAGTGGCTTTCATCAGTTCAACTCCCCCAGTAAGTTTCCATGGCCAAGTGGGGATTTGAACCCTGTTCACCAGAGTCCTAGTCCAACACTCTGTATACTGTACCACACTGGTTGAGTGCATAAAATGGAGAGAGGATGGGTGGGATGGCTCATGTCCGGTTCAACGTTCTGCACGCAACAACACAAGAGCCAGCTGCAGTGATACAGAGAGGCCTAACTGCCAACCTAACTGTGAGCTGCTTAACACAACCCATTGTACTGGCAGCTATGCAACCAGGCAGGCAACCCGACCTCTCCGCATCCTCTTAGGGCTCTATCACATGTCCTTTAAAATCCTGATCTAATTTTCAGATAAACCATTTCCAAAAATCTTGTCCCCATGGCCACCGAGCTTTAAAAAAAAAAAACCAATAATGCCCCTTGTAGTGAGCTTTCTAAGACCTACCTCTAGTGTTGGGTATTTTTTGCTCCAGTTAAAAATGCACATTTTTCCGGAGCCAGAAGTCCGTGGGAACGCATATGATCCGGGTTTTCCGCTTTATTTCCCCTAGCGCCGACCAGCTGACCCTGGGGCTGGTCGGCGATTTTTATTTATATATTTATTTTTATTCCCTCCCCCCCCCCCCCAAGCACTGACCTGCTGGCCTTCGGGCTGTCAGTGCTTTTTTATTTTTAAAAAATTTCCTTGTATGTGGGAACGGAGAACCCACATCTTCAGTCACGTGACCAGGAAAGGAGAAAAGCTGGACTTTCACAATCACCGGATCTTCCCCGTCATGAGATAGCGGCCATAGTCACTTCCATGTATGTCATTACAGGTGCAGGAATTTGAACAGGATTCTACCCCGTACAATAGAACTTTGTAACAAAAACAGAAGTGGGGCAGGCTGCTGCAGTCCTCTTGTCTGTTGCTTGGCAGGAGGCCTTGTTTTAATTCAGTGGGGCCTCCTTCTTGGTAGCTACTTATAGGACTGTGATTGGTCTTACATTTCAATTTCCATTTGCAACGGAGTAAAAAAAAGTGGTTTTTTTCTCACTTTCCCTATGGCTGAGAGAATCCTTTCAGTCAGTTTGTATCAGTCAATTAGAAAAGCCACGCTGGATGAGACCAAAGGCCTCTCTGCTCCAGCCTCCTGTTCCCACTGTGGCCAGCTAGATTTACCACAGAACAGCACCTCTCCAATCATGTGCCCCAGCAACCTGTTACTGTCACTGATCCTAGAGGTACTAAAAAGCCACTATGACCACCAGCCACCAAACAAAGCCTTAGCATAGCCCAGGTTTAATACCTTTAAAGCAGTGGTATCTCAACCTGTACGTCCCCATACGTTCCTGTACTGCAATTCCCAGAAATCCCTTCCAGCACAGCAAGTGGTGGAGGCTTCTGGGAGTTGCAGTCCAGGAACATCTGGGGACGCACAGGTTGAGAACCACTGCTTTAAAGTATTCCAGGAATCCTTATTTCAGGCATGTCCAAACTTCGCCCCTCCCTGATGTTTTGGACCACAACTCCTAGAATTCTAAGCTTAGCTTGCCAATGACAAAGGACTGTGGGAGTTGTGGTCCTAAACATCTGGAGGGCTGAAGTTTGGACACGCCTGCCTTATTTGTTTCAAGGAGACACTAATCTGTGAGAGTCCTTTCAGAGCTTAGCATTGCCCCAGGCCACACTTGAAAATGCACCCTTGAGAATTTCAGCACACACATCTCCCAACACACATGTCTCCGTCTGGGTAAAGAGCAGCCACGCTGAATGAAAACTAATCTGATCAAGCAGCACAACGTTCACAAATCTGTTCAAGTAATCTCGTGAACCTAACATGTTTGCAGACCTGAGCTGAGACACACCCTCAGCTTCCATGAATCAAAGCTGACAACGGGCCAAGAAAGAAAGAAAAACAAGAGGTGAGGAAGGTAATGACGGGCCACTCTGCTGGAGCCTGCATGCCCAACAGGGAGGTCACACTGGGGAATATTCCAGCAGGGTCTCTAGAATTTGTGTCATGGCAACTGGACTTCTTTTTCTTGAGAGATAGAAACGTTTCGCTGCTCATCCAAACAGCTTCGTCAGTCAGACCGAGGAAGCTGTTTGGATGAGCAGCGAAACGTTTCTATCTCTCAAGAAAAAGAAGTCCAGTTGCCATGACACAAATTCCAGATAAACTCACCTGAGTGACTGAGAATCTTCACAGACATATTCCAGGCAGGAGTCAGCAGGTAAAGTCCTCACGCAACAACACAAAGAAATGCAGAGACAGAGCCCTCATAGCTCACCAAGATACAGTTTTGGCTGGAGGCCTGGTCCGATCCTCATACATCCCTAGCTGCCTCCCTTCCCCAGGCCCCAAGGGAATGCTGCAGCTGTATCACAAGGCTTATTTCCCAGCAACAAAGACAGCTTTCCACCTCCAAGTAACAAAAGGACATTTGATATGCATGTTCCCCCACCCCCCCTCCCTGGACTTTGCAGGTGCAAGAGTGACCTTGGGCTTTAAATAGATTGGGGGGGGGGGGAGCTACGGCAATATCTCAACCTCAATCCACCACTACCAACATCTAAAAATGTGCAGAACATCTCTAACGTTCTAAGGTCATGCATTTGTTAAGGGAAAAACAAAACCATTCACCCTCTCCCCCAACTTAGTGCTCTGCAAATGTTGCACCAATCCTGCTCAGGTACCCAAGGGCTGTGATTTAAAACACCTGCAGCAGGGTCTCAAAGGTGCAGGAAAGCCCATTCACAGAGAAATAAATCCACCTTCTCTCTCGAGCAGATGGGTCTAGGAATGGAGACCTGTCCAAGGCAGGGGAAAGCACTGTAGTACTGTATGTCCATAGCTAGCCCGTCAATCAACTAGGTATCCCTGGTGTTTCACAAGCCTAGCAGCTCACTGAACACCAAAGGCTGCAACGGCAGCGCAGCCACGCCACACACTCTGTGGGACTGACATGGAGCTTCTGAACAAGTTATGCTAAAAGGAATAGATACATTATATCACAGAAGTGAGTACACCTCCTCGCATTTCTCAAATATTTTAGTATATCTTTTCATGGGACAACAGTGAAGAAATGACACTTGGCTACAATGTAAAGCAGTGAGTATACAGCTTGAGTAACAGTGTAAATGTGCTGTCCCCTCAAGCTTTCCCTGAATGATGAACTACCTACTGTGTCTTTATATAAATCTAACATACATGGCTACACAGACTTTGGGTTTATAACCACTTATAACGTTGTGTTTATATCTCTCCTTGTATGATTGCATTGACACTATGTTATTGTTAGTTTTAATGTTGCCTTCTAAAGCTGTAAGATACCCCTCGATTCCCTGTTTCTCAAACTGAATATGTCATAATTGTAATGGGCTATATATTGTCTCTCCTTACTGTAAGCCACCTTGGGTCCTTTTTCAAGGAGAATGGCAGGGTAAAAAAATACTCAAAAATAAACAACAAAACACAACACACAGCCATTAATGTGTAAACCACTGGCAACAAAAGTGAGTATACCCCTAAGTAACAATGTCCAAATTGGGCACAAAGTGTCAATATTTTGTGTGGCCACCATTATTTTCCAGCACTGCCTTAACCCTCTTGGGCACATAATTCACCAGCGATTTACAGGATGCCACTTGGATCCTCTTCCACTGAGCTGGTGGATATTAGAGACCTTGCACACCTCCACCTTCTGTTTCAGGATGCCTCACAGATGCTCAATAGGGTTTAGGTCTGGAGACATCCTTGGTCAGTCCATCACCTTTACTCTCGGCTTCTTTAGCAAGCAGTGGTCATTTTGGAGGTGTGTTTGGGCTCGTTATCATGTTGGAATACTGCCCTGCAGCCCAGTCTCCGAAGGGAGCGGATCATGCTCTGGTTCAGTACGTCATAGTACATGTTGGCATTCATGGTTCCCTCCATGAACTGTAGCTCCCCAGTGCTTGCAGCACTCATGCAGCCCCAGACCATGACGCTCCCACCACGCTTGACCGTAGGCACAGCACACTTGCCTTTGTACTCCTCACCTGGTTGCCACCACACACACTTGACACCATCTGAACCAAATAAGTTTATCTTGGTTTCATCAGTCCACAGGCCATGGTTCCAGAAATCTACGTCCTTAGTCTGCTTGTCTTCAGCAAACCGTATGTGGGCTTTCTTGTGAATCATCTTTAGAAGAGACTTCTTTCTGGGATGACAGCCCTGCAGACCAATGGTCTGAGCACTGATAGGCTGATCCCACCCCCACCCCTTCAACCTCTGCAGCAATGCTGGCAGCACTCATATGTCTGTTTCCCAAACCAACCTCTGGATATGACGGTGAGCATGGGCACTCAGTTTCTTTGGTCGACCATGGTGAGGCCTGTTCTGAGTGGAATCTGTCCTGTTAAACCGCTGTATGGTCTTGGCCACTGTGCTGCAGCTCAGTTTCAGGGTCTTGGCAATCTGCTTATAGCCTAGGGCCATCTTTATGTAGCGCAGCAATTCATTTTTCAGATCCTCAGATAGTTCATTACCATGAGGTGCCATGTGGAACTTCAAGTGACTAGCAGGAGAGAGTGAGAGTGATAACATCTGCTCCCCCTTTACACTTGTGACCTTGTGATATTAACAGGTCTCATGACACCCGGGAGGGGAAACGGTTACATGGGCCCAATTTGGACATTGTCACTGAGGGGTGTATTCACTTTGTTGTCAGTGGTTTAGATATTAATGGGTGTGTGCTGCATTATTTTGAGGGGACCGCACGTTTACACTGTTATACGCTGTATACTCACTGCTTTACATTGTAGCCAAGTGTTGTCACATGAAAACCTACATTAAAATATTTACAAAATGTGAGGGGGTGTACTCACTTCTGATATACTGTATGGTGCAACAACAGAACTAGATCAAGCACGCCTTAAGGTTCTGTGAGTTAACACTTTAACTTTTGTTTTCATGCTAAGAAAAATGCCGACAAATTTCTGCAAAGACCTTGGAGGGTCCATTTTCTAATGCCAGTGAACTTATCATGAGCTTTGGAGAAGAAGGAGCTACCATCGGCTATGATTCCAGAATCTAGGTGGGTTTTTACTACAACGACACCTTCAGAAATAAATCATCTGCAGGCAGATTGAACACAGCAGCCAGGATCCAATTGCCAGTGTAGCAGTTCGAAGACAACTGCTGCAAATTACAAAATCTGCATAGACTATTAAGACATGATCTGTTCCCCACTAAGCTGTATAACATTGTGATCAACAGATAATATGTACACTAGCTTCTAAATGTCATGCCATTTATACTACATTACATGACTACACACTACACTACACAGTAATAAGCCAACTGATTCAACTCCAAATGCCATTGCTCCATCCTAAGGAATCCTGGGATCTGTCACTTGGTGAAGGACTGACAATTCTCTGCTGCTGTTCAGGGGAGTGCATAAGAAAGGAGGGTCTCATCAAATTACAAAAGGCAGGATTCAACAGGATGAACCAATGGTGGTTAAAGTGAAATCAAACAGTAATAACAGTTGAGTGTAGACGCACTGATTCAGTTGCACAACAAATTGCCTCTGAGCACACCCTCAGCCCATGCACTTGTTTCTAGTATCAGAAAGGAAATGGAAATACAGATCAATTCCTGTTCCCCACCCAAGATTTCTTGACTCAAACAGCCTCGTTGGAGGTGAAAAAGAGGCCTTTTGTTTATCTGTCTGTAAGTCACTAGGAGTTGGAAATCAATGGCTACAGTACAACCTAGCACCCACTCATCTCTTTCTATATCCCCAATGTCTATATTAGAGATGGGCACGAATTTAAAAAATGGCATTTCGTTTGTCGTTTGTAGGGTCCGTTTCGGTTCGTTTCCGTTTTCGTGACTTTTTGAAAAAAAAATTCATTTTCGTTTTCGTTTGTTTCGTTACCATTTCGTTACCATTTATTTCAATTTTTTGTGATTTTTTTTAGGATTTTAAGCAATTCACTCATATTGCAGTAAAGGAAACAAAACGCACGACAAAAGTTCTGGTGTTTCTGTTTGTTTCGTTTCATTTTAGAGACAAAATTCATTTGTCGTTTCGTTACGTAACGAAACGAAAAACCGAAAACGGAAACGGAAAATTGTTCGTTTCGTCCCCATCTCTAGTCTATATCCTCAATACTATCTTATGTGGAGAAGATGCTAACAAACGTTAAGAGTTGGATGGGGAGAGCACGTTGACTCAATCCATCCCACTAAGTTCACTTGGGAAACCTTGAGGAAACCACCTCACCATATATATCACTCAGGGTTGTCCGAAAAATAGGATGAGATGAGGATGTATGGCACCCTATGCTTCTGGCAGCAATGTGGCCTCCAGAGTAACACAGAGACTTGGATCAGTGAATCTGTTGCTTTCCATATCCTGGTTTGCAGTTCAGGATTTGGTAGCTTCCAGAAGTAAATATTGTAATACCAAAAATGTCTGAAATTTAAAAAATAAATCACCAGGAAGCAAGGGCATAATTTTGCAGGACGTAATCAAATTTCCTAACAATTGACTACCCAAATGTCCTGCTGAGTTTACGACCTTTTATTGATATGTTTAGTGTTGTCGAGCATTCTGAAGCACCTCACATGCACTATCATAGAAAACAGAGGCACTACCCAGCTGCAATATTTATGAGAACTCTTTAAGGCTGCTGCCCTTATTAAGATGTATCATAGCGATAGTACTAAACATTGGCTGGAATCCTGTTCTTCACCATAGTAAGTTGCTCTAGAGTAGGCCCACTGAATCAAGCTATCAACCAGTGTTATTTAGTATTATTCTAGTCCGTATTCCAACAACAGACCGTTACAGCCTACCTACCAATAACCACATTTAAACCTGTCTTCCACAACCTGGTGCAGTAGTGTTTTGATTTAGAGGGGTAACTATGCTGGAAAATGTTGAAGCCCTGAGAATGTTAAAGCTCCCGTCTTTTCACAATCCCCCCCCCATCGCTGGTTGGATCACCCAGATATGCTGAGAGAGATCGGGTGTTTTGGCGTAACACATCTTGAGGGCATCAGAAGAAGGAAGCCAAGTAACACTTTGGTCAAAGAGACAGCTGATCTAAATGGAGGTCTGATGGGCACAGAAAGGGTTTGCTATTTTAAGCAAGGGGGGGGGGGGAGGATGAAATCTTCCTCTGAAATTCTGCTGGCAGGGAGAAATAAAAAATTCTCTCCACTGCCAAAATATCAGCACAAGACAGCTATATACTTGTTTGCTGATTTGTTTGTTTATTCTGCACAGGTATATATTCAGATACATATATCTGGCTGTGGAGCCAAGGTTTGGAATTCAATTCTCCATTTGCCTCCAGGGGCTTATCTATCAGACTTTGTACTCGAATACTTTGATCCTATGTATTCAGCAGACTTCTCCATTGTGTTGAAACTTGGAACTCTTATAGATACATTATGCAGGAAACTGGAAACTAGAAGCATTTGAATTGTGGACGTACAGAAGAATTCTGAAGATACCTTGGACAGCCAGAGTCACTAATGTGGCTGTATTACAGTGCAAGAATAAAACGTTAGAAATCCTCAATACTGTATAAAGAGGAGAAAATTGCAATATTTTGGACACATAATGCACAATAAGAAATACCATCTGCTGCAAGTTATCTTTCAAGGAAAAATAGATGGGAAGCGTGGTCCAGGGCGGAGAAGAACATTCTGGCTTAACAACTTAAGCCAATGGTTCGCAGTGAGCCCAGCCGCTCTGTTTAAAATAGCCTTAGATAGAAACCAGTTCAGGCTACTGATCACAATGTTCTATGAGGACATGGCACTTGAAGAAGATTTGTCTCTTTGACTGAGGCTGGACTCCATAATCCATAAGGTCCAGCTCTGCAGCTCTAAGAGTATTATTACTATATTATAAACATAGCTACGCTCCCCTCCCATGACACCCATCCTAGTATAAATTGATCACTACATGGAAAGCTGAAGATCTGTTACACTGTAGTTTAATACTGGAAACAGCTAAATTAAATTATTGGATTCTCTGTAAATTATTTTAGATACAATTTTTTACTCAACAGTACATAACCCATAATGCAATATTTTATATAGTACATTTCATGAAATGGACCCTAGATGATATAAAAGACTATTAAAATATGCTTTAAGGTGGCTTTGTTAGTCTTTTAAGATCACAGTTGTTCAGATGGAGACCATTTGATTCCACTCTTGCGCTGTGAACTAGTTCCCACAATACACCTGACCCCTAGCCATGCTACCTCTGAGGCTCATGGGAAATGAACTGCAAAGCATCAGCAAGGCACCAAAGCAAAGCAAAAAGCAAAGTGTTCTGCTTATATACCGCCCCATACCACTTCAAGTAGTCTCTGGGCAGTTTACAGTTTTAATTACAGTAATGCAGGCTATACCAAGGTCCCTGCTATTAAAGAGACTGGAGGAGTCAGCACAAACTAATCAGACATTCTTCAAATTCACTGCCTTATATCATTACCTCTGATTAATTACTTTTAATGTAAAAATATTTTACGATTGCCTCTGATGAATTACTTTTAATTAGAAATTAAATATGGAGGGGATGGATTCCATTTACTGTATTTTTCCATCTGTAAGACACTCCTATGTATAAGATGACCCCCACTTTCCCAACCCAAAATTAGTTTCACAACCATGCAATTCTCTCTTTGGCTTGCTTCTGTGTATAAGTCAAGATGACCCTCAATTTTCAGTTTAACAGTTTTAGACAAAAATATGCCTGGAAATATACTGTATTTAACTGGGTCTGACAAACAAGTTGGAGTGTTTATGACTGCTGTCTTGAAATAAATGATTGCTTTCCACATACATCCTTGGAACTGGGCATTGTGAGCAAAGCTGAGGTGCAGTACCCATCAGCCCCGTCAGCTTGGCTGGCAACAAGGAATGATGGGAGGAGCAGCCCATCAAGATCCAGGGCTCCACCAGCTCACATTCACCCTGCTTAGGAAGCTCTCCAGTCCCATGGCACTTCCACAAGAAAGGAAAGCAGGAGAGCAACCAGCAGAAACTGAACCAAAGCAGAATTAAAGTCCCATGGCATGTTGATAAATGTTGGGCGGCGTGAGTCAGCTGTGCCCAAAGGAAGTACACGTTCACACTTGTGGCAGCTCACCCAAGCCTCCAGGCACAGAAAAGGAAAAGTTAGTTTCTTCTTCTCTAATGAAAGACGGCCTAGGGTTTATTCATGAATGGCATGTGCTGCCCCACCCGACAAACACACGGACCTTCCCTCCTTTTCTCTCCCCCTCTTTCCCCAGGGATCACGGCTCTTCTCTCTCCCCTTTTCATTCCCATGAGGATCTTGTGAGGCAGGTCAGGCTGGCCTAGGGACTGGATGGACAGCTTCCTAGACCACTACAAACAAGATGGTAGTTCCTCCTAGAGCGGTACTCTAACTACTAGGACACACTCCAGAAGGTCATATTTGTGAAAGGGGCTAATTGACTGTAACCCAGTTCAGACCTAGTCCTTCCCCCATGTACATCTAAAACAGTTGTCTTCCCATATTTCACACGTCCCAAGGAACACCGCAGGGTTTGCTGACAAGTATACATAGGATGACACAACCAGGGAAATGCACTGTGCAGGTCTTCAAAACTGCATCTAATTACACAAGAGTATGCTTGACTGAATGCCATGGTCTTTCTGTCCCAGCAGGCACATGTCCACTTGCGTTGAGAGGCACGAACCATGCCATGTTCTTGGTTTTTATCTTACTTCTGCCATTGCCTTAAGCAAGCTACTTTTTAAGCTTAATCCTGTATCTGTAGTATGCAATAATAATATTGCTCTATCTTTCAGAAGTTGATTCATGGCAAGTGGACTTCTTTTCTGTTGAGATCAAAACATTTTGCTACTCACCCAGGTAGCTCCATCAGTCTGAGGGAAGTTGGTGCAAAGCTTCCAATTTATAGTTCACCTTGGTTTCACAGGACCCTAGTCTGAATAGGCTTGCTAGGTGCACAGTGGCCAGCAATAAGGAGTGCTCAGAGCTCTACATTGGAGAAACCAAACAGCCACTCAACAGGAGGATGGCCAAGCACAGGAGGGGCAACCACTCAGGACCAGAATCAATGGTGTACCTTCACCTGAAGGATGAAGGACACTCATTCTGAGATGAGGATGTACACATATTAGACAGAGAAGATAGGTGGTTCAAGAGAGGGGTCAGGGAAGCCAATCATGTGTGTATTGAAAATCTCTCTCTCAACAGAGGTGGGGGATTCAGGCACAGTTTGTCTGCCACTTATCATGCTCCCCTTTCATCAACCCTGACAAATGAGAAGCACCTCACACCTCCACCAGGAAGACCACAGCTAATGACCCATACTTAATAGGTGTTGGGAAAGGTTGCATAGGTGTGACTTTCACATTCAGGGCACTGTCCACCTAACGAGCCTATTCAGACCAAATGTGAAATCAAGGTGAACTACAAACTGGAAGCCTCGCACCAACTTTCCTCAGACTGACAAAGGTGCTTCAATGAGTAGTGAAACGTTTCAAACTCACAAAACAAGAAGTCCAGTTGCCATGACTCAACTTCCACACAAACCCTGGTCTATTTTACAAAGTTGTTCTACAAACTTTTGTTGTTATTGTTGTTGTGTCGTTACAGTCGTGACCGACTCTTTGTGACCCCACATCCATGGAGTTTTCTTGACAGGAATACTGAAGTGGCTTGCCAGTTCCTACTCCAGGCACCTACAGCACCTGGTATTCCCTGGTGGTCTCCCATCCAAGTACTAGCCAGACCCGACCCTGCTTAGCTTCCGAGATCAGGCAAGATCGGATGTGCTCAGGGCATTTAGGCAGCTTCTACAAACCGTAAGATAATATAAACAAAAACACACTCAAGATGTGCTAAGTAGGAAAGTGCTGCACTTCATTTTTCTAAAAAATTGTTATGGCATATTTTATTTATTATTTCCCATTAAGTCAAAGCCCTCTTAAAAGGACTCTAACAAGGCTTTTGCTTTTGTTATTCACTGAGCACTTTGTCCTCCAGCAAAAAAAAAAAAACCTAACCTTTAGGCTTGACTGCCCATGCTTATGTCATGCAAAGAGTCACATCCTGAGGCCTACCCCAACCTTTCTTTTTACAGCAAAATGCTCAGGCAACCATGCCATTTAAAAGGAGTCCAGCATGCATTACCTGATCTAGTCCATGAAACCTCCTCTACTTTTGGGCCGCTTGGTCTGTTGAACCCCCTTGAGGTTGTTGTAAGAATAAAGGCTATGTCAATATTATCCTGAGCAACTTAGAGGAAAAGTGGATGACACATGTAATAAATAGACTTTAGGAACCCCTCCGGCTGACCCGTAACCTTCACCCAAGTGCTAATTTCAGCAGGTCAAGCACCCACAGGAACATCTCTGGCTTGGGGAGGGGGGGCATAAGTAGCAGTGGCTGCTGCTTTTAGGTGCCACCAAGTTGCTCCTTCTCTGTGATGAGGTGACTGTAACTGGCAAGCACTACCTCCAAGGAGTGGTTCTCCCGCTGCCCCCCATCCCCTCCAGTGCATTTCCATGGCAAAAAAGAAGTGATTTGAACCTATATCCCCTGGGCCTTGGTCTGACACGTCTATCCCCTCGACATTACAAGGCCTCTCTTCTGATCACTTGGCAGTGCCCTGTTCAATTCTGCCCCCTCAGTGAAGGGGTCTGACTTAGGTGTAGAAGGGTGGGGGTGGGGTTCTGAGGGGGGGGGTTGCTGGCTCAGCCACCCTGTCTCACAAAAGGAGAGGACTGGCTTTGTTCTGTGGGCGCGCCTGCGAAGCGGCCGGCTTCCCATGCCGTCCAGCACCCCCCCCATACTGCCTTTTCAATGGGTTTCCCCTCCGACGGAGGGCACCCCGTTTGCCTCTTTCTGCACCGCCCTTTGGCTTTGCTGCTGCTGCTGCTGCTGCTCTGAAGGGACCTCCTGCAAAGACGTCCAGCTTTCAGGGCCAACGAGGAAGGGGGCCTTTTCTGTACCACCACGCCCCACCCCACCCCACTCCAAACACCAGCCTTCTTGGTTAGCAGGGAGGGGCAAGACTCGCAGCTCGGGTTGGGCGTGAACCCGCTCCAGAATCTACCCTGCGGGTGGATCGCGTTTGTTTGTTTGTTTGTTTGTTTGTTTGTTTGTTTAAAAAAGAGATGCCCTGCACTGCAGTTCGAGACCAGGTGGCGGCGGGTGCTGCCTTCCAGGCAAAGTTCGGCGGGGCTGGAACAAGTTTTCCGACCACGTTCCTCCATCGGAGGCAACTGTTAAAAACATCCCGATGGGTCGGTCGCTTCCGACATCTTTGATCCTTCCTCCTCGGCTCGGCGTGCTTTTTCCCGCCGCCCCCCCTTCCCCCACTGCCATTCCTCCGGGAGCTCTTGCTTTCACGGCCACAGCGACAGCAGCAGCCCCGGCCAACAGGTGGCTGTGGGGTTTCGGCTTTCCCGGCTTCTCGTTGTGTGGAGCACGATCGCCCGCGGCCAAACACAGCCGCACGCACTCGATCGCCGGTCGAGAAGTTGTCTGCACCGCACGCACGCACACACACACACACACCTACACAAACACACGGGCGGAAGTGAGCGGAACCCCCCTCCTTTTGCCCCCACCCCCAGCCTCCGGGAGGAGAAAGCGCCAGGCAAGCTGGCAGGCAGCGAAGAAACTTCGGAACGCGGCGGCGCAACGCTCCTTCCCCCGACCAGCCGCCCAAGTGGGTTGCAGGCCAGCGCGGGCCCCACCGGACGGAAGGGAAAGGTGGATGGGAACCACCGGCGACCGCAACAAGGGAGGCCATGCGGCGGCCAGGTGCAACGCGGTCCTCGGATCCCGGATCCCACCTGCCCAGCCTGCCTCCCATAGGCGCGCCCATAGAAAAAAAAACCCGCGAGGTGTCAGTGGGCGCCACAGCCCGGGCACAGAAGCCCGCGATCGCGCCCTTAGACGCCGCAGGGGGCAACCCAAAGGCGGCGCGGGAAAGGCGGGAGAAGGGACACACACACACACACACACACACACAC
>JAHTLZ010003547.1:31340261-31359935 GCA_023846285.1 Phrynocephalus versicolor | reverse complement strand
ACACACACACACACACACACACACACACCAGGAGGAGGCGACCGCAACGCGCTCCCGTCCCCGGCGCCCGGGAGGGCAGGGCTGGCCAGGCCGAGCGACCCCGCTTGCCTGCTCGCCCCCCCACCCCCACCCCCCACTCCGCCTTCCGTCCCCCCCCCCGTCGCTCCTCCCCGCCCTGCCACCCGCTCCGCCGGAGCCGCCGCCGCCCCCGACTTACAGCCTTCTTTCCCGCGGCTGCAGCTGCCGGTGCATGGCCAGGGAGAAGCCGAAGAGGCTGCCGGGCTCGCCGCTCCACACGACCACGTTGCCCGTGTCCAGGTTGAAGGCGGGCGCGAGCGCGGGCAAGAGGGACAGGTAGAGGAAGGGCACCATCTGGGCGGTGCGGGGAGGGCGCCGGGCGCGCCTGCCGGGGAGCCGGTCGGAGGAAGAGGCGGCGAGGAAGGAAGGAAGGAAGGCGGAGTGGGTGGCTGGGTGATCCCACGTCCCTGGGGCGCCCCTCGTTCTTCTGCGGCAGCTCTGCCCGGATCGGCGCGGCTCCCCCGGTCTCCTCCTCGCGGCCACTCTCTGAATGAGCCCGTTGTTCTCTCCAGAGACGCGCTCGGGCTTTGCACCAAGTGACGAACGCCAGCTCGGAGCCCCGCCCCGCCTCTCGCCCCGACCACGCACGGCAGCCCGGCCAGGGCCCGGCCCTGTCCTGCCTTGCCTTGCCTTGCCCTGCCTTGCCCTGCCCTGCCCTCCTCCGCCCGCCCGCCCGCCCGCCCGCCCGCCCGCCCGCCGGAGGAGCCACCCTTGGAGTCCAGTCGCCCTCCGCCCTGGAGTCAAGCAGCCCCAGAGAAATCCAAATGGAGGCGGCGGAGCAGCAAAAGGCTAGGCTTCCAACCACCTGCTTCAGTTTACGGCGCCATGCAGGAAGGTCAGAGCTCAAGCATCCCCAGCAGAGAGCGGTTCTGCCTGGGAGCCGAGCTGGGCGTCAGGCAGAGGGATGGGGCTGCCTCAGGCGGCAGAGAAGCAGGGGCGGCACACGGGGGGGAGGGAGCTGAGGCCGTGATCAAGACGGCGGTGGCCTCTTTCTCCCTCTTCTTCCGCCGATGTTAGTGCTTGAGGCGTCCATGGGAAGCGAAGCACTGCTCCATGTAACGAGGGTCGTTGTTCAAAGGGTCACGGGTGCCCAGCCATGACCTGGCATGTCAAAGAGGTAGAAAAACTCAACCTGTCAGGTTTTACCATATAAAAGTGCTGGGTGTATATACTGCCCCATACCACTTCAAGGAGTCTCTAGGCGGTTTACAGTTTTAATTATAGTGTGCAGGCTACACATTGCGCCCCCCCCAGCGAGATGTTACCGACCTAGGAAGGATGGAAGGCTGAGTGAACCTTGAGACTGCTACCTGGGGTTGAACCCCAGGTCCACAGCACAGTTTTACCTGCAGGACAGGCCAAGGTCAAGGCTATCAACCCGAATGAGCTTGCCTGGGTGCCAGGACCTTCAAAAGAGATAGTTCTGTCCCAGGATTCTCATGGCCTTGTTTGGTGAGGGCAAGTGAGAGAAGGGCCTTCTTGGTGACAGCACCCAGCCAAAGGAACTCTCTTCTGAGGGCAGCAAGGCTGACCCCCACCCGCCCCTTCTCTGCTGTCCTAGCAAGCAAAAGAAGTGCAGAGACAAGCTTTTACTCACTGAGCTGCTCTTCTTTTGCAGCTGAAAGTGCCCATCCTATATACTGTACATACATTGCAGTATTCTCAAAGTATTTGTATTTATTTATGAGTATTTTTAACTCACCTTTCTCCTTGGAAAAGGACCCCAAGGCAGCTTACAGTAATGAGGGGCAATATACAGTCCAGTACAATTAAGACATATTCAAGTTTGAGAACAGGGAATTGAGGGGCATCTTACAGCAATAAAAGGCAACATTAAAGCTAAAAGAGAGTGCAAATGGTTAAAGAAAAGAGTAAACATTCCATTATGAAGAATGGCACTAACATTGAAAATGCCAGTGTATTTATGGAGTCAGTCAATGCAGTCATGTACGGTGGACCATCTAAAACTTATGAGGGATGGAAACTAACATTGAAGACACAGTGTCAATGCAATCACAAAAGGAGATATAAAACACAAAGTTATAAGTGGTTATAAACACAAAGTCTGTGTAGTCATGTATAGTAGTTCATATAAAGACACAAAATAGGTAGTCCATCATTCATGGAAAACTTGTCTGAATTTAAAGGGCACCATGTTCCCTATGCAGGGTTGGTAAAGATAAAATAAGTGCAACACAGGTAAAAGCAGATGCCACATCAAATTTGGAGCCGGTCTTTAACTCCCTTAATGTCTTGAGTCTTGCTTACTTGTTCAGGAAAGTGAACTACTATTTGCTTTTCCTTTCTGGAACATCTTATAAAAGGGGTGTCCAAACTTTTTGTAAGGAGGGCCAGATTGGGTGGCTAAGAATGTCGGGGGCGGGCTGCTCCCCGACCATACCCCCCCCCACACTGACCCATAAGCCCCACCTACCGACCCCTTGCAAGCCCCACCCATAGGAAGGAAGTCAGGAAGGAGGGAAGGTGGGGATCAAGGAAGGTAGGTCGGTGGGGACCAAGGAAGGAAGGAAGGTGGAGGGGAACCAAAGAAGGGAGGGAGGGGGAGAGGGAGGTGGGGACCAAGGCAGGCAGGGAGGAAGATAGGGATCAAGGAAAGAAGAAAGGTGGGGACAAAGGAAGGAAGGAAGGTGGGGACCAAGGGAGGGAGGGAGGGAGGATCAGCTGCCCCCCACCCCCCACAAGTTCCCCAGCGATGGCAGCGGCTCACCTGCCTGCCCCCAAGCTCCTCGGCGGTGGCAGCAGAGGAGGCTCACCAGCCCGCCCACCCCCAAGCTCCCTGGTGGCGGTGGCAGAGGTTTGCCTACCTACTTGCCTGCCCTCTTCTAGCTCACCCAATGATTACGCCATGCAGATCCCTCCACGCCGCACTCCAGGTGCCTTCTCTGCAAGGAGCACCACAGCAGGAAATTTTCAAAAAAACCATAGGGGGGAGGGGTGGGCCAGCTAGCCGCGGGCCAATCAAAATGGCCTGGCAGGCTGGTTTGGCCCCTGGGCCGGACTTTGGATATGGCTGATCTATACAATACAGCAGAAACCTGCAATAACTCCCTGGTAGAAAACTCTGCTGTAGTTGCCTTTCATTGGGGCATCTGGTTGTCTACACCAGCTTCCTAGGACAGCTTTTGCAGAGTCATTTTAAAGTGAACAGCAGAGCACTGAAGACTGATGGGGACTCGGCAAAATGATCTAATTATTTACAGGCTCACAGACTTATAAAGAATGAATATGATGGAGCAGTGGGCATAAACCATGCTAACAGCATCTCTTCCAGAATGAACAGATTGTATGGTTTCCTAACCAGTGCACCATGTCCTCATCCTCACCAAAAGACCTTATTTTGTTGAGAGTGATGACATAGGACTGTGCTTCTAGCTTCTCAGAGGCTGTCCAGACAGGCATAAAAGATCAGTATCTATGGAGAGAGGTGAAAAGCAGTGTGCCCCAGGGCTCTGTCCTGGGACCAATGCTTTTCAATGTGTTCATAAATGACCTGGAGACAGGGGGCGTTTATACACAACCCCTAAGCTCCGCAGCAAATGGCTGCAAGCTCCGGAGCTTAAAAATGTTTCCCCACCAGCTCCGGAGCTAACAGAAAATTAAGTGCGACCCCGCCCATCTAAGCGCGACCCAGCACACCTTTCAAGTACCTGCTCTTTGATGGTGAAAAATTTTGATGCAGAGAGTGCCAGGCTCTCCTCGCTTCTTTTTGTTGTTGTTGTTTTTTGCCTCCCGCCCCTTTAAGAGGAACCAAGAAGTAACGGGGGTAGTCGGAGCAATTTCCACTGCACTTGGAGGTAAGAGTGCATTCTTTTCTCCCTTTTTAAGGCTTTTTTTCCTCCCTCCCCTCACGCAGACAGAAGCAAGGAAGTGTGGAGTCGTGGGGAGGAAGGAAGAGCAACGAACCCCCAAGATCTCTGGTCCGAATTTAAGGGACCAGCGGATCTTAGGGGTCGTGTAAAAAGGCTCAGGGATAAACAGTGAGGTGGCCAAGTTTGCAGATGACATGAAACTTTTCTGTGTGGTAAAAACCAGAGAAGATTGTGAAGTGCTCCAGAAGGATCTCTCCAAACTGGGGGAATGGGCTGCGAAATGGCAAATGCGTTTCAAAGTAGGAAAATGTAAAGTAATGTACATTGGGGCAAAAAATCCAAACTTTATCAACTCATGGGCTCTGAGCTATCCGTGACGGATCAGGAAAGAGATCTTGGTGTGTTGGTGGACAGCTCAATGAAGGTGTCTACCCAATGTATGGCAGCGGTGAAGAAGGCCAATTCCATGCTCAGGATTATCAAAAAGGGGATTGAAAATAAAACAGCCTGAGTGAGGAGGGAGTCATTGAAGGAGATACAAACTGATATAGGGTAGGGGGACCTGCGAACTACATCCCAAGAGTGGAAAGAACCGAAAATCAGGAGAAGGCAATGAAGGAGACACCTCACAAAGGGCTGGGAATGATGTCAGGAAATGAGGGACCAGATAGAAGTGTTGGCTGGTGGTGACTCAATTTGGGGGGCTGCTCTGAATCCAGTCTGGGTATTAGTTTGTGCTTTATCCAAAATATGGTACTGTTTCCCTCGAATATGGTAGATGCTGCTCAATTGGAGGACTTTCCTAATGTGCAGATTAAAACCCGGAGTGGATTTACAGTATGCCCCCCCCCAAAAAAGTGTCACCAGCTGACACTGCCCACTGTGAAATGGGACAACATCAGATCCCAAGGAGTACTGTCTCAGCATCTGTACTTGCAACCCTTGAAAGGACTGTATGACGGTTACTTCACGTCCACTCTCGTCCCGGGAGGAAGTTCGTTGTGTGTTGATGTCGGTTGTGGTCACGTGATCTTCTTGCGGTTCTGTCCCTGTTCCCGTGTATGCACAGGTGTGATTGATGATACCGGCATGACTGTTTCCACACGTCCTCGTTCCATGATGAGATGTGAAATTCCATGCCTTTGTTCTCGGGGGGGGGGGGGTGTCGGCCCGACCTCCCATTTTTCGATGTTTTGATTCTCTGAAGCCTTGCCTTCAATGTGTTACGGAGCTAAGTTTGAGACATTTGTCTTTTAATCTCTCTGCACTGCGTTGCTGACGTCATAGGGAATGTACTGGTGAATGGCACTTCACACTCCTGCCACTAGATGGAGAATGGCATGTTGTGTGACGAGCCTTGGGCACTCGTATCCTACGAGAAGCGAGACGAGGAGATTCCCAAGGCCAGGGAGGGAAATCTCTCATCCTGCTTAGGTCACAGTTCAGGGGCGTGGTCGGGACGAACTCCCCTCATCCCGCAATGGACGTGCGGTTAGATTTCTTCCTACCGGTCCCCAGCGGGACTGCAAACAGCGATGAGATGGACATGAAGTATCAGCCATATGTCTAATTGATAGGATCAAGGGCAAATCAGTGGTGTGGTAGAATTATTACACTGGATAGTTGTTTAATTTGATTGAAACTTTGTCTAACCACCTTTGTGTTTGCCTGAAACCTCAAACTCTCTTTTTCCAAATTAGAATTGGCTTCAGAATGTTGCCTTTGCAACAGAAAAAAGCCAGACCTAACCTCAGTGTCCATGGTTCCCAACAAAAAGTGTGTTGGAGGGGAATTACCTTCCTGATATTTGGCAACGGCTCGCCCCTCCCCCTCCCCAATCCATGGCTTGCCCCTGCCTCTCATCACTTGACCTTTCGACAACTCAGCATGCGCTGGCTAGTAACTAAATGTGTCCCCAGGGTGTCAAAAACCTGTTTGGAAGTTGTGCAAAAGCTTCCTTTGTGATGTGAGAGCCAGTTTACACATACAAACCACTTTGCAATGCTAAGTGCACAAACCACTGGAGGCTGGATGTGACTCGCCTTTGTAGTAATGTTCAGGTAATTATGAATGGCAGAGAATAGAAATGTAGGGATTAGGGACACACTTGATGGCATGGGGATGTTCCTACTCTCTTCCACTGCTACACTTTTTTCACTCACACATTTGCCATTCATCATTCATTCATATGTTTTTGTTTTCCTAAGGCAGGAATGGAGGACATGTCCATCTTATGAAAAAAAAGCAGAATGGGAAGACAGTTCCTGCCAACATCAATGACAGCAGCATTTGCTTATTTTATTGTTTATTGCTTATTTTGCATTGTTCATCCCCCTGAGTTCCTTTGGTGAAAATCAGGCAGTATATAAATATAAAAATAAATTTTAAAAACTTCTCATCCGTTTTTTAAAAGAAGTATGGCTTGTAGTTACTGCAGGTATGCCTGACGGCACCATCTACCTGTTGGTCTCCATCCATGCATTTCTGCCTGGCAGTATTTCTTCTGCGTGCTCTCATCAAGTACTCCTTTGACTTGTATTCAGGTGCCTTTTTGATTTTCTGTTAAACGGATGAAAAATTTGGTTAAGTCAAAAAAATGTTTGGAACCTATTTTAAAAGCCGAATGTTTTCAAATGCTTTGCACTTGCACCTGTTATGTTAGTACCCGGGTTCCCCTCCCTCCTGATCTTTAAAGCCCACTTTCCCATTCCCCACCCCACCCCCGGCATTTTTAAAGAATGCAGTCAATTAAAAATGAGTGTTGTACTGTATTGTAAATTTGATCTATGGAAAAGGGGCAAATGGTAGGAAAAAAGAAGTTATTGCACAGTGTTGTGCTTAGATCCATTGTCTGGACTGGAGCAGGTTGAGGGGAGGGCAACAAGAATGATCAGGGGACCAGAAACCAAGCCCTATGAGGTCAGGCAGAAAGAACTGGGCATGTTGAGCCTTAAGAAAAGAAGATGGGGAGGAGATAGGAGAGCGCTTTCCATACAGAGGAGGGGCCGGATCTGTTCTTGATTATCCCCAAGTGCGGACATGTATCAGTTGGCTCAAGCTACAAGAAGCCAGATTAAGCCTAGATATCAGGGAAAAACTTCTTAACTGTTAGAGCAGTAAGACAATGGAATCAGTTATCTTAGAAAGTGGTGAGTACTCCAACATTGGAGGTATTCAAGAGCAAATTAAACAACCATCTCTCTGATCTGCTCTGATCTTCCAACTCCCTTATTCTATCACCCTATGTCTCTTCTCAACAGATCCAGCTATGTCACACATGCTAAATGGGGTGGAATACAATGGAATGTTACACACGTACAAGTATGTGATGCATTCTGTACCTAATATTATATGGGAGGGTACGATGGCAGCAGCGATGAGACATCCATCTTTCCTTCTTCTATTTAACGTCCTGATTATCATCATGTACAGCTTCGTCAAGAAGCATTTCTGCTCTCCTCCTCCTCCTCCTCCTCCTCCTCCTCCTCCTCAGTGTAAGAATTATTTGCCTAATGATAGGGTTGGAACCCAGACTGTCATTTTTAAAGAGGAGAAGGAAGGTGGATCAGGAATCAGGGCCAAATGTGACACACACACCCCGGTCTGCCTCCTGGAGGCACTCAACCAACAGTCCCTTTCATGGCTGAGCCTTCATTTGTCACTGGTGCACACACACACACACACACAAACACAAAACCTTCATATTTACTGTGCACAAAGTGTGGTTTATAATTTATCTGTAACACAGCTGTGTTTCCCTTTTGGGCTGCAGGTGACGCCATTTGTAAGGCCAAAATACACAGCATTCTAACACATTGTACTTTCTCACACACACACACACACACACACACACACACACACACACAGAGAGAGAGAGAGAGAGAGAGAGAGAGAGAGAGATCAACCCACCTACCCACCCACCCACCCACCCGTCCACCCATCCATCCACCCATCCATCCATACATCCATACATCCATACATCCATCCATCCATCCATCCATCCATACATACATACATACACACACACACCCTCAAAACCTGTAGATTTATCCTGAATGAATGGTTTGCAAATTAGCCACCTGTTTTCCCAAATGCTCCTGATAAGTCACGGCCATTAAAACTGTAGTGGGGGAAGGGTATTCCAGCTGCCAGCATGAAGTTCTATGACCAGTCGTGTGAAGCTGGGTTCCCTTCTGTCAGGAGTATGGAATAGGTGGCCCCTGAGGTTGTTGTTGGACTCCAGTTCCTATGAGCCCCAGCTGTTACACCCAGTGATCAGGGATAATAGGTAGCAGAGTACAGCAACGTCAAGACCTGAAGAGCCATATGGTCATTGTTCTGAATTGTCCTGGCTGCCTCTATGTACCACCTCCGCTCCTTTCACCATCCATAGCATGGATTTCACCTCCGTAACATGTATTTGACTTCTAGGTGGGGTTTTCTCCCCATGAATTCTAAGGAACTGTCTGAATGTCTAATGCAGTTATATCTTGACAATCGTTTTCCCACAAGAATCTAGCAAAATGCCCTTTTCTATGGTTCATATTTAAACATTTTAAAGGGCTTTTAAAAAGAAAGGAAAGAATTATAAAGATCCCAGAGTAGTGCAACATAGCATGGTAAGGCCTTCTGGCACAGTAGTTAATCTGCTGTACTGCACCCAAACTCTGGTAATGACCCAGGGTTCAATCCCAGGTAGCCAGCTCAGGGTTCACTCAGCCTTCCATCTTTCCAAGGTTGGTAAAATGACTCCTCTGCTCACTTGGGGAAGAAATGTGCTGCTTGCATAGTTAAATTGTAAATCACCTAGAGAGTGCTTTAAGTACTATGGGATAGTATATAAGCAGCATGCTTTGCCTTGCTTTTGAAGGCATCATTATTAGATAAGAGTGCTCAATTTATGAACAAGTTTCTAATCCAGTTCTCTTCACATATGTTGCAAGCTATTACAGTATTACACAATGTGGCTCTGCAGCAATGATCAAGGGGGCCCTTAAAGAGCACCAGTTGGGTGACAAATTGTGGTTTTGTTCTGTTGAAGCCTTCAATGACATAATTGTTGTTGCATCATTACAGTTGTCACCAACTCTTCGTGACTCCAAATCTATGGAGTTTTCTTGGCAGGAATACCAGGGTGGTTTGCCAGTTCCTACTTCAGGCACCTACAACACCTGGTATTCCCTGGTGGTCGCCCATCCAAGTACTAACCAGGGCCGACCCTGGTTAGCTTCCAAGATCAAGTGAGATCAGATGTGCTCAGGGCATCTAGGCAGCTTCAATGGCATCATAGCTGTGTCCAAAATAGAACGGCTTTCAAATGCTTCTTGTTGATAAGAATGATGAGGGCAGTTTTTATGGCCTAAAACTGGATGATGCATGAAATGTGTCATTCTACTCAGTTTATCTTTGGGGTTTCCTTTCCACTTAAAAACAAAAATGGGCTTTGAGGGGAAACAGTAAAGAGCAGAACTGTGTCATGAAGAATGGGAATTGCCATTCTCCACATGTGATTATCCCAAGAACCTGAAAAATGCTACTTGAGAAAGGCTGTAGAGCAGAGGCAGAATGCATGCTTGACATATAAAACATTCCCAGATCAACCTCGGACTCTTCTGGATAGGACTGGGAAAGACTCCTCTGCCTGAAAGCTTGGAGAGATGCAACTGGTCCGAGTTGACTACTGTGGACCAAAGAGGCCAAGGGTGTTTGCCCCGGAGAAAGACTATCTTCGGAGCAGGGCTTCATGTCATCAAAGTAGGCACGGTCTCCTCTAGGCAACCAATACTAATAGGTCAAATCCTTCCTTCTTCCTGGTAGGACCAGCTTTGTCACTCCATTTTCTTTAACTAGAGCCTTGTGGCGCAGTGCTTAAACTGCTGCTCTACA
The DNA here is from genome assembly GCA_023846285.1 of Phrynocephalus versicolor. NCBI lineage: Eukaryota > Metazoa > Chordata > Lepidosauria > Squamata > Agamidae > Phrynocephalus > Phrynocephalus versicolor. The sequence goes on along the minus strand of JAHTLZ010003547.1, from coordinate 31,350,141 downwards.
GCTGTAACTGGGCTCATGACCTGGGGTTCAATTCCAAATAGCAGACTCAAGGTTCACTCAGCCTTCCATCCTTCTGAGGTCAATAAAAGGAGTACCCAGCTTGCTGTAAACTGCCCCGAGGGTGCTTTAAGTGCTATGGGGCAGAATATGAGCAGCATGTTTTGCTTTACTTTGCTTTAAACAGTACCACATTGATTACTCAATTTGGCCTCCCCCATAACTTCTTGTTCTTGATTAGAAAACAATTTTTAAAAACAGTCTGTGTGCAACAATAAACAAAACAGACATTGCAAATTTGGGACAGCACTTTAGGTTTATTTATTTGTTTGTTTGTTTAATTGGAAGGTATGTTATTTTTAAGGTGTCTGCCCTAATTCAGTGCTAGAGAGCTAACATGGCTCAGAAGAAAGGGATGTTTTGAACCACAGCTCCCACTGGCTGCTGCATTCTGTGGGTTGTCAGCCATAGGAAGAACTTTCTCCAAACTTGTTGGTCAGAGGATCCTGTTGTTTTTAGATATCGCCAGACTCCATTTCCACTCAGTATGGTCCATGGTAAAGGGATGATGGGAGTTGTTGTCTAGAGAGCCCAGGTCTAGAGGGCCCAGCTTCTGTCTAGCCAATGCCTAACTAGAGGGAGGCAGCTTGTACTCCCTTCATCTCTCTCTCTCTCTCTCTCTGTTCTCATATGGTTTCGTGCTGTATGCCACAGAGTCAGAATCAATTTAGAATGACCCTGGTAGGGCTTCCAAGGCAACTGAAATGTTTAAGGAATTGTTTTACCAGTTCCACATCCTCATGGCCAAGCAGGTATTCAAATCTGGGGCTTCTGTGTCCTTGTCCCATCACTCTGCCTACTAAACCACACTGGGATATCACTCATATTACTTTAGCTAATGCACGAGAGCATTTTAGGTAGGTTAAGATGGGCCTTTATAATGAAATGCATATGCAGAAAAGAGCCACAGGGCCATTTCTTCATTACAGGTCATAGCTTGCTTCTTCATAACTTAACATAAAATGGACTGCATCTAGTTACTGTTTCTTCTGAGTGAAAAATCTTGTGTTTAAAAAGCCAGTGTAATAAACTCCAAGCATTTTTTCCTCATTCCAGGGTACAGGAAGGCCTGACAGAAAAAGAGAATGTGCCTCCCCTGAGGTAAAAACAGCCAAGGCCTGAGTCAGCACATAGCAAATACCCGGACATGTTGGTAAATGAAAACCCAAGCTGTTTGCACCAGGCAGCTGCTTAATTTCCTTGTGTAAGCAAAACCTCTGCATAGTTGCCATGAGTTACCAGAATGCAGGGAGCCCAGTCAGCTGGCCTAGGCAGAAGGTTGCACAGAAAGAGAATTTGGAAGGTAACCATCGCTGAAATACTTCCACTAGTATTAGGCATACATTTCAGCTCAGGAGCAATACCCAAATCCCAGCTTTGCTGGCTGTTCTCTACTGAGACAAAGCCCAGCCAATGATTTGGATTGATGGATGGATGGATGGATGCATTCATTCATTCATTGATCCACCTCTCATAATATCTGGCTGCCTAAACTGGGCTCAAGGTAGCTCCTAGTATGATGAAAAATATCCAATACGTAACAGATAAAAGCACAAAAATTATATGAAGATGCAATTAAACAACTTGTAGTATTAAAACACAATTGGATTAAAAGCAATTTAGAGCCTTTTTTAAAGCCTTGAATTTAGAGCCTTTTTCAAAACACTATGGCCTGATCCCAAAAGATCTTCTATATGGAGAATTAATGAAGGGTAAGTGCCCCAGAGGGAGACCACAGCTGCGGTATAAGGATATCTGTAAGAGGGACCTGAAGGCTTTGGGAATGGACCTCAACAGTTGGGAAACCCTGACTTCCGATCGCACTGTCTGGAGGCAAGAGATACAGCATGGTCTACATAAATTTGAAGAGGCGTTTGTCCAACAGGCAGAGGAAAAGAGGCAGGCACGGAAAGAACGAAACTCAAGGACCAGGCAAGAAACAGAATACATCTGCCCCCAGTTCGGTAGAGACTGCCATTCCCAAATTGGTCTATTTAGTCACACTAGGTGTTGTTTTTAGGATCTCTACTCCAGGCATGATACCATAGTCTTTCGAGACTGAAGGATGCCAATGAATGATGATGGCCTGAGTCATTCATGTCTTGTTATGGTTTTTGTCCAGGAACTTTCTAAAGCTTTCTTGCTTCCAGTACATAGAGTACTTTCTTAGAATTTGGCATTTACCAATTTTTGGAGGACCTGTAGAAATACATGTCATAGATGACACATCTGCACAGATTATACACTCTTTCAACTTTAAGACTAGAAGTGGACGGTTGATAGAGTATGTTGACATCAACGGCCAGCAAACCTTCTGTGCATAGGATAGCCACTTAAAACATTATTTAACAAGAAAAAATGCATTACCATGGAGACAGGAGAGCATCTCCAACCAGGACAAGAGTCTGGCTCGACCATAAGGAAGTCACTTAATAGACTTCAAAATGAAGTGGGGATATCAGTGAATAAAGTAAAATGGACAGGATCAATTTTCTGTGATTGTGAAGAAATTCAGTAAATGCAGCAATTATGTACTGTACATGCTATTCCTGTCCCATCATATGTACAAAAGATCTAGCAAATGGCTCAGATAATACAATGAAGGGAGCCCACTTTGGATAAAAAACAATCTAATTATCTTAGCATTTTCATTTGTTTTCAATTTTACCTATTTTTCATATACAGTGGACCCTTATATAACAAGCCTTTTTGTTTTACTGAAAATCCACTTAGGGGGAAATCGCTTAACAGAATCGCCTACGGGGCAAATCCGTACAACAGAAAAACAGTTGTGGTTAGGGATGAATCCATTTTCAATGCATTCCTATAGGAAATTTGTAGAAATGAAATTTTGCTTAACAGAATTTCATTTGGAACAAATTTAATTCCTTTATGCAAGTTACCACTGTACGTCCATAATTTTAAATTGTGCAATAGAGAATAAAAGTACAAAAAAAGTACAAAGAGGAGTTAAGTTTTAAACCAAGCCCAAATGTGCATATTTCAACATATAGATGCACATTCAGAAATAGTAACTCAAAGAGAATTACAGGGAATCATCATTCCTGGAAGGAGATCCCCAGTTGCATGAGGGCAGTTGAAGTGAAGGAAGAAATGGCCACGATCAGAAGTCCAATGAGAAGCAAGAGCCGAAGAAGAAGGGAGGGCCAAGGCCATTGGTAGATAGAAAGTTCCTGGTTCCCTCCAAGCTTGTCTGCTGGATACCGACTGAAGGAGGAAAATATTGGATGGCTTTAAGCCAGAATGACTTCCTTGATGGCACTTCAACATGAACCAGACACACAGAGAGAGCTTTATTGCCACAGTACACATTGCAAGTCAGCAAGTGGGATTTTGTGCCTGAGGGCTGAGCTATTCACATTATTAGAACAGGGGATTCTTCAGGTGCTGAAAAACATACACTTCTCAGGATAAGAGCTTTTCTCTGTGTGTGTTTAGGTGCACACTATATAATATTAAGTATCCACACCCAGTACAAAGTGGGTACTCTATGCTTGCTCCAAATCAAAAGTTAGAAAAAAAGTACCTAGTCCCTCTTTCAAATATGGAGGCTATCTAGTCCCTTATACACAACTGCAAACTGCCTGCTTTACTTATATCCTCTCTATTTATATATGCACAAACTTGGTGTTTATGGGTCATTTTCAGAAGGAAAAAATGCTGGTCTTACATTTTTCCTCCTTATATCTTTTGAGGACCAAAAGGCAGCTTACAAATACTTTTATAAGATGTTAAACAAAAATAAATGCTTGTCTGTCTCTGATATTCTGTAGCTACGGTACTTATTTCTAATTAAAACTTGGGGACTGAAACATCTTTCTTTTTAGGCTTAAATTTATTTGCTTAAAAAAGCAAATAAAATAAAATAAAAACTGTAAAGGTTTAGCCCGATCAAAGGAATTATTTAAATAGGCTGATGACAATTCATTTCCCTAAATCTTTGCAGAATTAAGGTCTAAATGTCCGGTTGTTGCTGTTTTAACCACTCTATAAGAGTTCTTGGTTCCTTTTTCCTTCTTTATAATGTGCTTATCTCCATCATCACCCCCTGCCAAGCAAAGTTCATTCACTACTTTGTGCTGGGAATGTTCTTCCTTACATCACAAAGCACCTTTTGGGGGGGGGGGGCTAATAAAGAGAGATGCCAGATGGGACTGTATGGGGTTTTTATGTTAGCCCCTCTGGAATGAAAAGAGAGAGAGAGCTAGATTGGCAAATGTGGGAGCCCAGTTTCTCTGTGGAATTCCAGATTGGCTCTTTGAAAAAGTTTGATGTCATTAAGCTGCCATGAGCAGACAAGCTTAGCCGGTGAACAGTAAATCTAATCAGTTTGGCACAAGGGGCTTTATGGGATCTGGACAAACAATAGGAATAGTTTGTGCTGGCTTCACTGACTTTAAGTGATTCACGGTTTATCCGGGACAGCCAAAGCAGCAACAAAGCAGGCATTAATTACTAATGCACAGGTCCCACAAAAGATGTGGTGGTGGTGGTGGTGGTGGTGGTGGTGTGTGTGTGTGTGTGTGTGTGAGAGAGAGAGAGAGAGAGAGAGAGAGAGAGAGATCTATTTAAGATAGTTCTGGAAAGCCATTGTTTCAGAAGAAACTGTTCATTTCATCTGCTCTCCTGAAATTCATTTCTTTTACCCTTTCTCAAGATCTCGTAACTGGGTACTTTTATAGAATATTTAGCAAAGCACCAGAAAGTCATGAATGGAACCTAGAAAGCTTTCTCCATGTTCTGGAGTAACGACTGCCAGCAAATATCCATAGGCAAGTCCCAACACACACCCAGCCCTGCTGCTCATCATTTCCCAAATGAGTTCTGCCTCCTGCTTCTGAATCTACCAGAACGTGTGTGTTTTTCCCCTGGCAAGTAACAACTTGTTTGCAGAGACTCCAGATTTGTTTTCTGAGAAGTGACATTTCTGTTCAGAGTGATAAGAAACAGAAGTCCATGGCATCAGAGCATCTTTTCAGTGCCATGTCAATAATTTATACCCCTCAAAAGTATTTGATTTATAAAGTATCGGGGGAAATCCAATATAACATGGAAATAACTCTGACTACCCCTGTCCTAAAAATTTATACCCACATGTATCCAGAGCAGGCAATAGTACTATGACCAGCTGGTTGATTTCTGCTTCCAAAAACCGATTTATGCGTTTGCCCCTCATTCTAGATCAGTGGTTCTCCACCTGTGCGTCCCCAGATGTTCCTGGACTGCAACTCCCAGAAATCCTGGCCAGCTCAGCTAGTGAGGAAGACTTCTGGGAGTTGCAGTCCAGGAACATCTGGGGACCCACAGGTGGAGAACCACTGTTCTTGATGAAGCTCTTGATGAAAGCTGGTGCACATTTTTCACAATCACAACCTTCAGTAACAAGGAAAGAGAAGCCAACCTGTTCAGCTGGTATGTTTTGCAGAAGACCCAGGAAAACAGCCATCCTATGGCAACTGCTGACTCTGGAGGATCTCCTGGGAATCTCGATGGGGTTTCAAAGCCTTGGCACAGGCCATTGGGGTGAGAGCACACGCCTTTCCTTTTTTCTCACTTGCCAGACACAGATTTCTTTCCTGCTCAAAAACATTTCTTCATCATGACTACAACAGGCCAACACCCAAATATTTGGCTGTGCGGTGTCTCCACATGCCAGAGCTGCAAAAGATTCATACCCTCAGGTGGCTTTTGCACAAGGTATTTGTATTGCTGCTCCCGGGTATGCGTTATGTACTCAGCCGGTGGGTGGAAGATAACAACAGGAGAGTTAAGCAACAATACCGCAGTGGATCAAGTGCTCACACTCCAGCCCTGACTTTTAAAACTGAGAAGATTAACGTGCACTGACTCATAGCCAGCTAGACTTGCAAACCACACGAGTCAGTGTGTTACGTTCTATGCAGCTTAAGGGCCAAACCACATGTGCATTTTCAAATTCTGCAAGACTACGTACTCAGGTCTGTGGTACCACATGCCAGGGAACGGGCATTCCTCCCAATGTGTAGTTGATGCTTTTTCTGCCACAGCTCACCTCTCTCTCTTTTTTAATTTTTTATTATAAAACTACAATACAAAAAAAACCACATAAAGCAACACAATATCATAAAGAAAAGGAAATATTAATCAAAACATACACAAATATACAAAAAATAACAAATATAACAGACATAAATCCCATGAAACTCACCCCCCTCGGGACTTTAACAAAATTACAACTCTCATGGTATTGACCAGCCCATTTCCTTCCAGAAATACATTGAGTCTTTTCCGGGCGTATACCCTTTACCATTTTGAAATACATATACCAACAGTTTATCCCATATTCCATTAAAGTCATTAAACTTACTCAGGCCTTTCCTAATTTTAATTTCACAAGTCAGTTTATCATTAATAGCTAGATTCCATAACTCCTTATACCATTCTTCCATTACTAATGGATTATTCGATTTCCAATATTTGGCAAAAATCAGCCTTGCAGTCGTAACCATTATAATTACCAATTCCCCCTCCTCTTTCTTCAGTTGTGTATCCGCAACCATGTTTAACAATTGGGGAACATTTGAATCTTTTCCCCTAATATTTCTTGCATTTCATTAAAAACCAAATTCCATTCAATTTTCCTTTTCTCACATGCCCACCACATATGTAAATATGTCCCTTTTTCTTTTTTACATCTCCAACAAATTGGAGATATTTCTTTATTTATTATATTTAACTTCAAAGGTTTATATACCATCTTCAATATACTTTATAACAGTTTTTTTGCCACAGCTCACCTCTCTGGGAGAGACAGGACAGTGTTGTGGGCAAAGTACAACCTGGAACCCGGGTAGACTGGGTTCCTATCCCTGTTCAGCCATGGATCCTCGTAGGTGGGTAGGATGGGGTTCACTGGGAAGATCACTCCATGAAGACTTAGGGCGTTTTTACACGACCTCTAAGATCCGCTGGCCACTTAAATTCGGACCAGAGATCTTAGGGGCTTGTCGCTCTTCCTGTGTCCCCACCCCTCTGCACTTCCTTGCTCCTGTCTGCGTGAGGGGGGGGGGAGAAAAAAAGGAAGAAAAGAACGTGGCTCACCTCCGTTCTGCCTCTCGCTCTTGCCGCGGCAACATTCCAGTCTCTTAAGTAGCTCTTAAAGGGGCGGGAGCCAATAAAACAACAAACAGAAGCGAGGAGAGCCCCGCACTCACTATCGTTACACCGCATCAAGGAATTTTCACCTCCAGAGAGCAGGTACTTGAAAGGTACGCTGGGACGCGCTAAAGTGGGCATGGTTGCACTTAATTTCTTGTAAACTGCGGAGCTGGTGGGGAAACATTTTTAAGCTCCGGAGCTGGGAGCCATTTGCCCCGGAGTTTAGGGGTCGTGTATAAACGCCCAAAATTTACTTTCCTTAAAAGCCCTCTTGGGGCTCACTAAGCATCACTTCTGACCAGATAGCACATAACACAGGTAGGTCTTCAGGATTTTTTCCCAGAGGATGGGGAAATTTGAATACGCGTCTTCCTTGATTATATTGAGAATCACCACATGGTGTGTCTGGAGATTTACATTACCTTGTATAAAGGAATTATTTCAGGATTCCAGAAGAAGGCATTTCCTTTGTCCTGCCCATGAATACTAGAGGCCCTAGATTCTTAATAATGTAGATGTCTCTGTAACAGTAGCAATAGAGAAATTTATAATTAATCTCATAATTAAGGATTATTAAATTATATGTACTGGGCAAAAGAGAAAAGCCCTTCCCATGAATTACAAATATCTCTTGTAACTTCCGTAGCTAACCACAATGCCTTATCTTCCTGTAAGTGTACTAAGAAAGAGGAACTCTGTGCAAGATCATTTACAGCCGTTAGGATTGTGGAATCTCTGTCCAACTGGAAATTTTAGAGAGGATAGGTGTACATCTGCGCATGCTTGTTCTGAAACATATGACACGTCTCTATTGAAGACGACTGCTGACGTGTCTATGTAAAATGTATAAATTGTTTTGCTGAACCCCAGAAGTTGTCCTTCTATTAGAGAAGCACCACAATGCATTGATCTAATAAATTCTTGAAGGAACACGGTGTCAGTGTTATAATATGTTAAACTGTCCTGAAGCCTGCATTACAATTTAGAATGGTTTGTCAGTTGACATATCTGCAGAGAAAAGCTGCAAGGACCCAATAATGGGCACCGTATTTTCCCCATCTATAAGACACCCTCCATGTATAAGATGACCCCCCTCACACACACACACACACTTTTCCAATCCAAAATTACAGTTTTGCAGGCACACAATTCTCTCCTTGGCTTATTTCTGTGTATAAGACAACCCTCAATTTTAGTCTAACAATTTTAGATAAAAATATAGTCTAGAAAAATACTGTATTCTCTCCTCCCCCACACACTTTAAAAAAAAAACACTGTTAAAGGGCAGAACTAGACATTATGAATAAAAAGTAGGATTTTCAACCAGTTCACAGTCTTAACTCTAATGTGAAGAAGAACCTGAAAGCACTTGCGGTGCTTACTCTTTCCCCCTTACTCAGTTATGGACTTTTGCAGACCCCCCTCCTTTTCCAGTTGTAGGAATGGATATTTCCCTTCCTTGAACCGAAGGGCCACGATGGTAGGTAATGGAGGGGATAGGAAAGATCTCGCTTTTGCAGCCTACATTAATTTCAGCAAAGGCTGCGGTGGCTCCATTGTGAGGAACAGACCTCGTGCGGAGGCAGCACTTTCTCAAGGCTCGCCTACCAGTTTGGACCACAGATCAAGATAGCATGAGTTATGGATGCAGTGAAGATTAAATTGAAGGCTTATCTAGCAAAGACAATCTGAATGTGGCTGATTGATCAGATGACTTTGCTATGGCCTTTCTTGTAAATTCCTGAATGTGGGGCTATAGTGGAGTGTTCTGGGGAGCAGTGGTTACCGTTAACCCCTGTACAGTTAGAACAATCCCTGCTCTGTTATCGCAGATTTGATGTCATGATCTGGTGCATTTTCTTCTCTCTTTAGGGTCCGGACAGCAGAGTGTTGGCATTTTTGTGGCATGATGCATTTGACCTTATCAATGAAGGAGGGATTGTGGGGTTGGGACAAAGGGCTTGGACATTTATCAACCTAAAATCCTATCAGTAATTTTTAAATCTTTCTTTCACCTTCATAGGGTCTTTGTGCACGACCCCTAAACTCTGCAGCAAATGGCTGCCAGCTCTGGAGCTTACAATTGTTTCCCCACCAGCTCCGGAGTTTGCAGGAAATTAATTGCGAAAACGGCCATCTAAGCGCGTCCCAGCGCACTTTTCATGTACCTGCTCTTGGAGGGTGAAAATCCCCAGATCTGGATTTAATCTGGTGAGTGTGGGGCTCTCCTCGCTTCTGTTTGGGGTTTTTTGCCTCCCGCCCCTTTAAGAGAAGGGGCGGGAGGCAAAAAAAACAAACAGAAGAGAAGGAATCAGGACAACGACGGGCTCTGGGGGGGGGCTTCGGAGGTGAGCCTGCATTTTTCCTCTCTTTTTTCCTCCCTCCCCTCACGCAGACAGGAGCAAGGAAGTGCAGAGGGGTGGGACGCAGAAAGAGCAACGAACCCCCAAGATCTCTGGTCCGAGTTTAAGTGGCCAGCGGATCTTAGGGGTCGTGTGAAAAGGCCCATAGTAATATAAGAGTACAGCTTTTAAAGCTATCGTGATGCATTTGAAAGTCAATGATGGAAATGTCCTCCCACTTAATAGAACTCTGTTGCAAGTGATAGGCAGTTTATTTTCTTCTTCTTCTTCTTCTTCTTCTTCTTCTTCTTCTTCTTCTTCTT
>JAHTLZ010003547.1:31321618-31340251 GCA_023846285.1 Phrynocephalus versicolor | reverse complement strand
TTCTTCTTCTTCTTCTTCTTCTTCTTCTTCTTCTTCTTCTTCTTCTTCTTCTTCCTTCCCTATGCTGTCGCTTGTGGGCTTTGTCTCTAAATGACAAATGCAAACTTAAAAAATAACTAACAATAATTTGTTACGAAGTTCTGGCAACAACCATTTCTACTTTGAGTATAACTGGCAATTATTTGTACAACAAAGCTGAAAAGGCCATTCTGAAAATCTATATGGCTCTCCCTCTGCAGAATCTACAGAATGATATCAGCCGAGGAGCACCATGGTCTAATGGTGTGGGGAGCATGAAACGTCTCCTCAAAACACCATTTTTTCCCACCCAAAATATGTCAAGTATTCAATAAGACGAGAAAAGCAAACAAACAATTGGCTGGCTGGTAACTGTGTTACAGGAGAGCATCATAGAAAGTTAGTAGGAGCAGACGAGTGATGGGTAGCCTAGCCTGTAGAAAATTCTAGATATTAAACAATGCATCTTCTTTAATGTTTTCTCCATGCTGATTTGTGGCCCTATTAAGCAATACACAGCCAGAGCTTGGAAGAAACACGTCCATTTCCCATCTGCCCAAACACCTCTGTGTTCCACCTCAGGAGAACACCAGGAACCAGCTGGATTTTATCCATTTAAAAATGGAGAATTACCCATTGCTTGTTTATCTGACAATGTGGGAATTTGTGGTTAACAACATTAGCAGAATGCAGCAGGCTTGGAAGGTGATTTAATGGTTGTGAAGGGGTAATCCCTTCAGGATCTTCATATAAGGTCAAACAAAAATGCTTTTGATTACTGTTCCAATAAACCAGTTCAAGATAAATCAGAATCAAACCTAGATTTCATTACAGCAGCCCCTTCTGTATGTGTCCATGGGCTGAGGACCAATATGGAGACACTCTCTTAGCAGGCCACCCATTGCAGAAGAAAGAGCAAAGATTGCTATTCCAAGGTTTGTTGGTGTCCCTTCCTTCCTTCCTTCCTTCCTTGTCACAGCTTTCTTTTGCCCTCCCAAGGAGGAGGCATCTTGATTTTGTTTCTCTACTCTAGAGGGAACCAGAATCAGGACACCTCCCACTGAACTGACTAGAACCGGGACTTCCATAACTTTTCCTAACACAAATTGATTTCTCTAATAAACACAACATTTCTTATCATCTTAGCAAATAACATGGATGCCGTTCCTTTGCAAAGGGAGAAGTATGCTGACTGAGGTGGTCAGAGGGCTGAATCCACAAGTTAGTGCTGCTTCTGTAGGCTGTGTGTTTATTTTACAACACCAATCACCCTCTTTGGCTTTGTTTACCAACTCACCCGAATAAATATTCAGAGGAATCTGAATTTAGGAGTGGCATGAAGAGAAGTATTGCATATATTATAGTTTGTCTCAAATTCCCATTTTTGTTTCTAGAGGAAAAAACATATTTCTCCTTCTTCCCCACCTATGGCATCATTGTTTCCAAAAAATTTGGATCTTTAGGATAGATGGAAGCATTGACACAAACTTTTGTGGACAACACCACATGTATTTCATCAAGTTCATTTGAAATCATTGGCTATGATGAATAAAGGCTTATATAACCAATAAAACTCAGTCTTCAAGACTTACTGTCATAAACTAACATGGGCAGCATCCTAAAGATGCAGTACACAGGACACCATGGTTGATGGTATCAAAAGCTGCTGAGAGGTTCAGCAGAACCAATATTAACATACTCCCTGTAGGTCATTCCCATGAAGGTCTTCCGCCAGGGCAGCCCAAACAGCCTTTTGTCTCATGAGCAGGCATGAAGCCAGGCTGAAGCCTCTGTTGCAACATCCCAAATAATGATCAGTACTGTTTAAACAAGTCAGTTTATAAATGTTTTGTTTGGGAATACTACTATTCAGTAATCAAAATATAGGCATTAATATTGTTTTGGGGGGATTCTCCTCTTTTTTTTTTTTTGTGGACTGGAAATTTCTCTTTGTATCCACAGAAGTGCTAGAGGTCTCAAGGACTAAGGCAGAAAGACAGCTACTATTCTGCCTTTGCCGACTCCCCATTGATGAGTAGAAGTGTGAATGTTTGTCTTTTTAGATGACAATCCCAGTGTACCCCAGGTGATGTAACTCCCTGGGCCATTCCAGGAAAAATCCCCTAACATGCACCACCTATTTTGCTGCATCAGGTCAGCTTGATTTCTCGCCATAGACGAGAGATGCCAACATTCCAAACCTTTTGCTCTGGGGGAGGCAGTATTTTCACAGAGAAAGAGATTATGGGAAACGTCCCCATGCTCATATTGCTAAAGTGAAATCCACGCATTCATGAAAGAGTAATGGATACAGGATTCTCTGGGGTAGTGTATAAAGCAGTGGAAGTGCCCCTGCTGCCCCTAGCAGTCAGAGTCTTGACCTGCATCATCCAAGACCTGGGTCAGGTTTTTACAAAGTTCTAACTCGGAAACAGAAGGTCACTGGGAAAATCATCATTTTACATATACAGTGGAACCTTGACTTATGTCATTAATCCGTTCTGGAGGTCTAGACATAAGTCAAACATGCCTTAAGTCAAACGATCTTTTCCCATAGAAAGTAATGGGAAAGTGGATTAATCCGCTCCAGATGATGAAAAAGACCCCCGAAAACAGCAATTTAACACAAATTTGACAGGGATAGGAGATTCCTTCCAAGGATGTAAATGAAATGTCTCTTCAAAGAGGGGAGAAGGCAATGGAATTATAGTGCACAAGTTATACGCCTCCACTTTTTAATGTTCATAGCAACAATGTCTAACATTTAAGTTTTACTGATTTTTAACCTGACGTTCCAAGTTCTGAACAACTCTATGCTTACCATTAGAGTCCCACAACTGTACAGCTTCCCAATTAAAATGTGGACCAGAATTCTGCAGCCAGATTTTTCACAAGACTGAGCCGACTGTGTAACCAGCGAGGCCAGCCCCGAGCTCCCGGCCCTTCTTCTCCTCCGGCAGCAGCGGTGGCTTCGGCGAGACCAAGGACCAGCTCCAGGTGCTCAGAGCTGGCCTCGCCGAAGCCGCCGCTGCTGGAGGAGAGGAAGAAGGCAGGAGCAGTTTGGTGGTGGCAGCCGCGATGCTGGGTCATGGCTGCCGCCCGATTCTGGGGCCTTGCGCCGGGGCTCCGAGATGTAAGTCAAAGCCTGCGGCGCAAGTCAAACAGGCCTCTTCTTGATGCAAGTCAAATATGCTGCAAGTCAAGCAGCATATAAGTCAAGGTTCCACTGTACTGTACGTCTACACTAAGTATCTTTTTAGTCCTTAATAATATTGTCATTTCAAGACATTAATAGATGCCATTGGCAACCAATGTGACTCAAACATGTATACAGTACTGTACTTTCCTTCTGTTTTCTATTATTTGAACAGTTTTGGTTAATGTTGCCTTGTTTTCATAACCCTTTTGTAATATTGCAGCATATGCCATCTATAGGCCACCCATTTTCTTCTTCTTTTTAAAAAATTTAAAAAACACACAAATCCTAAAGCATTCACCAGAATAAAAGGAATGCCATGAATGGTCATTATGTACTTCTCCAGTAATCATTCTTTTGGTAACACTTTTCTGTTTGGAGTTAAAGTGATTTCCTGTCTGATCTTTAAACACCAATAAAACTGAATCTCTTTTTGATAGCAACATTTTGTTGATTTTATTATAATTATAAAATTAATGATAAAATACACATTTTAATTATAATTATTTCAAGTCCAGGCATAGTGCTCTTTAAGCACCAATCCCTTTGACTGTTGAAATACAAACAGAATGTACAAACCTGGGAGTAATTCGACAAACTGTGAATCCATGGGCTGAAGACACATTTTGCCAGTATACACAGATTCCTGGATATAATGACAGAACAGCTCAATACAAGACTGTTAATATCAATTTTAGCATCGGAATCAAATGGTACCACCACACACTCACCCCATCCTGAGGCATGAGTGCTACCCCCACCCCAAGCAAAAGGAGGAAGAATGTGGTGCCCCTCAACAGGAAAAAAAGTTTATTTATTTATTTTCTTTATTTATAATAATCCCACCCTACTCCACCCACCCCGCTGCCACCTTTCTCCTTGGACAGGACTTCCAGAAAAGGAAAGTGAATAAGGCCAAGAGATGTTGCTGCTTATCTTCCTAACACTCACCAGTAAATTCTCTTCTGGACTCCAGCACCCTCTAAATGTGGAGGACCTGGGACAAAGCCCTTGTTATCAACATGGCCCAAAGTAGTCACTGAACCAACTGGAATGCAGTTAGAACACCTACTATTCAATCACAGTGCAACTCTATTTGATTGTTACTCAAGCCAGCCTGAAAATCATATTGCATTGCTCAGATACCTGCTCCTCTGATTCTGAAGATGATCCTGAGACTTTGGATACAAACATGCAAGACTTGCACGTTAAAACTTGCTGTATTGTAATGACGATTGAATAAATCTGATTTCCTCTTAAATAGCTTGTTTTTCATTTACTCTACATAGCACCTCCAGATAAATTAATTGCCCTGCCATGTCCCAGGGGAGCTGGGTTCTTGGAATGGAATTCTTAGTCTTGATGCTGCAGGAAGACCCTTTTCCAATTCATTTGGTGGCCATAGCATCCCCAAAGCACTCTCTGAATTATCGTTTGGGGAAGGTACTTAACATACTGAGTACAGTTATGATCAGACAGCTTGAAAGTGCCTGCCTGGTTGTGCTAGAAAGGGTTAGTTCAAGACCTTTATGTCTGCAGGGGAATCACTCCAGACTGCCCCCACCACCACCACCAGTAGAAGCCCTACAACTGGACCAAAAAGGTCCATCCTGAACATGGGTTGAGATCAGGCTGGAGCAAATCTTCCCATGCATTGTGTGATTGCCAGGAAAGTGATCTCACCAGAACACTCCACAAGCAGTCCAAACTGAGATCTATTTCCCTGTGCGATCAAAAGCTATCTATTTAGCTTGGAGCCAAAACAATTTGTCTGTTGCCTAGTCTCACAATTGTTTTCCAACTTCGTACAAGTTCCCACTTCCCCTTTCAGAAAGTGCTAGACACTTTCTCTTCAAAGACTTTGATGTTCTTTTTTGACTAATGCCACAAAAATAGATAACTGGTTTTGACGTTGTACAATAAAATGGAAACTTACGCATTTATTTGCTGACTTGTAAATATAGCAGAAAGTTTGTGCATTGGTTTGTTTCTATCAAAAGATCTCCAAACTGGTGAGGCTTCATGGAGACACAACATTTCCCACAGATACTACTGAGGTCCCAAATTGAATAATTGGGTAGGATATATATCAACTGATGGCACAGGCTAGAGGTTTCTGGGAGTAGTTTCTTCCTTTTGCCAAAATACATGAAGAAACCCATATTGGTGTATAGATACAACTATTTTCAAAGCAGATAGCTTTATGGGCTATGTCTCAACTGGTATCCTATCTGGGCGTCCTGGGAGTTTCCATCCAGGTAATTTATCTGAATGATTCTGAGAACTGCAGGTCTCTTCCTCAGGTGATTCCCAAAATGCCAGGGCTGAAAACACAGCAATAACAAAGTGGCTACTGATATCACACTGTAAGTAACTGGGTGTGTAGATGGCAGGACTTTGACTGGTCAATTGCCTTCATTTAGGTAATCCCTGTAGACTTTACCCATTGCATACTGAGTTGCATGGCTGTGGAGAGGAGGTTTTCTACCTGCACCTTGAGTAGGTCACCCATCCTCACCTGGGACTCCACAGGGGACCTGGCGAGAAGTGTAACTTGGGGGCCCAAGGTGGGCACTAAGGAAGGAAGACAAGCATCAGTCATGGGGTCTACAGATGTGGAACAGCTGGGCAAGCAGGAGGTAAGGAGGAGAGCAAGCAACTCTGCAGGCCTAGAGGAGGAGGAGGAGGAGAAGGAAGGGGGCAGTGAAATTTAAAGGGAAATGATAACTCTAAACTCAGTGATTTAGTCATTTGGCTGAGGAGCCAAAGGTTGGGAGTTCAATTCCCCAATGGGCCTCCTTGAAAGGGCCTGGACTTGATGATTCATAGGGTCTCTTCCAGCTCTGCAGTTCAAAGGCTATTACTATCTGGGGCAATGGATGCTAGTAAAGATACCTCTGAAGGAGAAGAAACCTGGGCTGTCCTTTCCACTACCAGAGAGGTGGAATGGCACCTAGACGAGAACTCCTGGAAAGAAGTCCTCATAGAGGCGGGAGTAGCGAATGGATCCAGTTGCAGTGATGCCCCCATCTTTATTCCTCCAGCAACCCCCGCCCCCGATCACTTCCACCTGATGTCCACAGCAATCAACAAGACCAGTGGTTCCAACTTCAACTCAGTGACAGTGCTAAGGATACAAAATGTCAGATACAAAATGTTAGTTTTGGAGAGGAGCTAGGGAGCCCCAATGCTTACCTCTCATATACCAGCCATCCTTAAGGGGAGTGGGATGGACTGCAGGACTGTTGATCCCAAGTGTCTTCCTGGAATGGAAAGCCAGGCTGCCTTCACAGATTTAACTTGGAGAAAGACAAAAGGGACTTGGGCCAGGGGCCTAGTGCTGGAAACTCAGCCCTCCAAAGAATAACTTGGCTGAGTGAAGAGTGATGGAGTGGCTAGCCTTAAGCTCCCTGATCCAAAATAAAGCCTGTTCTTGCCCACAGTGATGATCTGGAACCTATAAAGTTGATTATGTATGACACTTTGGCCACCAGCAGGGGATGGTGGCACTCGCTGCGACTCAACATGCAACTGAAAATGCCTAGGGCAGTGATGGCGAAATTTTTGGAGACCGAGTGCCCAAACTGTGATTCAAAGCCCACTAATTTTTCGCAATGCGCCAAGACAGCAATTTAACCTGAATGCAGGTGGCTATGAAGGGGCAATGTTTGGGTGCCGACATAAAGGGCTCCAAGGGCCACCTTTGGCACCCATGCCATAGGTTCACCAACACTGGTCTATAGTGATTTCATAACTTGGGGCAGTATGCCTCCAGGAGTTACACTACACAGGAGGATTTTGGCCAATATAAGGAAAGCAAAACAAAAATATAAACGGAATGAAGTCTAGAATGAGTATTATGCATATTCTAATCACAGCTGAATTGATATTTTTGTCATTTAATCTGTTAAAGTCTGGTTCTTCCCAATAAATTTGCCGAGTTTATTCCTTTTCATAAAAAGAGAAAAACACATTGTTTATCAATTAAGAAGTCAATTATCCACCCAATGAACACATTTGTTTAATCAGTTTGCTCATCAAGACCAACATCCATACTCTTCTCTCTTCTGAGTGAGCTGCCCCTTTTCCATGTATAAACAACTTCTGCATGTATACAACAGTAAACTCTAAAAAGACCAGAACTAGAGGGCCCCTGGAAGAGTATTCCAGGGCCATGTAAAAGAATATGTTTCATCAGCTGAGGGTGGAGAAAGAGCTTCGACCTTGGAGAAAACCCAACCTTGGTTTCTCATGCCTTTTCTTGAAGGAAATGTCCATGACCTTTACCTCTCCACCTTCAGAGCTCTAGTGACAAGAGGAGGGAGACCATTGGGGAGTCTCTGCAGAGCATGGAAAGGTTTGGGATCTGAAGGACAGGCATCCTCCTGGCCTTAACCACAGCCTTACCTTAGTGGTGCAGGAGGTTGGTGGCTTCAAGTTGGTTGAAAGCTTCCCTTGCTACTCATGGCAAGGAAGGGAAACAGAATTAAATGGAAGGGAAGAAAAAAACAGTGCTTCTCCTGACATCCTGCTGCCTTGTCCATAACACGTGTTACTTCCCTGTCAAGGCCCTGGGCTCTTTCAGAAGCACCAAACTTCTCAGAATTATCTGATAACAATGATTTTTACTCATCCGGATGTCACCCTAGATAGACTTCCCTGGGACTAGTTCTCACTGGGCATGTATAGGGTGGCTTTGGAATTACTTGCAAGGCAAATTGCTAAAGCTAAATTTAGTATATATTTGAAAGTAATGCTTCTCAAGTGGTGAAAAAATATCTGTTGGTCACTGCACCCCTTTTCCTCATCGTCCATTGAGTCTGTCTTGTTTGGTTCTTGGTCACTGGAAGGTAAACACAGGCTTAATTTGCAAGTCTGATTGCCAAGGCACCCGTCACTGAGTAAATCCTATCACCAGAAGGAGGACCTGTTAAATCACAGAGAATAAGCATTTCTCACATACATCTTGTTTGAGCTCAAGACCACTGTCAAAAATTCTGTGTAAGAATCATGTAGGGAATCAATGTCTTCTTAAAATTCAGACTGAAACGTTTTTAAATACTGTAATACCACCATTTTAAATACTGTAATACCACCACTAATAATCTGGTATAGTATATTTGCAATATCTCTTGACAAACAGGCAGGTTTAGAAGCAAAATTCCTGTCCTAGTGATTCCTCCTTATCAGCCCGTCATTGCATCTGGGGCCCTTCATTTTCCCTCTCAGGCTTTCTAGAGCGATCCTCAGGAATGTGACCTGTGCTAAATGTGGAAACCAAGAAATCATTCTGGCCCACTGATGATAGACCGCCCCTTGGACATTATCACCAGGCAGCTTGTCTTCCAGCTGTCAAGAGAAACAGGTGCCATGTTTGAAGAGGGGGAAAGACTTCAGGATTCATTATCGCAACAGAGAGGAAGAACCACTGTTTCATAAACACCACACAGACACCCCAGAACTCTTCACTGTCCATGCTCTAAGCCAGGGAAACCATTGCTCTTGTCAACAACTCATGGGCGGTTCACTGGAGCAGCCTTAGGAAAATGAATACGCATGGGTCTCCTAACTGTTTATAAAATACTATCTTCCCTGTCGACACAGTGACTGGTAGATAAACTGTTTAAAAAGGAAAACCAAGGGAAGTAGTGGTGGCGCTTATTGTGGCTGGCATAAGATAAACGGGGGCGGGGGCATAAAGAGGAAACTTCTTTGCCTTATGTGAGTTTTCCGTTTGTGTTTATAAAAGTCACCCAAAGAGAGAGAAGGGAAACAGTTGTTTCCTGCATGTAGCATGTGGCTCGTCATTTGCCCAGCAATTTTTATCAAATGATTTGGTCACCTTTATTCTGCTTCCCCACAGCTGGAAAGATCGTCGCTTGCACACCACTCCTGACTGTTTCTGAGGTAGATGTTCCTGTTGCGTTCAATTTGATTTCTACTTTTGGTAAATCCTAGGTCATTCGTTTTTGCTCTCTTTGCACAGGCAGGCAACCGTAGGGCTGTGTTGTGTTGTTTGTCTGTCCGTCTGTCTTTTAACTTCTAAAACGGCTTTGCTTTCAGCCCTTCATTACGCTGTGGTTCCGGCTGAAGGAAGCCGTGATTGGTATTTTTTTTCTTCTCCTTGTACACAGCAAGAACAATGGGTTGAGGAGGGAGCGCAGTAAACCAGCCACTGGGAATTGTCCTTAAAGAGTAGAAAGTGAACACTGGTGATCAACAACAGAGAAGTGCTCATAAGACTCTATAGGGGTCAACTGAGTTTCTTAAGAGACGTTTTCTTCCTGAAATGAGAGGCAACCTATTAGAACTGCAGGCAGCCACAAAAGAAAGACACCCTGGTATAAGGAGGTGAAAACCTCTCTGTATGTGGTCCCTTCAATTTTTAAATATCTAAGATGGGGGGATGTGTTTTGTGTGTAACTATGCCCTGTTTTTAAAGGCTTAAGAAACCATCTAATCCAGACAATGGGTTGTCAGCAGTGTTGCAGCTTTATTGCTTGCTCACTCGCTCTCTCTGTCCCCTAGTTGTTGTCCTAACACAAAGCTCCCAGATACCCATTATCATGTGCACACTGAAGATCAAACTAGATGGAATGGTCAGCTCTGTATTTAGAAGCAGTGCTCCTTAAAGTGACAATAGGCATCTGACTGTCACGGTGCACCCTTTTCTTACATTTGCTTTTTGTAAATTAAATTGTTTTCTTCTGTGACGAGGCATCAGGAGCTAAACAAGAACTTCACCTGGAAGCCCGATTGTTCAGATGTCCAAAGAAACAGCACAGCTGAAGAGAGATGGAGTGGTGCTGGTCCCTTCCAATCACAATTTCAGCACATCATGTAGTGTGTCCCTCTCATACTTTAAGCAGCCCACCCATAAGTACTGCAGGGCCCACATGGAATAAAAGTCTGGAGGTTGGCATCTTTGATGGCACCATGAAACAGAATTCTGGCAGCAGTAGCTTCTATAGCGAGATATGAAACCCCCCCACCCCTAAGTCTCAATTCACACCAGGCCGACACTCATCCTATCTGACAATCTATTATACAAAAAAGGAGTTTGCTGCATCTGAAGGATGTTTCAAAAATTCTCCTGTGGTGGTTTTGTTTCCACCACAGCTCTCCAAGACTGATTGCTTTCGGTGTTCTACTTACAAGGGAATAGTTTTCAATGAAACCCCAAACAAGCCCCGTTCTTTAATGAAATTGTTTAAAACAGTTTGAAAAAGATAAACAGCTGAAAGGAACTAACAGCAAACACCCCCCAGCAGCATTTTACTTATTTAAAAGCCTGCCTAGAAAGAAAGAACCTTGTCAGCTGGTAGATGGACGGGTGGGGTCTGGGACCAAGTTTAAACCCTTTCCTGAACAGCTTAAAACTCATGAGGGGGCTCATGTGGGGAGATCCCCAGGTGGGCTTTCTTGGGCTCATTCCTTGTTCTTTGATTTATTTTACTAGCCCACTGGCCCCACTTCCCCTGCTGTATTTTATTTATGCCTGCCGGTTGAAAACCTATGGGTGCACTGAGGCTACTTCAGAGATCTCACCAGCTTAACTTCCAGACTGAATGATGACCTGTTACCGGGGGGGGGGGGGGATGATCAGGTGATGTACTCCTAAACTTCCTAATTTAGCCCTGGCCAGATACAGACGCAAGCAGTAAAGATCTGCAGAACACCAAATAAATGGCGATGAAGACTCTTTGGATTTGACTGTCACATTGAGCCAGGTCTTCCAACGGGTAGTTCCACTACCAGCCATTAATGCTGAATGGCACCTGGCATGGTGGAAGCTATAGTATAGGGAAGGAGCTCTGTTGGATTGGAAAGGGAATGGAAGAGGCCCCCAACAAGATTCCTACGCTACAGAAAAACTGTAGAAAAGAACCATAATTCTCCCTCGTGGCCTTCGTGAAGCCACACAGATGGGTTTCCCAGGCGCCCCCGCGCCGGAGGTTGGCCTTCCCTAGCAAAGGAAGTTCATTAGTCTCCGCCCCTGCCCCGTGCGCCTGCGCGAGGCCCTTCCCGCCCAAATCTCAGTTCCTCTTTACCGCCTTTGGCTAGAGGTTCACCCTCGTTAGTCTCCTGCGTTTTCTCACTATCTTTCTTGGATTTCAACGGATTTTGACCACGGATCGTTTGACTCATGCCTTTTGCCCAACCTTTTAAAAATTGTTCTGATTGCGGAGCTAAAGTTCTGCACTCCGACGGCCACGAGAAGTGCTTGCTGTGCCTCGGCGAGGGACACCGCTCGGAGGCCTGCGCCATTTGCCGAAGATTCAGCACGCAGGCACTGAAAAACCGCCGTAACCGGCTTGCTTCTTACTTGCTGGAGAAGTCGCTTCGCCCGCAAGCCATGGAAAAAGGCGCCACCGTGGAGCAGCCCCGTAAGTCTGAGGCCCCCGAGCGGGAGGGAACTTCGAAGAAAATCCCAGTGCTGCAGGCCGTCTCGAAGCTCAAACCTTCTAAGACGCCCTCCCCAAAGCCCACTAAGACGGCGAAGCCGCAAAAAACGGCAGCCTCACAGGCTTCTGTGGCCTCAGGATCGCTCACGGTAGAAACGGAGTTCTCCGGCTCCGGACGCCGCCTCTCCTCCTGTCCCGAATTCGACCCGTTGCTCCGGTCGGACGAATCCGGACAGTCATCCGACGATGACTACGACGAGGCAACTAGCTCTGTCCTGTTCGGGAGGGAGTCCAAAAAGTCTTCAGACTCTGCGACCCATTGGTCCTCCTCCGAACCCAGGACCCGTCGGTCCCCAGGGCGTACGGCACTCCTGCCGCAGACCGCCCAATCGGCAAAACGTGCCACCCGGCCTCCGAACCCGACGGAAAATCGGATCTGGCAATTACACAGACGCAAGCTACGGCTTCGACCGCGGCAGCTTCAAACCCGTCGGTACGGGAAACTGAAGATAAACCTCCCAAGCCGGGGAAGAAGGACAAGCACCGTAAGCGGCACCGATCTCCATCGGGTTCGCGCCACGCAGTGCACAAGACCAGCCTACCTTCCAGCAAGGAGTCTTCCATGCCGGCACCGGATGCCCTCTCGGGTTCGACCATGCCAGCGCCGATCACGGTATCCGAGGCGCTAACACCACCAAAGAAGCAGCAGCCCCCGGCTAAAAAACGCCGTGCCGAATTTGAGACACCTGCGGTCCCAGCGATGTCCGTCCCACCGATCCCGGCTTTCTCCCTCAAATTCGATGGAAAGCAATGGTCCGTCCAGACGACCGACTCCGAGGAGCCACAGGAGCGTCGACCTAACACGCCGCCTGCCTCCTCCGGGGACTCCAGCGACTCCGACGTCGAATCCGAGGCTTCGGATTCAATCCAATTCGTGACGTCGCCCTCTTCTGACCTGGAGGAAAAGTTACCACCATCCTTGTCAGAATCCATGCAGAATTATACCGCATTTGTGGTGTGTATGGCGAGCACCATTGATCTACCGGTGCACCAGCCAAAACCCAAGAAGCCGTGCCACATCTTCGGCCAACTGTCAGCAGAGGAGACGGCATCTGTCCATCTCACCATGATCCCATCATTCCTTACAATGGCTGAGGACGCCTTCCTCAACCCGGCGGCCACTCGCGTCTCCAGAAGGCTGGAGGCACTCTACAGGGTGCACGATGAGAGTGCCCCTTACTTGGACAAGCCCCCACCTCCGAATTCGGTGGTCGTGGCCGATTCTCAGGTACAGTCCAGAACCAGCCAGACGCCCATTCCACCCTCTAAGGAAGGCTGCAAACTGGACACCATTGGCAGGCATCTCTACTCCTGCTCAACCCTTATTCACAAGGCGTGCAACTATCAGGGAGCCATGGGAGCCTACCAAAGGGACCTCCTCACCCACCTGCACCCTTTCCTTGAAAAGATCCCGGAGGAACACCGAGCGGAAGCCCTCGCCCTTTACGAGGAATCCATGACCCTCGCGGGGCAACAGATGAGAGCAGCCAAACACACCTTTGACTGCGCGTCCAAGGTGATTAATACTGCAATCACCCTGAGAAGGCACGCTTGGTTGCGTACGACGGGCCTAACAGACAATCATAAGGCCCAGATTGAGGTTCAGCCATTTGACGGCTCCGGTCTCTTCCACTCCTCGACGGACGACCTAATGGAGGAAAAGCATAAGAGGCATGACACGGCCAAAAAGCTAAATGTCATCCCCTCCAAGGCGCCTCATTCCTTTCGCACCCACCACAGACGCCGGTATTGGCCACCAGCTCAGCCATCCACGTCCAGGGGGCACCGAGATAAATCCACCAAGCCGTCTCCTTTCGCCTCCCTCGGACCAAAGCCCAGGAAGTCCAAGCCCTCCGCCCCTCCCTCTAAGTCCAGAGAGAGGAGGCATCGAGACGACTACTGACTCGGACTCCGTCCGACTCCGACCCTTCCTCACCGCCTGGGAAAGCATCACTTCCAACCGCTGGGTCCTTTCAGTGGTGAGGAACGGGTATTCTCTAGAACTCTCATCCCTACCCCCTCTAGGAAATGTCCTCCGTACCCCCCCTTCACCCTGTCTTCTAGACGAGGTCGCTTCCCTCCTCCAGAAGCGCGCCATCCGCTGGGTACCACACAACCACGCAGCGGGCCTCTTCTCCCGCTACTTTACAGTCCCAAAGAAGGATGGAGGCCTCCGACCCATTCTAGATCTATGGGTGCTCAACAAGTTTCTCATCTACAAGAAATTCCGCATGGTGACTCTGGAAAAGATTATCCCCTTGCTCCGCAAGGGGGACTGGTTTGGAGTTGTGGATCTAAAAGATGCCTACTTCCACATCTCCATCCACCCAGCCCACCGGCATCTCCTCCGCTTCGCCATTGGCGATCAAGTCTACGAATACTCAGCTTTGCCCTTTGGCCTCGCCACGGCACCAAGAGTATTCACGAAGTGCATGGCTCCGGTTGCTGCCTACCTCAGAACCCTGGGGATCACCGTTTTCCCCTACCTCGACGACTGGCTAGTCGTCGCGGACAACGAGATGAAGGCCAAGTCCGACATCGCCACAGTGCTGTCCACCCTGGACTCCTTGGGCCTACAGGTCAACATCGAAAAAAGTCGGCTGCAACCTTGCCAAGTCATAACCTTCATTGGAGCAATCATAGACTCCACTCGGGCGATGGCATACCCTCCGCGAGACAGGATCCGTGAGACCATAGCGCTGATTCAGCAGTTCAGCCCAGGGCAGCCGATACAAGCCATTCAGGTGCAAAAGCTCCTGGGATATATGGCCTCCATGACCTCCGTCCTCCCACACACGAGGCTGCGACTCAGACCTCTACAAAGTTGGTTCTTGGCCCATTTCAACCCCATGCACGACCCTCCATCGAAGGTTCTGACAGTCTCACAGACCCTCCCAACGCACCTAGCCTGGTGGACCTGCCGTCACAACATTCTCTCCGGCAGACCCTTCAGGGACCCATTCCCGACAATACAGCTCACCACAGACGCAAGCAACACTGGCTGGGGCGCGGTCTGCCTCACTTACCAGATCCACGACTCCTGGACCCCACAGGAGCGCCGCCTCCACATCAACGAACTGGAGCTTCTGGCAATCTTCAAAGCCTGTCGCGCATTCCGCCGTCACCTCTCCGGCAATGTAGTACTGACAGTCACAGACAATACGACTGCCATGTACTACATCAACAAGCAGGGCGGCACTCATTCAGGTCTCTTCTTGAGCTCACGATGCGCTTCTGGGACTGGTGCATTCGTCACAAGATCCACCCGGTAGCGATGCACCTGCTGGGTCAGGAAAACCTGGACGCCGACAGCCTCAGACAGATGCAACACTCGAACCACGAATGGGAGCTCCACCCGGCGACCTTCAACCACCTCTGCGAGACATGGGGCACTCCGCAGATCGACCTATTTGCCTCTCCTGCCAACACGAAATGCAGCCATTTCAGCTCCAGAGCAGGCCTGGGCAGGGGGTCTCTCGGGGATGCTCTCCTCCTCCCTTGGACCCGCACGTTTCTATACGCATTCCCCCCGATCCCCCTTCTACACAAGGTCGTGACCAAGGCCACCCAAGAAGCTCCCGACCTCATCTTGGTAGCACCGTGGTGGCCCAGGCAACCCTGGTTCACCCCACTTCTCCGAATGGCCTCCTCCTACTTCAGGCTACGTCAGACACCGGACCTCTTGTCCCAAGACAACGGGCAGGTACTACATCCCGATCTCCCTCGCCTCCAGGTGACGGCATGGAGGATTCAGAACTCTTAGAAACCATCCTCAATGCCTGCCGTAAACCGTCTACAACCGCTCAGTACGCTTATAAATGGCGCAGGTTTACTACCTTCACAAAGCAAAGAGGATTCACCCCAGTGAACCCTCATTTGTCTTGGGTCTTGCGATACTTGCTCCATCTTAAAAGGTCAGGTCTCACAATGTCATCGCTCCGGGTGCATCTCTCGGCCATAGTGGCCCATCAGCCCTCCTTGTCGCCAGCAGCCAGCTTCTTCCGGCACCCGAGACTAAAGCTCTTCCTCCGGGGTCTCAACAACACGTTCCCAGATAGGCGGCCCATTCCGCCTCAGTTGTCTCTTTCCCTCGTCCTCCGGGCGCTTCAAAGACCGCCCTTCGAGCCCATGGCCACCGTCGACCTTAGGCTACTCCCCTTGAAGACAGCTTTCCTGGTAGCCATTGCTTCTGCCCGCAGGGCCAGTGAGCTCTGCGCGCTCCGCTGCGATCCACCCTACCTGCAATTTCTCCCGGATAAGGTGATCGCCTATCCTGACATCACCTTCCTGCCCAAGGTGGTGTCATCCTTCCGCATCTCTCAACCCATCATCCTCCCGGTCTACTTTCCGAATCCCACGACCGCAGAGGAAAGAGAGATGCACTCCCTGGACGTGAGAAGGGCCCTTGCCTTCTATGCTTCCAGGACGAAGTCTCTGAGATCTACCCAGAGGCTATTTATCTGTCATGACCCCGCGGCCGCGGGGCGGCCAGTCTCCTCCCAGCGCTTCGCATGCTGGATCACTCAAGCTATTACTTTGGCCTACGAGCTGGCAAGAAAGCCTCTCCCTGGCTCCGTCAGAGCCCACTCGACCAGGGCCATGGCCTCCTCGGCGGCATTCCTTAAGGGCGTCTCCCTAGAAAACATTTGCCAGGCCGCCACATGGGCCACGCCAGAGACCTTCGTGAACCATTACCGGCTGGACACCCGGATGAGATCTTCGGCGGCTTTCGGGAGAGCCGTGCTTTCCTATGTGACGGCGTGACTCCCCACCAGCCTGTGAGTACTGCTTGCAATCACCCATCTGTGTGGCTTCACGAAGGCCACGAGGGAGAAGAACCGGTTACTTACCTGTAAAGGTGGTTCTTCGAGTGGACCTTCGTGAAGCCACACAGCACCCACCCACCTCCCCTCGGACCGTCACGCCTGGACTGGTGCTCACCTGTCTGATGGAGGTCAAGAGGAACTGAGGTTTGGGCGGGAAGGGCCTCGCGCAGGCGCGCGGGGCGGGGGCGGAGACTAACGAACTTCCTTTGATAGGGAAGGCCGACCTCCGGCGCGGGGGCGCCTGGGAAACCCATCTGTGTGGCTTCACGAAGGTCCACTCGAAGAACCACCTTTACAGGTAAGTAACCGGTTCTTTTTAGGCCCAAATTCTATTGCTAGGGTGAAAAAGAGGAAACCGAATAGGATTGGTGGCTCACCGTGCAATAATGATTTGATTTAGGTCTTAATGACCTGCCTACCTAACAGTTCAAAAGCATGCCAATGCAAGTATATAAATAGGTGCCGCCGTTAAAAGCGAGAAGGTAAAACAGTGTTTCCTTGCAGCCATGCCGGCCACATGGCCATGGACTTGCACAACATTGGCTCTTTGGCTTGAATATGGAGATAAGCACCACCCCTAGAGTCAGACATGACTTGCATGCATGTGCAGGGGGGCAACCTTTACCTTTTTAATCAGTATAAGGGTGGTGATGAGATTTCTGCCTTCTGGTGGCCCAGCATGAACGCAACGGAAGTGTAAGTGGGGAGTAGACAGTCTAGCCACTGCTTTGTTGAAGGCCCGCTTTGGATATCCACAGGCCTTAAAGTGCTTCTTCTTGGCTTCTGTAGAGGATGTCAAATGGGGTGATAAATCAAAAGTGGCCCTTGGCCAAAAATATCATCTCCCCTTTGTTTCTATAGAATCTTGTCCTTGAACTAATTATTTCCTGTTACTCCATTCAAAAGTCAGGGCTGACCTACATACTTGACTGGCAATGTTGCTTTTGGAAAATGCAACCCCATTGTTCTGTGTGCTGTATGATGTTTTTAATTAAGGTATATGTTGGATTCCCTTGCCCCTTTTAGTTGACGAAAATTATTTGTTATGATCAACTGGTCCAGTTATCAGGCCTTTTGGTTTCTTTTTAAACCTTTCCCTGCCAAAGAAGCATAGGTGGGGCAGAAATTTACCCCAAAACAAGTCTTGTTTAACTTAATTTTGGAGTGTGGCTAATGTTTCAAAAATGTAGAATTTTTGAGTGGAACCAAACTTCTGGGTTCTTTGCATCTGCAAAATCTGTCTAAAGAAAGAATAGGATGCAGATCACCATTTGGGAGAATATTCTATTTATAATAATTAAAACTAGAGGCCAGTTTCCCCTCTCTTTGGTAGGATAGGTCAAATAGATTGCCATCTTTCTTTTATCTATATCAATGGATAGATTAAATAGGAAGATACAGACTGGCTATACTCACTTGGCACTATGATTCCCAAAACAAAGAAATAAGTTTCCCATTGTATTTTTACTAAATAAAAAATATGATTTAATTAACATCACATATTTGCTATATCAATATTCTCTTTGTCTTCTCGTTCCAATTTTTCACATTTGAGTTATTGAACTATGGGTTGCAATATGTCACGCAGAGTCACTTCTCTTCCATCAGCTAGTTTGGATCCCCTTAATTTGCATACTGTTCAATCATCCCTAGAATCAGACTGAAAGGTTGGCTCAAGTTCCTTCTCCGGTGTTATGAGTAAAAAAATCATCTTCATCATCTACATGAGCCTCGTGGCGCAGTGGTTAAATGCCTGTACTGCAGGTAAAACTGTGCTCATGACCTAGGGTTCAATCCCAGGTAGCAGGCTCAAGGTTCACTCAGCCTTCCATCCTTCTGAGGTCGGTAAAATGAATACCCAGCTTGCTGGGGGGGGAGTGGCAATGTGTAGCCTGCACACTGTAATTAAAAATTGTAAACTGCCCAGAGACTACTTAAAGTGGTATGGGGCGGTATATAAGCAGAACACTTTACATGCATCCACATTTTGAAAGTGATTTGAGAAATTATTGTACCCATATCTGTGAAGATTCTCAGTCATCCAGGTGAGTTTATCAGGAAGTCAAGTTATGGCAACTGGACTTCTTCTTCTTCTTCTTCTTCTTCTTCTTCTTCTTCTTCTTCTTCT
>JAHTLZ010003547.1:31285098-31304558 GCA_023846285.1 Phrynocephalus versicolor | reverse complement strand
TTCTAAAAGCAGTCCTCAGAACAGAGTGACTCTCTAGGAAATGCATTAGGCAAACAAGCTAAAAAGAGATGTAACTCCTATTGTTCAGCTCCAAAAAGAATCAATCAGTTTCAGCCTGATCTGATACACGCATTTTAAATCCTGACATAAACCATTATTGGAACGTCATCAGCTTCAAAAACAATGTAATCACTATTAATATTGCTTGCTTCATGGTAACAGATTGAGAGGCTTCGATTTAGTGAGGAAAAACAAACATTTTAGCTAAGCAATACCTGCCAAGCATCTTGCTGCCAAATAACATTTTGTCTTTTAAAAACACACACAGAGAAACACAGATGCCCTTGTATTTGTTATTTAATTAAATAACCAACTGAACCCCCATTCATATAAACACGAGTTTGGCTCCCAGACAAGTCCATGGAAGTGTGAATAAAAATTCATAAAACATTCATAGTGTATTGAATGAAGTTGTCTTTTTTTGCCACCCGCTGCCCTCCCCACACCAACAAACAAGATCTCACTGTAGAAAAGGAAATCACAGCTGGTTTGACTCCATAAAATGTCTCCCCGAATTTAAAGATTAATGAAGTACTATATAGGCAAGAGTGGGTGTCCATCCTTGATATAGAGCAAGGCTGTCTAACTTTGAATAGGCTGAGGTCTACTTTTTTCTGGCCCAAAGTGCCAGAGAGCTACTACACTAATACCTCTACTTATGAATTTTATCCATTCCAAGCACAT
The DNA here is from genome assembly GCA_023846285.1 of Phrynocephalus versicolor. Taxonomy (NCBI): domain Eukaryota; kingdom Metazoa; phylum Chordata; class Lepidosauria; order Squamata; family Agamidae; genus Phrynocephalus; species Phrynocephalus versicolor. The sequence goes on along the minus strand of JAHTLZ010003547.1, from coordinate 31,303,814 downwards.
GCTCGTAAGTAAAAAAAAAAATTGTAAGTAGAGCAGCAGTTTCCCATAGGAATGCACTGAAATCCGTTCCCTCTGGAACAGATTGATTTTCAATGCATTCCTATGGGAAGGCTGACCATGCACACGTTTCCCTTGCACCCACTCGATCACCTGGCTACTGGGGGGAACAGGGGACCACACCATGGCCCTTGAGCTGCCCCGCTTGGCTGAGACAGTGGGCTGGCAGACCCAGAACTTTGCTGGAGCAGTGCTGGTCCTTGGGATGGGGGAGGGAGGGGTGGATAACTTATCCCCTCACTTTTTTATTGGTGGCCGGCGGGCTACTTTTGAACCCTTCGCGGGCTACCAGTAGCCCGCGGTCTATCTGTTGGGCAGGCCTGATATAGAGGCAGACCTGTTCAGATCATGTCATTTCCTCCCTCAATTATTTATTTATTTATTTATTTATTGCATTTATACCCCGCTTATCTACAATATGTACTCTAAGCGGCTTACAAAACATCGGGCCTCAATAGCCATAAATTACAAAAAACAAAAATAAAACAAATAATAATAACACTAAGCAACACTCTATTCTGCCAAAATTGAAAACGGGGAACAAAAGTAACCCCCAGATCCAACAAATCTGATACCTCATAGCCTCAAGCTCCTTTATTTCAGTTTAAAATTGCTCATGTTTTGGCCTCAATGTATGGCCTTTTCCAGAGGCTATATAAAATAGAACAAAAATGGGGAAGGAAAGTGACCACATATTGCCTTTCATTTTTACACTGTGTTACATCTGTTTTCTTTTTCTTATTTACAAAGGGAATGTTTCCTCAGCACATTATTACATTTAATTGACAAATGTCACTGTGGCATTCACCTTTCCCTGAATCAAGTGCCTAACCAGGAGGCGGAGAAAGGGTTAATACCATGTACCAAATAAGGAGTGTGGAGGCAGAGCCCAAGGGCATAAAAGGCTCAACCTGAGGAGTTTTAGTGGGAGAGGGAACATATATTTAGTGAGATAGGGAACATTCATCCAGCAATTTAGGGCTAAGTTAGTTTTTGAGAGGTTTGAAGTAAAAAACAGAGCTTGAGCTTTACTGCTTTGAGAAATTTTGCAAAATTTTTGAGAAAATTTGAGAAATTTTAAGTATGTGTACACCAGTGAACTTGAATCTGAAACATCTTTTTATTCAATAAACTTTATTTTATTTGGTTCCACGCTACACTTTGACTGGGACTCAGTTGTTTTAAACTGGAATACCCTGGATGGTGGAAGCACAGCTAAATAAGTACTGAGTGCAGGGCAATGATCCATGAAACGACTGGGGGCTCTGCACGGTAGTTGCTACAAATTGGTTGGCAGGTGTTGGGATTTTGAAGTGGTCCCAAATAATTACCTGATGAATTTGAGCCAAGCAGTAGAAGAGCACTTTGAAAAACTGTTAGAAACCTCACACGGTCTTTGTTTATGTTAGGAGTAGTGGGCACGTGGTAGTGTGTGGGGTAATGCACACACCCATAAGGGGAAAGGTAGATTTAGGGAGATTGCCTTAACCTGACTAAAATACCTACTAGTTTTTACATTTGTGAAGCAAGCCCAGAGCTGATTTGAGAAGACAAAGGAAAACTATCCAGGCTGAAGGGTTTGTTGACTTGTGGCTTGGTGAAAGGAGTTTGAAGAGTCAGTGTAGAGACCAGTGCAGAACTCCTGGGCCAAAGTCTGGAAAAAACCCTTGCCAAGAAAAGAACAGTGGTGTGTCTTTTCAAAAGTGAAGTTACCTCAGGAAGGTTGACTAGCTTGTGGCCAGAGAGCCTTAGGAAGAGTGTATCTTTTGGGACAGGTGGAAGGTCAAACCACTGAGAAACTGAGGTGAAACTTAATTGAGTATTAAGGCCTGATGAAGAGCTAAAAAGGAAGGAACAGCCTTCTTAGTTCTGTAGAAAAGTGGAAACAGTCTTAGAAAACACACAAAGGCAGGGGTTTGTGTGTTAAAGACTGCCTGAAGTCTGGGAAGCCAGCCAAGTGGAGCTGAGGAGAAACAAAGTGTATTACAGCTGAAGGAGAAGGGGGAGAGAAAAGCCCAACGGCTTAAGATTTAAAGTTCAATATTTTTCTTTCTATTCAAAAACATATATCTGAATAAAACAAAATACACAAGATGCCATCTAAAAAAGTAAAGAGTCCTGTCATAACCATGCCAGTTAAGAGCCCTGAACAGGAAGAGAATGGAGTTACCCAAGAGGGGGAAATTTTGGAGGAAATTACCTCAGAAGAGGTGAACCCACTAGCTAGTTTAGCCTTTGAAAAATGGAAAATGGAACAAGAATATAAATTAAAACAGCTACGAATAGAGAAAGAAGTAGAATTACAAACAGAAAGGGAAAGAACCCAACAGAGATGAGTGGAAATTGAACAAGAGGCCAGACAGAGATAGATGAATTATTTATTTATTTATTTATTTATTTATTTATTTATTTATTTATTTTAGAATTGCAGAAGCTAGAGCTTGAAACTATGAGGAATCAAAATAACAATAATTCAAATGTTGGAGAACAGGATAAAACTAAGTGGGATCTCAAACATTTCCCAGAGTTTAAGCAGGGTGATGACCCAGAAGCATTTCTAATTTCTTTTGAACAATGCTGTGATGACTTTGAAGTCCCACAAGATCAGAGAATGGTGATTTTAAGGTCTAAGATATGTGGTGAATTGACAAAAATATAAGCTCAAATACCATTAGATCAGTCTAGAGCTTTTGACCGGTTAAAACAATTGATTTATATGCATTTTGTAATTACCTCAGAGCAGCTGAGAAAGAAGTTTAAAGGAGCGACAAAGTGCAGAGATGTATGCTCAGCTGGTGGCCAAAATGTTAAATTACCTCACAAAATGGCTAGAACAAGAGGGGGCAAAATCAGCTGAGGAAATCAAAGAAATTGTGGCTCTAGTACAGTTTTATGCAGCAATCAGTGGAAAACTAAAATATTTGGTGAAAGAGAAACACTATAAAATGCTACAAGTAGCAGCTGATTAATGAAATTATTGACCATGGGTTTGATGACCCAAGATTTGGCAGGAAAGGTTATGAAAATAATAAGAACAAGTCCCAAGGTGAAAGGGGGAGGCATAGCTTAGAGCCAAATAGAAAGAATCATCCACAGGGTAGAGACCCCAGATCTGTGGCTAAACGTCATTTTAAACATCTCACGCCGCTTCTCCCAACCCCCCCCCCAGGCACGCCGCTTCTCCCGACACCCCGCGCCCCAGGGGGAAGGCACACGATGTTTAAAAATCAGGCACAAGGTGGGAGAAGTGGCAGTTCATTTAAAATGACTTTAAGCAACCAGGCCAAGCATTTGGCTCAGTTGCTTAAAGACATTTTAAACATAGTGTGCCTTTCCCCCGGGTTGCGGGGGTGTCGGGAGAAATGGTGCGCCATGTTTAAAATGACTTTTAGCCATAGAGGCAGCTTGCAGCCTTAAAAGTCATTGTAAACATCTCATGCCGCTTCTCTCGACACCCCTGGGGCCCAGGGAAAGTGCACACTATGTTTAAAATGACTTTTATCTACCAAGGCAAGTGCTTGCCTTGGTGGATAAAGGTCATTTTAAATGACCCGCCGCTTCTCCCCACGCCTTGTGCCATCATTACTCGAGGAAAACCCTATCTTGATTGTAAGCCAGCAGGGGGGAGACAATAGAAATCTGCTCATAAATCGGGATTCTCAGTTGCCGGGGTTGTCATAAATCAGGATACCTCTGTATTTTATACATACTGCTGCTTTGTGGTCTATATTAGATCCCCCCATCCCTTTTATTTGTTTTATATGCAGCTCCAAAAGGATAATGATGACACCTTGGGGAGAAATATCTGTCTTTGTGGGTAGTACCTTACACAACTCCTTTAGAGGGTAACTTGGATTAATCCTGACTCCTGCCTCACAAAGAGAGCCTGTGAAAGGTGCAATCCTGCTAAAGAAGGGGAAAATGGATTTTTTTGCATTAACCCTTTGGGAGCCAGTGTCCCCAGTCCCAAATAGAAGTCAGGCAGATTGAAGACAACCCTCCCTGTGCCCTTTTAGTGACACTCCAGCCTGATCCCTATCAGGGCTCATGACAATAGTTGTGTGTTTCAGTTCTCTACAAAGCCCCTGTTCAAGTAAATGGGGGAATAGAGATTGCAGTGCCAGGCCACAGATTGAATGATAAGAGGGACAACCAAGAGCAGCAGTATAAGTTAGGAGAGCTCAGCTCTTGGCTTTCACTCAGCCCCATTTTTCCACCTCCCAGAAGAAACTTAATACAGTATCAGCTTCCTAAGGGAAACAACAGAGGGGCATTTGTCCTACTGCAGTATTTGAACCATATTTCTCATTGTTCCTCCCTATAGTTGACTGCACAACAGGGCTAACTGTAAGTAGATCCAATCTGCTTAGCATGAGCATGCAGTGTATTTTGTCTGGTCCACAGGGGCTTGTGTTTCTCTGTGGGTTTTCCAGGCACATTTTAGTTTGTCTTGCTTTTTTGTGTGCCAGCAAAGGGAAGGGGTCCTTATAGGATGGCCCTGCTGTAAAGCAGCCACCTACGTGTTGCTGAAATGTATGTGTATTAGTGTATATGTTTTCTTTTTATCATACTGTATACAGTGGTACCTTGTATAAAGGAATTAATTCGTTCCAAATGAAATTCTATTAAACAAATTTTCCTTTATAAAAATTTTCCATAGGAATAAATTGAAAACAGAGTAATCACAACCATTTTATGTTGTACGGATTCACTCCATAGGCAATTCTATTAAGCAAATTTCCCCTATCCAGAATTTTTTATGTTGTACAGATTTTATGTTATATAAACCATTTGTAATATGAGGGTCCACTGTACCTCATGTAGGTCAAGGCTTCTACTGTATTATCACTTTAATTACTTCTACTCAAAGCCAGTCTTGATTGCGTGCATCAGAATTATTATAAAGCAACCCTTGCATGAGGGCTGTCGGGCTGAGGGCCAGCTGACAATTTCTAGAAGCTCCCCAAATATTAGGCCCATCACACAAGGTCACCTCAACCTCTCCCCTCCCCCCCCCCGCTTCTTCCCGGGTCTATTTGAAATACACCTCTAAACAGCTGGGGAAAGCTCCCTCCCTTCCTCCTCAGGCACACTCATCAGCTGAGTGTCTCCTGCTGAGAACAAACCCTGTGAAGCAAAACCGGACAGGCAGCGTTGCCAACCACTATGGTTAATTCTCTCTTGAGAGAATTGAGAGTAAGCCAAGGGATCCAGGCCAAGGTTCCTGTTTGTGAATTCCTCTTCCCACCCCACTCCCTTCCTTGTGTTGAGTCCCTGGAATTGGCTGATGAAATGGTGTTAGTAGAGCTGGCAGGTTTTGGTGGAGATCTCTCAAACGGATATGGTTTGCACGCTCTGTGTGTGTGTGTGTGTGTGAGAGAGAGAGAGAGAGAGAGAGAGATGTGAGGAGCGTGTTGCAGTGAGTGTAAAAGTATTCAAATCTAGGGTGTGACTAAATGGTGAATGTTCCACCCCAAATAAGCATGGGTGTTTGTGGTTCCTCCCAAAAGAGGCCAGGACCTATTGCACTGCAAACACCATGTGCAGTATTTGAAAATTGCACCTCCTAGGAAATACATTTTTAAAAGTCCTTATCAATCCACTCCATGTGTCTTTTTTGTTTTTGTTTTCCTCTCTGGAAAGCCCCTCTCCATGTTGAAAACTAATTAAGCACTAATTAAAGGCTTGTGGAACCCTTTGATTCAGAAAGAAACTCTCCACCACAAGTGCTTTAGCACTAAATGCCACCCACCAGAACAGATTCAAGAATAAAAAGAAGCCTCCCTTTCCATAAAGGGGGAAAAAAGCAGGGGAAGGGAGAGAAAAGGTACAGATGTTATTGGACTCAGACCCGAATATTCTGTTTAATGTGGGAAGACAACCAGTGCTGAAATGGGGTAGTTTTACTAGAAGACTGCTCCATCTGGATAAGCCCTAAGACACATTTATAGGCAAAGCATGTTGATGAAGTCTGGAGCCAAGAGCAGAAGCAAGGAATCATTCATTTCAATAACAAGAAGACTGCAACATGATTATTCCAATTCTGTAAACAGCCTGGACCTAGAAATCTGCCAGGCTTTATGCAGTCACTGAGCCCAGTGCCCTGTGTGATGATTCTAGGAGGCAAGGGAGAATAATTGCTCTGTTATCAGAGCAATTCCATTCTAAAGTATGGCAATGTTCCATTTTCTGCCTTGGTGCTCTCCAACCTGCCATGAAGTTATTTCCTATAATATGCCCTACTTTTCAGAGCCCCTTTCCTTAGGCCCAGTGATGGGAGAAATATGGGACTAGTCATGGGAAGATGCTGGTAAAAGAACGAGAGAGGATGACAACGTATATCAGGGTGGATGTACAAGGGCGTTTTCAGAAGGGATGGTCCTATCACAGCCTCCTCCTGTTCCAAATAGTTTTTTCCCCCTGGTAGAAAATTGTGGGTATATTCCTTGCTTGTCAACTTAGTGCAGTGGTTCCCAAAGTGGGACTAAAAATCCCAGGAAGCCTTCACTACTAGCTGTGCTGGTCAGATTTTCTGGGAGTTGTAGTCCAAGAACATCTGGGGACTCAGGGGTGGGAACTATGGACTGATTGGATTTTTTTCCACACATGCACCCCAAAACACTTTCACATTCCTGCTCAAGGGTAATGCGTCTTGTTTGCTTCTATAGTTCTAGTTGGTGCTTTTGCTCCCTATGATTCTACTGCCAGTGGTAAGTGGTGGGAGTCTGGTGGATTTCTAAAGGATAACATAGAAAAAGACAAGGGTGGGTCTAGAACAGACTTGTGGCAAACCTTCAGCACTCCAAATGTATTTGACCACAACTCCCACAGGCCTTTGTCACTGGCAATCTGGGCTCAGAATTCTGGGAGTTGTCCAAAACATCTGGAGTGCCAAAGGTTCACCACCATTGGTCTTTGCACTCCACCCCCCAAACCTGGCATCCTCCCCAAGTTGCTAGACCAAGACATTCATCTAGCGTGGTTGTAGTTCTTCTTCTAGTTGTAGGAGAACATCAGAGCAGAAGAGCGTCATGTCAAGCAAAAAAGGCCAGGAAGCATGAGGTGAAGAGGCCAAGGCTCTCCAAGACTGACTCCACTACCATGATACCATGCCTGGCCTGTGGGATGTAGATTTACCCCAGAACCTCAGCTAGTTTACCTTAGGCCTGAGGCCTCATGATTCTGTTTTCCTGCACTCCATTATTTCATTAGGTTTGTGAGATCTAATGAGCATGCTTAGGAAATGGCTGTAACAGGAAACAAACCAGAGACTTAACGAAGAAGGTGCTGGCTGGGAAGTACGCTATTGTTAGAGCTTGGGGGTTTTAAATCCCTCTCCAATTACGGACTGACTTCTGAAAGCTTGGCAGAGAGCTGTGGGTTGTTGGTTTGTTTTTTCCAAGGACAGCACACAGAAACGTATCAATCTTGGAAGCTGTCAGATCAAGGCAACTGAAAGGAGAAAAATGCTAGGATTCAAAAGAAGGCTGTGTTGCTGATGAGCAAATAGGAAGCATCTCTGAGATGGCAGGGTCAATTATCAGCCTGCTTCACGTGATAGGGAAAGCGGTTCTTCATGAAACTTCAGATGTTTTGATCGCAGTCATAGGGACTGTGAATGTACATCTTTAAGCTGGGGATTGCTAGATGATAACACACTGACCGGATCTTGACGGCAAAAGGGATCATGTCAACACATCGTGATCCTGGTTAATTTTACTTCTGGCGGACCACAGTTTGGCTATAATTTCACTCATAAAGAAAAGAAGGAAATGTTCCCAAGAGAGTAAAACAGGGTAGCGTCCAACCTAGTAACACTCTATTCCCCAAATGTTCTAGAAAGACCACTACCAGTCTATCTTTTGAGGATAAGTGGATATTTCTCTGTCCTGCTGTCTGAGGTTGGTCCTTTTCCAAAGAGAAAGATGGGGTAAAAATACTCTAAAATAAATAAAATAAATCATAATATCCCACTGGATGACCTCACATGACATCCTAATAGCATTGACCTCATCCCACACCAGAGGATATGATTCCTACTTTTGTGAAGGTCTATCAACACAGGGTCAAGTGGAAGGTGTGTGGCCATACTGCATGCAGGTTCAGGCAGCTTCCCCAGCCTTAGATGTTAAGCAAACGAAGATATCTGCTGAAGGGAATTCTCTGCATGTTGATAGGCCTGATGGATGGGATGCTGAGGAAAGCTCCAAGACCTCAGGGGAAGGGCTGCCTCCCTTGATCACATGGACTTCCCTCCGCATTTCGGCTCTGTGAAGGAAATTCCTGCATGCCACCATCACGAAACACTGGCTGGTGGTGATCATCTTCTCTCAGCCTGAATCCTCTCACAGCATTGCTATTAGGATAAAACAGGGCAAGGAATTCACTCTGAGCTCCTTGGAAGAAATAAAAATGGGACCAAGTTTTAGTCGATAAATTAAGCCTCCTAAAATGTAAGACATACTAATGTATATTGAAGAAAAGGAAAACCCAGACACCACAAACACAGTCAGTAATGAAGCATATAATGAAACCACCCTCTCTGTCTTTTTTGAGGTTAACATAATTTGGTTCTATTAGTCAGAGGAACCGTTCAAGAGAGATGGGTTGCTGAGTGACATGATGGCATCTTTCAAGGACCCATTTCATCAGGACAAGCCCTACAATGCAGCATCCTGAAGCATCCTGGTGGCATCATAATGGCGGGAGGGCAGTTGCCTTCATGTCTGTTTGGCCACCGTGAGAGACAGGCTGCAAGCCTGAGCAGCTCTTTTGGTTGAGGCACATTTTCAACTCTTCTAAATTGACTTAGGATAGTTCAGCCTCTTCCCAGCCTTGTCCCTTCCATGACTCCCAGCGCCCATAGGTGGTGCAACTCATGTGCCAATGGTGGGAGGGCTGCCTATGGATTATGGGACCTGCAGTTCAGTTTACATATAGACCGATATGCTGGGAAGGGAACAGGGCTACCTTAACAAGAACTTGAGCAAAAACTAAAAGGACGATGGACACAAATTCCCACTTTTTATTCCACTTATTTTACAGTAAAAGCAACAAAAAATGCTGGCCAGGAGCCTGAAACATAATGTTCTAGTGAACATGTTTTTAAAAGGGTTCATTGCAAGAAAGCTATATATTTGCTGACAATCCCATACAGGTCCATGGCAGATATGTTAAATCTGTGGATTAGGCTGGGCAGTCATGTAAAGAAATATAATGTGTTAGGAGGATTCCTCATGCATTCACAGTTTATATCTTTGGTGGCTTCCCAGCTCTCTTTCCAGCATCTCAGGAACCAACATGGAGGGGGGGCACTTCCGCCCACGGCGAGATGGCTGCTTGGATTCAGTAGCTCCGCTCATGAGAAGAATAAACTTGAAATACTGTCTTTAAATGACACCAAAATCGTGAGTAAATGGTTATAAACTTCTGGGGGGGATAGGTTGAAAAACTGTGTGTTTCGAAGGGGAGAGATAAGACTGAAATATTGAAGCATTGAGCTACTTTCGCTTTCTGCCGAAGTCGCGACCCTGTTAAGCGGACTGTGAGAGATGTTGTTTTTCTTGCTTTGAGGCTAGAAAGGAAAAGAGTTTTATTACCTGGCTTTCCTGCATGCCAGCCAAGAAAAGGGCCCCGGCTTTGAGAAAGTGGGTCTGTAAACCTTCAGACTCCACGTATCAGCGTGCGTGTCTTGAAAGAGCAGAAGCTGTTGCAGAAGCTAACACAATGGCGTCTGATTCTGGCAAGCTGCCAGCACAACAGCCGGACTTTTCAAAAGAGCTTAAAGACTTGAAATCAGAATTTGGCAGCCTTATTAAATCAGCTCTAAAAGAAATGACTTCTACCATCGAAGATCGTTTCCAGTCTTTATCATCCCAGAATAAAGACTTAAGGAGAGATTTGCTACAAGAAATACAGACGCTCCAGACACAGGTCTCTAATAATGGCACAGAGCTGAAAAAATTAGCAGGAGAAATCAATCAGGTTCAAACACTAGCCTCCAAGAACGAAAGTGTTATCGCTACGCATGAAGAAGAGATTGACGCCCTACAGAGGAAGCTTATCTATATGGAAGATTACTCCCGAAGGTCTAATTTGAAATTAATTAACTTTGAACTCCAGGATAAAAAAGAAATGAAGAAAGAAATCCTCGTTTGGTTTAACTCTATCCTCCCCCAACGGCTTGTAGAGACAGATATCGAAAGAGTGCACTATATAGGCAATGCAAAAGGAGGAATCTCAAGACCAATTCTGATCAGATTTACTTCCTATGCCATGAAAGAACAACTGATGTCAGCTTTCAGGGCAAAACCTGACCTGCTGAAGCACGATGGCAGAGTTGTACAAGTTTACCAGGATATCTCCAGGGAGAGTTTCGAATGGAGGAAAACTATGAGACCTTTGAGAAACAACAACTACAAATACAACTGGGGATTCCCGATTTTCCTTAAAGTGTGGAAGGGCCCAACTCTGCACAAAATCTATTCCATGGAAGAAGGTGAACAACTCCTTAAGGCATGGAATATTCAAATTGAAGAGTAGATCCCTCCAAAATCAGCTCCTGCAGTGATGACAGCATCAGCTTCTAACTCTTTAGATGTCTCAATGGGCAAGCAAATTGAAGATTAATTTGAAGAGCTCTGTACTACAGAAGACATCGCCTCCTTCTTCTCTCTCCCTCTCTCTCTCTCCCCTTCCCTCCCGTTTTTTTTCTCTCTTCTTTCCCATTCTGTCTTGTTTCATCTCGTTTCTGTTTTGATTTGCCCGTCCTATAATTGTCCACTCCCTTCCTGTTCCTTATCCCTTTTTCCTTCCTCCCTCATACCTCCCCTTTCCCCTTTCATGTTCTTTTTTTTTAAATTCCTATTTATTCCTATTTTATTTATTTATTTATTTATTTATTTTGTAGTTTTTTTAATTCAATTTGATTATTTTACTTTTTATCTTTTTGGGGTTGAGGGAGGAAGGGAGGTGGATAGGAGGAAGTTAAGATTTACATTGCTACGTTTTTTTTCATTGTATCCTTTTCTTTTCAACTTTTCACGTACATAATTGTAAGCAAGAGTAGACAGTGTTAACACTAATTTAGAGCTTTTGGATCATTAGCCATCGGGAAGTGAATGGGTGCCTTCCCCGTCCCTTCTATAAGGGTGCATACAGGATGTGTATGAGGGCCAAGAGGATGGGAGAACAGAAAATAAATGTAGGTGGTAGGGTTTGGGATAACATTGTTATTTTTTTTTATTATATGTAGTGTTTGTTTGTATATATGCACGAGACCGTTCCAGATGGACAGTAGAATGAAAATATGGGTAGACTGTTGAAATTAGCCACATTGAATGCAAAGGGCCTAGGTTCTGTCATGAAGAGAAAGAGAATAGAGTCATTAATTAAGAAGAATAAACCGGACATCGTCTTTCTTCAAGAAACACACCAAACGAAAGATGGTCAAAACGAATTGAAACTACCCAACATTAACATATATGAGAAAAGTTTTGGCTCATCTAAAGCAAGGGGGGTAGCACTCTTAATCTCAAAGCACTGTGATTGTATTGTTGAAAAAACTGTGAAAGATTTGGAAGGTAGATATATTATTCTTCAGGCCACAATTGGTTTAGAACAATATACACTGATAAACATTTATGCACCGAATGCTAATCATAACTTGTTCTACAAAGAGGTATGGGAGCAGATAGAAAAGGTACAGAAGGGACATGTAATTTTGGTGGGAGATTTCAATATGGTTATGGACAAAATAAAAGACAAAACAACAACTAGGAAGGTAGACTGGAGGGCTAGACATACAATCTTAACAAAATTCATCGTAAATATAGGATTAAAGGATGTTTGGAGAGAATTGAAGGGTGATGAAAGAAAATTTACTTTCTACTCATCAGCCCACAAAGCCTACTCGAGAGTAGATCTTATATTTGTCTCACAAAGCTTATTATCTAAAGTTGTAAACACAAATATAGAATTGATAAAAATTTCTGACCATGCTCTAATGTCTGTTGAAATAGAAAATAAGAAGAATTATAAGGAAGCTAGAAGGTGGAGAATAAACGCTAGAATTTTCCAATTCCCAAATACAGTACAAAAAATACAAAGGGAATGGCTAGAAACTTGGAATATTAATGAAGAAGGTGGTGGTCAAATAGGAGTTATTTGGGACACTTTGAAGGCTGCGGCCAGAGGTTATATAATAAAAGAAAATGCTATAATAAAAAGTCGAGATCAGCAAAATAAAAAAAAATTAGAGGCTACAATAGCAGACCTTGAATCACAATTTTTTCTAACTAAAGACAAAAAAATCCTAATTCAGATTGAGGCCAGGAAAAGGGAATTAGAAGATATAGATCTACAACAAACCCAAAGAAATTTACTATACTTGAAAAGAAACTTTTTCGAATACAGTAATAAAAACTCGAAGATGCTAGCAAAACTAGCACAGAAAAGAAAAGAAAAAAGCATGATAGGAAGGATAAAGGATCTAAGAGGCAATATCTGTACTCAAATGAAAGAAAAATTAAAAGCTATCCAAGAATTCTATCAAAATTTATATACAGCTAATAGAAGTAGGAAGGAAGTTATGGAACAATATATTGACAAAAATCTAAAATCAAGACTAGCGGAGGAAGATAGGCTTGAAATGGAAAAATCTATTAAAGAGGAGGAGATAGAGGATGTCATAAACAAGCTAAAGAATGCTAAAACTCCAGGAGACGACGGATTGGGACCAGAATTCTATAAGATATTTAAATCAATGTTAATTCCTAAATTAAAGAAGCTTTATAATGAGATATTAGAGGGAGAGCAAGTACCTTCCTCCTGGAAAAACACGTTAACTATCTTAATTCTCAAGCCTAACAAGGACCCAATAGATGTTGGATCTTATAGACCAATATCACTTATAAATCAAGACGCTAAGATTTTTACAGCAATTTTAGCCAAAAGAATGTACACATTTATAGACAAATATATCAAAGAAGATCAAACGGGTTTTATTAAGGGCAGACAAATGTCAAATACTGTAAGAAGAGTTTTGAATGTTCTTTATGAGATGGGAAGAACACAGGATAGAGCATGCATCTTGTCTTTAGATCTATTTAAAGCCTTTGACTGTGTCCAATGGCCTGCGTTAAAACTTTTATTAGTGAAATGGGGGTTTGGAGAAAAATTTCTAAGTGTAATAAACCAACTCTATTCTCATAGCACCTCATCAATTATAGTCAACGATGGGATGACAGAACAGATTACCCTAGGCAGAGGAACAAGACAGGGATGTCCTTTATCGCCAGTTCTGTTTTGCATAGTGATAGAGTTACTAGCTAACGCAATAAGGGATGATCAACTAATCAAAGGTATGGGTAAGGAGGGTAAGATAAAAATTAGTTTATTTGCAGATGACGCTTTGTTAACAATAAAAAAACCCGTTAGAAAACATATTAAGAATAAAAGCACATTTAAAGGAATTCGGCGAAACAACCGGACTATGTGTCAACTGGCAGAAATCAGAAATTATGCTCTTCAATCAGGATAACCGAGACATGGAGGAGATCTCCAATTACGGATTGAAAGTTTGTAAATGCATAAAATACCTAGGGATACTTTTAGATAAAGACATTAGCAAAACGAAACAACGAAATTTCATAAAAATAAAGGAAGAGATTAGAAATAAATTACAAAATTACTCCAAATTAAACTTATAATGGTTTGGCAGAATAGCAATGGTAAAAATAAAAATACTTCCTAAAATTAACTTTCTTTTTAGAATGTTACCTATTCAATACACAGAAGCCGAAATCAAAGCCTATCAAGATCTCATAAATAGATTCTGCAATGGTGAAAAAAAAGCAAGAATAAGTAAAAGCTTATGGTACAGATCTCAAAAAGAGGGAGGTATAGGCATACCTAATCTTAGAATTTATTACACAGCTAATCAGCTTAGTTCTCTGGGGGAAATACTACTTAAACCTGAAAAACTAATATGGTGGGAACTTGAATCAGAGGAGTTAGGTGGAGACATAAATAAATACGTGTTTACCCTCCCCCTAAAAAGGAAAAGATACCCAATTAAAAACCCGCTTCTGAGTTCCCTATTACTCACTTGGAAAAAGTATGGAAGGAAACTGATACAGGAAGGTTCCCCGCTTGGTGCGGTGATCGATCAGATAAATTTCCCCATGAACATGAAGCAATTTGGAGAACTATTTAAATTAAGGAAAGTGGCAAGATTAAAAGACTGGATCAAAAAGATGAGAAGAAAACAGGAAATTAAACGCATACTGCAAGCCCAGGAATTGTCCTGGTTAAATTACGCCCAGTTAGAAAGCTGGACGAAAGAATGGACAAGGAGAAATATACAACTCAGAGGATATACAAAATTTGAGCAATTTTTGTCAACATATGAATCAGAGAAAGGAAATACAGGAAAAGGAGCAGTAGGCAAGATATATAAAATAATTCAAGATTCACTCGAGAATAGGGAACAGGACACAATAAGAGAGCTATGGAAACAAGACATAGAGAAATAAATAAATAATGATGAATGGAAAAGAATTTGGAATTTGCAGATCTTGCGGTCATTATCAGTTAGAATAAAAGAAAACTACTTCAAACTAGTTTTAAGATGGTATATGACTCCAGTCAGAGTGAATAGAATGAATCCAAGATATTCCAAGCTTTGCTGGAAATGTGAAAAAAAGATAGGTACTTATTTTCATCTGTGGTGGGAATTTGAAATAGTTCAAAAGTTTTGGCAAGAGATCTTTGAGGTGATAAGAGAAATATTACAAACTGATATTAAATGTGTACCGGAAATTGCATTGCTATCATTACCATCTATTAATGAATATGATGTGAAAACTAAAGAATTAATAGCAAACCTTATGACAGCAGCAAGACTGATTATTGCCAGAAATTGGAAACTGAAATTAGACCTTAAAATTGCTGACTGGTATAAGGAAGTGTGGGATATAGCGCTAAATGACAAATTGTCTTGTAATATAAAAGTTTTGTGAGGAGAAATGAAAAAAGATATCTTTTACGATGTTTGGGGGAAATTTATAGACCATGTACTACTAAAAGGGAAAGGGACACAACCGACTTATAATCCAACACAGTTCTGGAGTAAAGGACCTTAAGAAGCTTACTGGGGGGAAAAAGAAGATGAAGAAGGAAGAGAAGATGCAAGAATACTGGACGGTTTCCTGGGGGTGGGGGGCACTTTGTAGTGTATATTATTTATTACTTTTTTATAATTGTTTATTATTGTTATTCTATGTTATTTTATGTTTGTAAATTTTATAAAAAATAAAAAAAAATTTAAAAAAAGGAACCAACATGGAATATCAGCAATCTGGAAGTGGCACATCTCATATGTGATCCTAAATTGGACTGACCAGTAATCAAGGTAGATTCTGCTGCTGTTTTAACTACCTATGATTCAAGCACGCATCTTTAAAACTTCAGGAATTGTCATGAAAACTAATGGAAGAGAATGCTGTAATGTGGAAACTTTCCCCAATGAATTGTACAAGGCCTTGGGGAAATCAACAGCAATAACCTTCCATTAGCTGCATGGGGAAATAATATTTATTTTCATAAACACACCCTTTGATCAAGGAGAGAACATAAGCGAAAACACATTTCTCACTTGCTAAGCGCTTTGTTGGTATCCCGTCTCAGATAAATTATCTTCTCAGGAGAAAAATAATCAAAAAAGCAGCACCTACAGGCTATGACGCTTAGAAAATCAGTTTTCTCATTTCTCCCAAATTGTAACAATAGTTCTTTGTGTTCCCTTGCCCTGGGTGGAAATAGTGCAGCAGTATTTTCACATTCAATGTTTAATAAACAGGAACTGCTTTGAAGCCCATTCTGAGGTGTGCAAGAAGAGCAAAAGCAACAGAAGTTGTTTCTCTTTATATGGAACACATTAATCATGGCCACAATCCTCAAATGCCTTCACCCCACAGCAATGAACCCTTCCAGGTACAGTACAAGAAATCCAACACAGGCCTATTGCTTGTCTGCTTGCCAGTCCATTCTCTTATTTAACAGATCTTTTCAGTGATTGAAAATAATTCCTAGTGAGATGGTTCATAATTTTCTGTCCTCTCCTTTCCCTGTAAAACTGGCTGCACCAGCCTCTGGAATGGTTTTGTCTTTGCTCAGTGCCAGAAGGAATATGGCCTGTACCCAACATAAAAGAGTGCATCAAAACCATGTGGCTTTCAATTAGCCTAGGGGCTCCTTCACTACCCAGTCATTAGGCCAAGTCTCCATATCAATACCATCCATGAGAACTAACACGTGGAACAAGACTTCTCGATCTACCTTTCTGTGTATCTATGTGCTGTTTGCATGCACTTTATGTTGCTTGCTGTGGCTAACTGCAGCTGATAGTGAGGTGCCTGTTATGTAACTTTGCACACGACCAGGCAAAGGACCAAAAGGCAGCCAGCACCTTGACAATTAGCCACAATTAGCTATGGCAGGTTATCCAACTATGATGCAAATGTGAAAGAATTCTGGCCATTCTGTGGACTCCAAACACACAGCTTGGGAAAGTTACCTTTTTGAGTTACTTCCCAGTCAGTATGGCAGTGTTAATCCTGGCTCTGGGATTCTGGGAGTTATAGTCCATAAAAGTAACTTTTCCAAACTCTGAGCCTAGCATGTGTTCACAGATACGTCATATACCCTTAGGCAGCTTTTACACCAAGTATTTGCATTGCTGCTCCTGGATATGCCTTATGTACTCAGGTTGTGGGCAGAAGATAACAGGAGAGTTAAGCAACAATCCATGGTGAGTCAAATGCTGACCCTCATGTCATGAACCAGCCGTGAATTAACATTAAGCAGATTAACATTTGCTGATTCATAACCGGCCAGGCCTGCAAACCGCACAAGAAAGCACATTTAGCTTAACGTAGGCTAAAGCCTAAGTCATGTGTACATGTTCAGATTCTTTAACAAGCACTTGGGAGTCACCCCCAGTGCCAGGGAATGGCCATCCACCCAATTTACATCATCATGCTTCTCCTACTTTAAAGGTTACCATAGCCATTAGGAAAACCAGTGTGATGTAGTGGACCAAGTGATGGGCTAGGACTCCGGAGATCTGGGTTCAAATCCCTACTCAGCAATAGAAACTTAAGTGGGAAGGGACAACACTGGGAAAAGCATTCAAACATCTCACTTATCTTGGAAGCCCTTTTAGGATTTAAGTCAGATGCAAATTGATGGGACATATATATCTCTCTCTCAATCAACAAACACACACACACACACACAGAGAGAGAGAGAGAGAGAGAGAGAGAGAGAGAGAGGAAACAGATGACATAAATCTTGCTAATCCAACATCCCAGTGCTTTGACCCTTAAACTCTAGCTCCACTGCAATGTTGTAGGGATTAGATAAGAAAGAACTCACAACAAGCTCTGGTCCAAAGCCTAATCTATTCACACACTGTACAAGGCAGCTACACCAGATATAGTGCCACTGTGTCACAGAAAAAAAAAGCATTTCTGCCCACAGGTCTGGCTCAAGACATTTTGCTTCCTGACAAAGCTGTTTCGATGAGTAGTGAAATGTTTTTCAATTTCACAAGAAGAAACGTCCAGTTGCCATGACTCAATAGCAAGCTGAAGTTATACACAAAGGAGGTCCAAATACTACATCCATCCATCAAGGCCAAAAGGTGCTAGGGCAGGGGTGTCCAAACTTTAGCCCTCCAGATGTTTTGGACCACAACTCCCAGAATTCCAAGCCTAGATTGCCAAGGACAAAGGACTGTGGGAGTTGCGGTCCAAAATGTCTGGAGGGCCAAAATTTGGACACACTGTGCTAGGGCATTCATCTCAGCTAGCTGTCAAACACCGAACTATGAAGCTTTAACTTTTTTTTTTTTTACACTGGGGAGCAAGTCAAGAGACTTCCTTGTGGCTCATGGCTGCCACACCTCAAACATACAAGGTGAGCCAAAAATAAAGGACTAAGAGGCTCAGTGGAATTTGGCAGGTTGCAGCTCGCAAGCCACCCTCATCACCCATGCCTTCTGCTGCTGTTCGCCCAGGAAGGACCTCTTCTGGAGAAGACGACTGCAATTTGCGAAGTGACAGAGCCCATGCTAAATGCAAGTGTGCCCAAGGACTTGAGAGATTGATGATCCAAGCAAGCAGTGTTGTTGTCTCCTAGTGTCACACTGGTACTTAGGAAGTCTCAGTATCAGAACTCCATGGTGTTTAATGGCAACTATTTGTGCACAAATGGTAGTAACACTCTTGCAGCTCACGTGATTCTGCAAACATTTGCTCTTGTGAAGAACAAAGAGGCTACCATGCACATACTCTCAACAGCACCAAAGCTCCCAATTTTTTTTCATATTTCCACTTGTCCCATCATCCCGTTTATATGATGAGTGCATATCAAAAACAAAGGATTTTATCCATGACAGAGAAAGAATCCTCTTATTTGAGAAATAGTTTGTTGTGTTATGGAAGGGCACCAGTAACCTCTGGTCCAAGTGGATTCCCATCTCAACTTAGAAGTCGGGCTGACTTCAGGGGGAAAGGGTAACACGTTGTACCCTAAAAGAAAAATAAGGGGTTTCTTTCTTTCTTTCTTTCTTTCTTTCTTTCTTTCTTTCTTTCTTT
>JAHTLZ010003547.1:31257998-31285088 GCA_023846285.1 Phrynocephalus versicolor | reverse complement strand
TCTATCTATCTATCTATCTATCTATCTATCTATCTATCTATCTATCTATCTATCTATCTATCTATCTATCTATCTATCTATCTATCTATCCTGTTTTTCTCCCCAATGTTCAGTAGAAATCTGTGTTGTCTGGGTAATCAATCTCTTGTAGATATGACTACACAGAAAGAGTGAGAATGTGAGTGTGTGGAGTGTAGCTGGTAAATATTAAGATGGGGAAGAATGTGAGCCATGGGCCCAAGCCTATTCAGCCTCCGAGACAGGAATTCAAGTAGCCTCTTCAGGCTGGTGCCCTCCAGATGATTTGAAACTCAGTTCTCATAAGTTTCATTGAGAAATATTTTGCCCATGGCTGGCCTGTACTGTGTAGGGGTGTAGCCTTTAACATGGCCTTTCAATCTACTCCCTGCTTCTCCTTTCCATTCCATGAGGATGCCATGGGTTAGTGATTGGCCGCTTGTAACAGGGAATGGAAGCTCGGGTAGCCTGGTAACTTGAGGCGCAGACTTCATCCACGTCCATTCCAGTGGACAAACAAATATGAGATTCATGTCCACCCCTGTCCGCCATCCAGTCACCAGGTAGCTGTGAGGCTGGAATCAACAACAGCATAGGAAACCACAAGGTACCCATATGGCCTAAACAAAGGGTGTTTTAAGGGGATAGCCTTTAACAGGTGCAGTTGTACAGCTCTCTGCAGCTTGAATGAACACTGAATACCCCTAACCCAAAAGGGTTAAATTTGTGAGGGATTTGTTCCTGTTGCTTTTAATTGAATGTTCCTCCTGTCCATGGTGGCCACAGAGGTTGCTGGAGCAAAGGACAGATCAACAGCAGCGGAGCTAAGGGCTCCAAGGTTGTTTTTCTTCTTTGCAATGTAGTCAAGGGGAGTGTGCCCAAACAAATGGTCAGAAAGAGCTAAATAAAAATTAAAATGTCCCATGGTGGTTTCTATGCCTCTGTTACTGTCTTGAACCAGCCGGTTGAAATGTGGATGCAGTACCTAGAATTCCCAGATGCCAGCCATTAATTAATTTTTAAAAAAAATATATATCTCCCTATGGCTGGTGTATAAATACTGACCAGGCAGAATTGTGCCGCATCTAATAATCAGCCCTAGACGGATGATTTTACAGAGAATATGCCAGGTCTGTCAACGGCTGGCAAACCCTGGCATTCCAAACATCGACCCGCAGTCGGATTCACATTCATTTCCCGTCCTTATCACCAAAAGCTCTTATATTAAAACAAATCTCTTTGTCACTTCCTGGATCTGCCATTGGGCAGGGCATCCGGCAACAGGGTGGGGCGTCAGATTGTTCAAGGAGAGCCCTGGCGGCCAGCCAACGGAAATGTCATGCGTTGCCTTGCATTGCCTGGTGCTCTCCTTCTGCTACAGTTCACAGGCTTCTGCAGATTGACATGGCCCATGTTAAGCTGCAGAAGCCTATGTGAATCATGAGGAGGAGGAGGAGGAGGAGGAGGGAAAGAATCTAATTTTCCAGGCAGAAAAACCTGTTTCTAGGAACCCAAGTGCTTGAATTCAGATGCTGCCCACCATCACCACTGTGGTTTTTCTTTTCTTTTCTTTTCTTTTAAATGAAAGATTTTATCATCCGGCCCCTGGGATTTTTTTTTTTAAAGAATGGTGTAAAAGGAGGTGGTATTCAAATGCCTACAGAATCATATATATTTTTCTGGGCATTTATTTATTTATTTAAAATATTTTTTACCCCATCTTTCTCCTTGAAAAGGACCCAAGGCGGCTTACAGCACCGAAAGACAATTTTTAAAGCTGAAAACAAGGAGCGTACAACAGTGTTTTACCTCATTTAAAGACAATATTTAAAGCTTGAAAATAAGGAGCACAACGAGGCGGCTTCTTCTTTCTTTCTTTATTTAATTATTAGATTTACCGCATATACCGCACTATCTAGCAACGAAGCCACTCTGGGCGGTTTACAAGAAACTCAGCAAAGCACAAGACATAAACAATGTACAATATATAAACAACGCAACATGATAAAACGGAGTAAACATAACTAAATCGACAATTTAAAAAATCATGAAATCAAAGACAAAGAGCAAAGATAGGCTACAGATGGAACAAGCGGGCTGAAATATCAGCGGTGCTGTTAGGTGCTTTAAGATGTGTGCGTGTAAGCAAAAAGGTAGATCAAAATCTAAGTATTTGGTAGCTCTCTGGGAGTTCTGTAGCAGATCAGCCTCAGCCTGCAGAGATGACGTTTCAAAACAACCTCCTCCTCCTTCTCTTCCTCCTCCTCCTCCTCCTCCTCCAAAACCACCACCACCACCAGCAGCAGCAGCAGCAGACAGTCCATTCCGTTTATCACTACTCTGGGGCTTCTGTTGCAGAGATGGGTGTGTGACTGTGTACTTGTGGAACTGTCTGCCTCATGCACTACAAATAACTTAGCTGGCTTCGGATGCTATGCTGTTTTCCTTGTGTGACTCCAGGTGGTCATAAAATGTACAGTAGCTTGGTTCTGTGCCTTGATCCTGAGTAACAAGCGTTCACCACTACCACCCCAGTCCAAGAAGATGGTTGGAAAAAAATGCTGGGGAAAGGGGGGGGGGAGAGAGCGAGAGAGAGAGCTATTTTTATGGAAGGATTTATCAGCATGGCCGTGGCAGTGATCACAAGTGCCCACAATTGCCATGTTATTTTTATTCTTAGGATAAAACCACTCTCGTTCTCCACTGTTTTGCACCTGGGCCCATTTGGCAGAGCTGCATTTACCTCCTGCCTTTTCCTTAAGGAGCTCAAGGTGGCACACAGAGCTTTCCTCTGCTCCCTTTTATTATCCTCCCAATGATCTCCTGAGGTGGGCCAGCCTGCCAGGCCCATCATCACCGAGAGAGGCCAGAGAAACAGACCTGAGAGCAGGGGTGGGGAAAACTTTGTCCCTCCAGATGTTTTGGATCACACCTCCCAGAATTCTGAGTCCATGTTGCCCATGATAAAGGACAGTGGGAGTTGTGGTCCAAAACATCTAGAGGGCAGAAGGTGCCCCCACACCTGCATGAGAGACATCCAGGGACTTGAGTGTCACACCAGGGGCTACATGGGATGATGGAAGTTAGCTTGCTTTGCTTGGTGATTGGTCTTCATCAATGGATCTCTTTGAAGCCTGATTTCTCCAATACGGAAATACTGTCTCAGTCACCTCAGTGCCATCGAAGGAAGGCTTTTTAGCCCCATGTCTGTAATGTCACTTTGTGTGCTGAGTTTCATGGCTTAGAGGGGAATGGAAACTGCAACCCCACCACAATACGGCCCACATGTCTGCAGTTTCACTTATCCGCAGTCTGCAAATATGCATAGCATTATCTGTCACCCTTTTGTGACCAGTTACAGAAATGCATGTTAAAATATATATATTTTTGCTCCCCCCATTACTATAATTAGCATTTGCTATTATCTGCAGGTTTCTGTATCCATGGGGGCAGAACCAATCCCCCCATAGATACAGGGGTACTGCCCTCTGCATTGGCTTGCATAAAATAAACAATATATATTTTTAAAAAATAAGGGAAAGAAAATTGTGCAGGTTACTTCTGAAATGTGTTTTGGGCATGAGACCACCATAGTCTCCAGACGTTTGGAATATATGATGCTAACTTGAAGTCATCCTGATGGACCCATATCGGGGATGGGGTTTTGCTAACTGATGTGTGCAACCCATTCCCTCACCCACATGCCTGGGCTTGAATGCAGAACGCTGGAGCTTGGATAAAGTGACACACAAGCTTGGGGAAATAAGTGAGAAAGTTCCAGTCAAGACCCATACCTGCAAACCTTTGGGGCAGTGCTACATTTCACCTGGGCTATGGAAGGAGGGTAGCTTTTGCCAAGCTCATCTGTTGGCTCTAGTAATCATTTAACAAGACCAATAGCCTTATGTAAATAATCCGGGGACAAAGTTTCTCAGATCAAAGGCTGGCTCTACGAATGGCCTGGGAAGACGCTTTTACGGGTGGCTGACCTTACAGTTTGGCTCAGGAGGTCTTTTGTCATCCATTCTAACTTGCATGAATATTGCACGACCAGCCAGCCCTTCCAGAAAAGATAAAGAACTCATATATTGTTCATTTGACCTGCTCTTTGTGGCCAGAGACAGACATGCACACCCTCCCTGCCAAAATCAAACAAAGAGGCTTATATTTCTGCTGAATAACCAGAAACGGATTGCCACTGGAAACCTTATCGCTCACTTTTTGGATTACTTGTCACTGGACAGGCCAAAGGCAGTGATAAGAACTCATCACTGAACATGATGGGTAATTAGTAAGTAGGACTGTTTGATGAAGTTAGCTCACTATATCAGAATCGCTTTGCGGATCCTGCAGTTCATTTTAATAATGATAATCTGCCATCCAGTCCAGACACTTTTCAAGGTTTTCTAGTTACAAAGTACTCGGAAATAGTGTTCCACTTCCGCTCCCTTGTTCGGGGGGGGGCAGCTGGCCCAAGGTTATAGAGGCTAGTTTCTCTTCAAGGGGGCACAGTAAGGAATCGAACTCCCAGCGTCTGGTTTTGCAGGCAGATGCCCAACTAAAGGCCTGTCCAGACAGGGTAATGAGGAGCCCTCTGGACCACCATTAAAAGTCTCTTATCTTCAGTGCAGTTTTGATATCTCTTGCATGAGTGATCCATCTGTTCACAATCGGTACGTTTATTTTCCTGTGAGAATGAAGTAAGGTTTGCCTAGTTTGTTTACCCTGTTTACTCATGAATAAGACGGTGGGAGCAGCTGGGCAAGCTTGCAGCAGTAGTGTTGGTGTGAGAGAAAAATATGGGGGTGACAGTTAAGGAGTGAGGAGGGAACACCATTCCCCACCTTTCTCCTCAGCTGGGGCACTGCTGGGGTGCGTGTGTGCCTTGTATCTATATAGCTCTCCTCCCTGCCTTTCTTCACAGCCATCATTCAGACAGCTGCAGCGGTTTTCCTTTGTAATTAACGTAAGAAGCATATAGAAACAGCAATACATCCCACCTAGCTTGGTATTAGAATTGTGCTGCACCAGTCAGGGAACAAAATAAGATGAAAATAGAAGAGGGGGTTTCTATGTCCCTTTTAATGCCGCAACTCACCTGTTACATTGCAGGGTTGTCCCCCTCAGATAATGCCACCCCCAGCTCCATTTGGGTGTGAGCGAACCGTCAGCACAGGCTACAAAATGAGCCAATCATGATTGCACTGAATCATACCCCAAAAAAGAATACATGCCCTGCTGCCCTGCCAGAATGGCGAGTGACAGCTCTTAAAGGGGCAGGAAGGATCAGTCTTAGTAGAAATACATGTGGATGCCGTCATTTGGTTTGAACCACATGGTACCACAATAGTGATCAATATACTGACTGATATGCCAGTCTGGACAGTCCCTGACTGAGCTATCAGTCAGTCGCATGGTTCCTTTTGAAAGTGAAGCCACTCCAACCAGTAAGAACACAAGGGGAGACCCCTTTCAAATGGCAATTGATGGGGCAGTTAAGAACAGTTAAGAACAGGAACAGCGGCTTTACATCAAGGATGACCTGTTGCCCATCTAACCCAGTATGACCAGCAGCAACAAGTTTACTTGCTTGTTTGTTTTCTATGCTGCCTTTCTGCAAGAACTGGGATCAAAAGTTGATTACGAACAAGTTTTAAAACAGCAGAAGATTATGAGTTAATAAATAATGGGTTCTTTCCTGGCCCTAAAGGGAAGACACTATTCCTTGATGTTCTGCCTTCCAAGTATTGCTTAACTTCTGAAATCAGACACAATCAACTATTGTATACATTGCGGATGGAGTGGTTGCATTTGTGACTGACAAATACAATAAAAATGTATCATTTGATCAGGTATTTTTGTTGTGCAGAAGGGATATATCCCAGGCAGGTGTACAGTGGTACCTTGTATAAAGGAATTAATTCGTTCCAAATGAAATTATGTTAAGCAAATTTTCCTTTATACAAATTCCCATAGGAATGCATTGAAAGCAGAGTAATCCCATTTTTATGTTGTACGGATTTTCCCCATAGGCGATTATGTTAAGCAAATTTCCCCTATCTCCGGAATTTTTAATGTTGTACAAATTTTATGTTATACAAGCTGTTTGTTATACAAGGGTCCACTGTATTACAAAGACACTGTCTTTGGGGCACTTTCTTTTAGCTGACTGGTGACCAAATATTGGCAAAGGTAGACTTTTTCACCTCAGGGCCAAATCAGACATGTGCATTTTTGTCAAAGGCACACTCCTTGATTTGAAAAATAAAATGGGGTGTGGATATTGGAGGTGGGTGGGAATGATAGCTGCTTCTACTCCCCCTCCCCCATTCAAGGTGGGTCTGTGCATAGGACCCAAGACAGAATATCTGAACCCCCTGCTGACCAGAGGAAGCAGCATTTTCCTTGGTAAACTTAACAAACTGCTGAGGAAAACTCAACCAAGTATCAGCTCCTTGTTGTTGTTGTGTCGTACAGTCGTGACCTACCCTTTGTGACCCCATGTCCATGGAGTTTTCTTGGCAGGAATACTGGAGTGGCTTGCCAGTTCCTACTCCAGGCTCCTACAGCACCTGGCATTCCCTGGAGGTCGCCCATCCAAGTACTAGCCAGGGCCAAGCCTGCTTAGCTACCGAAATCAGGCGAGATCAGATGTGCTCAGGGCGCCTAGGCAGCTTGCAGCAAGCCAAAACATATTTCCTGAATAATATAGGATGGTCATCCAGAGGATTCATGGGATTTCCATGTTTTGTTTTTAAGAGAATATATAGTTTACTAAACACTGGTGGGGAAATAGGCTCACAGTGAACTTTAACATGTTTCCCCTTCTATTGTATCCTGAATCTTGACTGTAATTTAAATATCAGATGAGAGTAAAGGAAAATATATAGGGAGCTATATTGAGACAACAATTCAAGTTGCAGGAATTGTTCCCACTGCACCTCAGGGCGTTGCCCTCCTCTGCCAGGTTTTTACAAGGCTAAACATGTTGTGGTGCTTCCTGCGATAGAAACATTCGTGTTTCTGACTACAACTTCCAGAATCCTCTAGCCAGCAAAGTATAGCATAGTGCAGCAGGCTGAGTACTCTGGAGAGTTATAGTTCAAAAAGAAATTATAGGTGAAAACAAAAGAAGAAATTAAAAATATTTATTTGTTTTGCTTTGCTTTGCTTTATTTCATTTATGTACCGCCCACGTCAGCAAAAGCAGTTCTGGGAAGTTCAAACAGTAAACAATACCACAGATATAAAATAAAATCAGCATACACACAACATAAAATAAAACAGCAACTAAACAAGTACAAATTAAGAGTTACACATTAAGCATTAAATATTTAAAAGGTAGCAGAATTGACTTGGGTGAAATCTTCAATAGACTTCCATTGATGAAGAGAAAACAAGAAGAAATGATAAAGCAGGAATGCTATGGCCCATTAAAGACTTATTTTTTAAACGAGAGATTTGTAAACAACACTTCCTCAGACATTAAAAAATATCAAAAAACTAACACTTCCAACTCGGACTCTTTTTGTATAATCATGCTGCCTAAAATTTGCACACAACCAAACAACAGCAGAGCTGCCTAGATGCCCTAAGCGCATCCGATATTGCCTGATTTTGGAAGCTAAGCAGGATTGGCCTTGGTTAGTACTTGGATGCGAGACCACCATGGAATAAATATCAGGTGCTATAGGCACCTGGAGTAGGAACTGGCAAGTCACTCCTGTATTCCTGCCAAGAAAACTCCATGGACATCGGGTCACAAAGAGTCGGTCACGACTGTAACGACACAACATAAACAAACAACAGCAGATGAAGATGGCAAGGCTAGATTTGTTATAGAAGCTCTGTTTAACTTGTCATTACTCAGTACTGGATTGTGAAGTCAAGGTGGGAAAAAAACTGGTTTTAACTACTTAGTTTCATAAGTAGAAATAGTAAGGGTGAGGAATTCCAGAGGAATTCTTGAGCAGGAAACCTACCGTCTACTTTAATGGGAAACACAAACAACTACAGCAAAACTTGTTTTGGATGGAGGGGGGAGGTTAACTCTCAGTATGAAAAGCATTAGCTTAATACAGTTTGCTAGCATGAATGAGTAGATCGACTAAAATGAGAATTCAAGAAACCAGGCTTGAAATTCCCAATCATAGGAACTGGCAACTAGAGATGGGCACGACTTGGCGAAATTCTCGTTTCCGTTTCCGTTCCTCGTTTCTGTTACGCAACGAAACGAAGAACGACAATTACTCCACCAGAACTCGAACTCGAACCGAAAAAAGAAAAATTGGGTCTGATTTGTCGTTGTCGTTCCTGGCATCGCAGCGATCCCGCGATGCCAAGCGGCACAGAAAAAAAGTTTTTAAAAGTTTAAAAAAAAACCGATTCCCGGCCAAAAAGCAGGCGAAAATATGCCTGCCTGAGTGAGTGCACCTAGAGGGGTGGTTTCTGGGGGGGAGTCCCCGGCCTCCCCCCTCTCCTGTCCTGGGCTGCTCTGGTGGGGGTCTGGGGAAATCCTCGTCGTCTCGCAGTCGCTCGCCACAACAAGCCGGACTCGCCGCCGGCCGCCGCAATTCAAACAGCACAGAAAAAAAGTTTTAAAACCCCCGCCCCGATTCCTGGCCCAAAAAGCAGGCGAAAATATGCCTGCCTGTCTGAGAGGGCACCTACCAGAGGGGTGGTTTCTGGGGGGGGTCCCCGGCCTCCCCCCTCTCCTGTCCTGGGCTGCTTGCACCAGGCTGGGGGGGTCATCCTCGTCATCTTGCCAATCGCCATCGCCAACTCGCCAAGCGGCGGCACAGAAAAAAAGTTTTAAAAATAAAAAAACCCGATTCCCGGCCCAAAAAGCAGGCGAAAATATGCCTGCTTGTCTGAGAGGGCACCTACTAGAGGGGTGGTTTCTGGGGGGGGGGGTCCCGGCCTTCCCCCCCTCCTGTCCTGGGCTGCTCTGGTGGGGACTCGCAACTTCGCAAGCAACAAGCCAGACTCGCCTCGCCATGCCATGCGGTGCGGGCGGGGGATCAAAAATGGGGCGGCGCGGCGACCGCAATATTTTTTTTTGAAATCGTGATCCAAAAACACACACAACCACCTCAGAAACATGTGAAAATTGCTATTTTAAAACTGCCAGAATTTTTACAGTAGCAGTGGGTTTTTCTTGCAACAAAATGTCTCCTCTGTCCTCTCTCCATTTATTTTATTTTATTTTATTTTATTTACACCTGCGCAATGATGGGCTGGCCATGGGACTGACCATGCAAATTTTTGGAGCCATTCCACCAATCGCATGGCCACTTGGCCAGGTTGACCACAGAGACTTCTGGGATGTGCCAATCGGGCATAAAAAGCCCACTAACCGTAGCCCGAACCCGAACCCGAAGCCTAAGCCTAACCCATACGCCAGTACACTGTCCTTCTAAGTGGGTCAGAGAGGAACCCAGAGGTGCACTCCAATACTCACCGTAACCTTACCTGTAACCCTAAACCTAGCCCTTGTGCTAACCCTAACCCTAAAGCCAGATCTGCGTATTTGCATTGCACTACACGCAAGTACGTTTCCCTTCTTAGTGAGACACAGTGGGTGCAAAGAGTCTGCCAGTCCGTCACTTGTGGCTCTGGCTGACTCCTGCAGCAGCATTTGTGTGCCATGCAAACCCTGCTCGAGTTCCTGTGTCTCACTCACTGACTGATGCAGGGAAGGCACCCCAAAAAGAGGGGTGCCTCTGCCAGTCTGCTGTGTCTGCAACTTGGTATGCATATCCATATGGCTATGCATGCCCTTTTGTAGCAGCGCTGGCGGGTGAGGATAGGAGGCACCCACCCCAGAGAGGTGCCTCCAGGAGCCCGCTTTCCCTATTAGCGGGCCAGAGGAGGCACCCACCCCACAGAGGTGCCTCCAGAAGCCCGCTCCCCCCCTAAACCAGTATAACGACAGACGAAAAACCGAAAAACGAAACAACAATTTTTTTGCGAAATTTCGCGAAAACCAGAAACGAGCCGAAACAGGCCGCCTCTGACACACGACAACTCGAAAACGTCATTTTCCCTAGTCGTGCCCATCTCTACTGGCAACATTACACTAAAGAAAAATTATGGTGTCTACAAGGAAGGTGTTGACACAGGTTTTGGCCTGCAAAGATTTTATAGGTGCGCACAGTGGCGTAGCTAGAGTTTAGAGCACCCGGGGACAACGTCAGTTTTTGCACCCTCTTCTGCTCCCCCAACTGTGTCTCGACCACCTAGCCGGGGGGGGGTAGATCCTGGGGGAACACCGGGGGAGGGGAAGAAGGGTCTCTCCTTCTCATGCCCTCATTTTGGGTCTCCTTTCCAGTTAAGGCTCTCCTGAGCAAACCACACAGTGTGCTGAGAGCGCCAAGCAGGCTATGTCTTTTCAAGCATCACCTCCCTAGCACACTTCCCCCTCCTCCTTTCCCCCGGCTAAGGCTTGGCGATCGTTAGCCCAGGAAAAGGAGGAGAGGGAAGCAGGCCATGGGATTTTTTTTCCCAAGCAGCACTTCCATCGCTTTCTTCCCTCTCCTCCTTTCCCCGGGCTAATGATCGCTAAGCTTTAGTGGGGGGTGGGGGGAAGGAGGAGAGGGGAGCAATCGACAGAGGTGCTGCTTCAGAAAAAAAAACATTTCCTGCTTCCCTCTCCTCCTTTCCCCCGACTAAGTATCGCCAGGCCTAGCGGGGTGAAAGGAGGACTGCTGGCAGGATGGTGCATGGCTTCCTGCTCGCGCTCCCCCTTCAGGCGCCCCCAGATTGCTGTGCACCCCAGGGCAAATGCACCCTTCTCCCCCTCCCTAGTTACACCAGTGGGTGCACATGTCATATTGCTACAAACTTCCTTCAGAACAATCAGAAAAAATTAGACAAAACATAGCATAAATTTATCCCACTAAGTTCAAATCTGCCTGTAGATTCTAAAGTTTATTGCTTTCACCTCATGGGTGAGGGAAGAATATTCGAGAAATAGGAGCCCTCAGCTACCTATTTCTTTTATTCATTGACTAAATGTTAAACAAAAGCTTGGAAAGTTGCTTTTAAAATTTATTCATTCTCATTCCTTGTTATTTGTTGTTGCTGAGTCGTTCAGTTGTATCCGACTCTTCATGACTCGATGGACCAGAGCTCGCAAGGCCTTCCTGTCCTCCACTGCCTCCCGGAGTTTGGTCAAATC
The DNA here is from genome assembly GCA_023846285.1 of Phrynocephalus versicolor. Classification (NCBI taxonomy): domain Eukaryota; kingdom Metazoa; phylum Chordata; class Lepidosauria; order Squamata; family Agamidae; genus Phrynocephalus; species Phrynocephalus versicolor. The sequence goes on along the minus strand of JAHTLZ010003547.1, from coordinate 31,273,891 downwards.
CATGTTGGTTGCATTGATGACACTGTCCAACCATTTCATTCTCTGCCGTCCCCTTTTCCTTTTGCCTTCAATCTTTCCCAACATCAGGGACTTTTCCAAGGAGTCCTCTCTCCTCATGAGGTGGCCAAAGTACTGATTCCTCAGCTTCAACATCTGTCCTTCCAGTGAACATTCAGGGTTGATTTCTTTCAGGATGGATAGGTTTGATATCCTTCCAGTCCAGGGGACTCTCAAGAATCTCCTCCAGCACCACTGCTGAAAAGCATCGATTCTGCAGCAATCAGCCTTCTTTATAGTCTAGCTATCACTTACATACATCAATACTGGAAAAACCACAGCTTTGACTATTCGGATCTTTGTTGGCAAAGTGATGTCTCTGCTCTTTAAGATGCTGCCTAGGTTTGCCATTGCTTTCCTCCCAAGAAGCAGGTGTCTTTTAATTTCGTTGCTGCAGTTGCCATCTGCAGTGATCAAGGAACCCAAGAAAATAAACTCTGTCATTGCCTCCATTTCTTCCCCTTCTTTTTGCCATGAGGTGATGGGACCGGTGGCCATGATCTTAGTTTTTTTATGTTAAGCTTCAGCCCATTTTTTCACTCTCCTCTTTCACCCTCATTCAGATGTTCTTTAATTCCTCCTCACTTTCTTCTATCAGAGTAGTATCATCTGCGTATCTGAGGTTGTTGATATTTCTTTCAGCAATCTTAATTCTGTCTTGTGATTCATCCAGACCTGCCTTTCGCATGATGTACTCTGCACATAAGGCAAGGTGACAGTATACAGCCTTGTCATCCTCCTTTCCCAATTATAAACCAGACAGTTGTTCCATATCAAGTTCTGACGGTTGCTGCTTGTCCCACATATAGATTTCTTAGGAGACAGATAAGGTGGTCAGGCACTCCCATTCCTTTAAGAGATTGCCATAGTTTCTTGTAGTCCACACAGTCAAAGACTTTGGCATAATCAGTGAAGCAGAAGTAGATGTTTTTATGGAACTCTCTAGCTGTCTCCATAAACCGGAGCATGTTGGCAATTTGATCTCTAGTTCCTCTGCCCCTTCGAAATCAAGCTTGCACTTCTGGAAGTTCTCTCTCCACATACTGCTGAATCCACCCTTGTAGAATTTTGAGCATAACCTTGCTAGCGTGTGAAATGAGTGCAATTGTGTGATAGTTGGAGTTCCTTGCTAAGTATTTGACAAATAAGACATTGTTGTTATTCACATTTTCATACATTGCTACTTTGGGGTTTCATTTTGCTGCTTATTCAGTATTTAACAGTGATTTATTCCCCCCCCCAAAAAAAATCAGCATGCCTTAAAAATGCTGCCATTTGCAAAATATCTTTTAAAACCAAAGATGACATTGTTATAACTGGCTGCTGTTTCTCTCTCTCTCTCTCTCTCTCTCTCTCTCTCTTGTGTGCCGCCAGCTCTTTTTTCCTCCCACCGTAGTTTATATTATTATTAATCCAAGTTTATTTAAGGCTCAGCAGTGCTAATCGAATTAGTCTGCAAAACTGGATAAATGAGTCTTTCAGTCAGTTCTTACATGCACTTTTATCTTATATCAGTGACTCACCAGTCACAGCATATCTCTGGGACACAGGAAAAAGAAAATCTTAATTTGTCCATGAAGTAAAACCCAGGTTTTAGTGCTTCCTGTACTTACTGTAAAATCAAAATTAAATGCTGAACTTTAAGATCCGTGACGGCAGTTCAAGTATTACCATTGGATTTGGCATCTGGACGGAAACTGATTAATTTATACACCATGATTCATTTGAGACAGAGCTCCTAAATATTAAGTCCTTCCATGGTAGCTCTTACTTTATTGTTATGACGCTGATTGTCGTGAGAGTTGCCATTTCATTACTTTTGAAGAGAACAAAGAACAGCTGAAGAGGGGTTAGCCCAACCTACCCTTTCATTGTAGTCCTTCCCTATGGATCATGAATATTAGGAGGATGTGTAAGTTTATCGGTTTGTAGTTGAGCGTAGCTCATGAAGGGAAATAAGGCTGCATCAAAGTTATTTGAGACCAAGATGTCTCATGCATGCCTGAGTTCTTAAGTTGCAAGTTAGAATCTTGGATCTACAGAGCTGGGAGTGGTTCGATGGATCATCACCACGTTTGGCCCTGCCCAAGTGGCATAGGTGGGGAATTGAACTCCTGACCTTTGGCTCTGCAGCCAGATACCGTCCACCGAGCTACCCAGCAGTTCATAAAAAGTCAAAAAGCATTCTGGAACTTAAAACCCATACACAACAGAATAAATACACAATAATAAATTAAACAAATGACAACTTTTTTTAAAAAAACAGTCAAATAAGGGAAGGGTGTGCACGCACACATTCACACACGTATGCACACACAGCAAGGTGGGGGAACCAACAATGACAAACAAACAACATGCAATCAAAGCAACTAAACAAAAGCAAAACGTTAAAATGAGATGGGGGGGTTAGCTGGGCAGCTCAGGTAGGGGAAGGGATGAGTTTAGCCACAGACCCTCCAGTCCAGCTGTCTGGGTTAGGGTGTGCAATATTTGCCTTGCCCAAATTGCTTGCAATCCATGCCACACAACTGAGGGACACTGAGGGATGTGGAGAAGCTGCCAGGGAAAGGAAGAGGCAGGGAAGCCCTTCCACCACTGTAACTGCATATATATACCGCCCATCTTCCAAGGGAACTCCAGGCGGTTAAAAGAACCACAACAAATAACAATCGGATGTTCAAACAATATAGTACGAAAAAATATGAGGAAATACATCGAATTAAAGTTCTGCAACCACACAGTTCTCTCCTTGGCTTACTTCCATGTGTAAGAGACCCCCCCTCCCAATTTTTAGTCTAATAATTTTGGACAAAAATATAGTCTTATACACAGAAAAATACTGTATGTTTTAAGTCCTAGTCAGATAATAGTGAGGTAACCAGTACAAGAATTCTGTGTTTCTGCCATCCTAAGTCTGCCCACAAAGCTTAGTCCACCTGAATAATAACCCTGCAAGCGGGGACGAACAAATAGCAGGTGGCAGGACCATCCAGATCTGGTAAAAGTTATTATTTGGGATGGAAAGCTCCCAAAACCCTCACCCTCCCTACCAGCCAGTATGAAGCAGGGTCCCAATTAAACAACTTGAGTCACCTCTAGACCCATTTTTACTAAGGGAATACATGCCCAAAGGGCTAGATCCAGTTGTCAGTCTCAGCTAGAGTAGAGCCATTGAGTCAAATGGGGCTTACATAAGGCCTGACTTAATGAGGCCCCTTCACGCATATGTGATCCAGTAGGTTAGGAGTCCAGTTATTTCCATCGAATCCTCCCCTTCCCCACCAGCTTCCTGCAAAGCAAGAGTGCGGAAGAAAAATGTCTGTATTATGAGCAGCAGTATCTTATCACGCCACTGTATGTACATCCATCTCCATTAAGGATAAGGACTGCGTATGTTAAGCAGCCACCGACTCTTTGCACGAAGCATGCAGCCCTTAACAGTAACAACCCATCAAGAGCTTGGAGAAATGCACCAAAACCTGGATCCACTTTGCTGACCTTTGTGCTTGGGTGCCGTCGCCTTTTTCTCCCTATCTCACCATCTGTTGAATATATCTGTTCATGCTCTGTTTGATTCATTCATCCTCCCCACAGTGGTTATTATCCTAGCAGCTGCAAGAGCTGGGCAGCTCCCGGAACCCTAACCCCATCCCCTCTCGCAAAACAAGCCATTATTGCATTAGCTGATCCGCACAGAAGTTGTGTCAACTTTTAAAAGGCGACTTTTTCTTTTCTCATCAGTTCACTGGGCTGACTCCTGCAGACTCCTACACAGGACTCGGCTTGTAAAACATCATCAGAACAGACAGCGAAGTGATTGGGAAAAACTGAAGCCAGGGAAACAAGACAAAACACGAAGGATGCTTACGCAGGCACTAGAAATCCTTAAGAGTAAATGAGAGCATGGCTTGCACACAAGGGTGTGGGGTGGGGCCTGCACAGGCATAATAAGGAAGGTAACCTTATAAATAATTCCCTGTCTTAGGCAGCCAAAAGGGCACTACAACGAGTTTGATTTATAGTTTTAAAACATCAATTTGCCACAGCTAGCAATGCATGCGTGACCCCCCCTGCCTATCGTGGGGGTTAGGGACCCAACCTGACCCGTGATAATTGAAAATCAGAGATATGCAGATGCAGGTTAGATCAGGCCTGGGGGCCTAGCTGGGGCCCTTGTACTTACCCGGAGCCTGGCACTGCCCCGAATGGGCCTGCGAGGCTATTCCCGTGCCTTCTAGAGGCCCCAAAAGGGCCTCCCTGCAAACTGCAAGTGACTTCCGGATCACTGAAAATCATTTCTGAGGCCTAGAAAGGCCCTCAGAGGCCTCAGAAATGATTTTCTGCGAACCAGGAGTGACTTCCGGTAAACTGGAAGTGACTTCCGGTTGACAGGGAAGCCATTTTCGGGTCTTCAGAAGGCCCAGGAAGGCCCTCACAGGCCTGTTCAGGGCAGTGCCAGTCCTGGGGTAAGTACGGGAGGCATGAAACAGGCCTCCCCCCCCATACCCCAGGGAGCCTTTTTTAAAATACTGCGGCCCCACGATACAGTGGGACCGCAGTATATGAACCATGAATGGGCAGGGGACCACTGTATTGTCCTTCAGTGTTGTAAGCCGCCTTGGGTCCTTTCCAAGGCTAAACGTGAGGTTCAATTTTTTATTAATAAATAAATAAATAAATAAATAAATAAATAAATAAATAAATAAATAAATAAATAAATAAAAGGTTTTGTGTTTGTTCATTAGTTAGTTTGTTCGCCTGTTTTGAGAAATGGGTGGATGGCAAAAACAGTTCAGCCATGGAATCAGTTACCTGAAGTACTCGCTCCTACACAGGATGCTTCCAGGTAGGAAGGATAATGAAACTTGCCTACTGGGGGTGCTTCAAATTTGAATTTGGATTCTGTACATCAAGCAAGGAATTAGGGTAGATGACCATGAAGACCACCCTTCTTTGGTTTTCCAGAATTCTTTTTCAGGCTTAATGTTAAACACAGCAATAACAAAAAAAAAAAAAAACCAAAAAAACAGGAAAGGGAAACAATACTGAGTCTGATGGCGAAGCCTGTTGTCTTGCAATGCAGGAGCCTAACTAAGTGAAAATCATAATGAATGAGATGGTAAAAGCAGTTTGACACGATGAAGCTCTTTCACGCTAAAAACATGAGATTCATTTTTTGAATATAAGTTTCCTTGTTCACATCACAATCAGAATGCAAAATTGCAGAGGGGGGATCTGGATTTCAAATGTTTGCAGATACAGTATCTTTTGCACACTGGAAACCTCACCCCTACCACTAGCCTGGTAGTAAATGCTGCATACATAACAATGAGAACTAGCGGCATGTTACTAGCGATAAAACTAGATTTAAGTCCTGAGACTCCATGCTGACAAAGGTGAAGACCATGACATGGGCTGCCACTGCTGTACGGCCACTTCAGTTCCCATGTGTTCATAGATACATGGAGTATTGACTAGTTATACGTGGCACAGTCAGCCAAAGGCACACAGTAGTAACAGGGTTTAAAGGGGATCAGGACCACTGATATTGTGGGGGAGGCTGGAGAAGATGCTCAAATTAAGGCCAAGTTAAAATGAGCACTGTTAAGTGTGGTTCCAAACCAGTGGTTCACTATACTGGGAATGCAGATGTTCCTGGACTAAAACTCCCAGAAGCCTTCACCCCTAGTTAGGTTGGCCAAGATTTCTGGGAGTTCTAGTCTAAAAACATCTGGGGAGCCAAGGTTGGGAACCATTGTTTTGGAGTGTACCACTTCTGAGAACAGGTGAGAATAATATGACTGAATGTTCTTTGAAGACGTCATAAAAACTATCATTGGCATGAAGAAGCCCTTATAGGCTCCAGCTATGATGGACCATTGAAGTGTGGTTGTCATACTTTTCCTACTGGAAAAGACAATGATGTTGGGAAAATCTGAAGGCAGCAGGAAAAGGGGAAGACCAAATAAGATATGGGCTGACTTACCAAAAGAAGCCACAATCTACAGCAGTATTGGTGAACCTTTGGCACTCCAGATGTTTTGGATCACAAATCCCACAGTCCTTTGTCATTGGCAATACAGGCTTGGAATATTGGGAGCTGCAGTCCAAAACGTCTGGTGTGCCAAAGGTTTGCCACCACTGAAAAAGCTGAAAAGGTCTGCTGATGATGGGATTTTTGGAGGTCCTTAATTCATCTGGTCACTGTAAACTGGAAGTGACTTGATGACACATAACAAAAAATTATAGGCCAAGCAGCAAAACCTCTTCATAAGAGGAAGTCAGTTCTGTTGTGGTAACTTATCTGGACAATCTTTCAGAGATTTGTTGCAATCCAGCACTTTTGATCATGAATATAGTCAGAATCCCTTCTAAGGGCACAATTGCACATAGAAACACTCCTGGGTTTGCACTGGGTTTAGCATGCTTGAGATAGATTTCAAAATATGTACTGTTGATGTACACGATGTACAGTTAAGTACACACTTTTTTGGCTGGGAAGCCTGTTTTTTTCTTCAGAAAGTAAGATATTTTAAACAACCAGGATAAGATTGTTTATTTTAACTCAATGGTGAACATGATTGATTCTCCTTAAGAGAAACATCTTTGCCTGCTTAAGAAAGGACAGCAAAGATGGAGCCAGTCTGGCTTCCTGTGGGAGGGAGTTTCAACATCTGGGAGCAACAGGAACAGAGAAGGCCCTCATCAAATGGACCTTTGAGGCTGCTGGGAGGGAGAGAAAGGCCTCTCCTGAGTATCATACTACCCAGGCAGCCTCATAAAAGGAGATTTATTTATTTATTTATTTATTTATTTATTTATTTATTTATTTATTGGATTTCTATACCACCCATCTGGCAGAGAAGTCACTCTGGAGATGTAGTCTTTGAGACCCAACGGCTGCAAGCTCTTACAGCTTTATTGGTTAGAACCAGCACTTTGAATTGTTTGTGTGCACATATATGGAGTTAGATGATAAGAATGGCCACTCTGATTAGGGGATGCTGGGAGCTGTAATTTTAGAAATAACCATTCTATACTGTGCTACACAGGCTACATCCAGACACTGTCTATTTGCTGCCCTTCAGGAGCCCCTTAGCCTGCCCTACAAGCGTGCCACTTCCCTCTACATTAATTGATTTGATTTGATTTCTTTATTTGATTAACACCATAGAGAACATTATCTGTGACCACGGGCCCTTTAAATTAAAAAAATAAATACATTTATATACCACTCCATCTAGCTACACGGCCAATGAGGTGTTGCTCATCTTCAGATTCATCCCACTCTTGTCTGCTTTCTTCCCCAGTGATCAGAGACCCCCTATGTGCCCCCATGCCACTGAACGCCCAGCCTCACATTCTTTGGACAAAGTGGGCAAAAGCAGCAGCTGGTACCAGGTGGTCACGATCACCTTATGCCCCCCCCCATTGGCTGCTGTGTCTTCTACCAAACACCAAAGATGCCAGCTGCCAATCAACCCCTGATTCTCTCACTCAGTTTCACATTGAATTTATTCCACCAGTGGCATCCCAGGACAAAAAGAATTCAGGGAGTTGGCCCCTCGGCATGGAAAAGCAACATCTCCAGACTCACTAGGATGGACATGGGATGGATCAACCAGCTCAGAGCAAGAAGCTTACTGTGATGAATAAAAGGCTTCGCCCTTCAGCCCAGCTAGTGGGCTTTTTGGAGCATTTTTAACGAGGTGTGTATACCACCCCACAACAAAGTGCTTTTACTTTGCAACTCCAATAAATATTGGAGTTATTTATTGCAAATCCAATAAATAAATAAATAAATCTCCTTTTATGAGCAACTATTTGACAATAAGTAATCCAAAATAGAACAGAAAAGTGCATAATCAGAAGCACATGAAATCTCATCCTAAAACTGTGCTTGCCAAAGCTCAGAACTTACCTTGGCTCCTCCACAGCATGGCAACCTGCTTTGTTATGTTTGACTTTGGAATTAGACACACAAAACAAACTGTTGCCTACATTGCAGGGATCATCCTGATGGCGGAAGTGCTTTGGCTTTTAAGATGCGTTCAGTTATACCTTTTCTACCACTCGATGGAGCACTCCTTCTAACAGATTTCTCTGAAATCTTGACAAATACTTCCTAATGTCTGGCTGAAAACTTACCTAATCCGGATTCATTCATTCTGGGCTTTCTCTCTGGAGCCATAAAAAGGGGAGCCACCCCCACCTTCTGTGGCCCAGCTCTTCAAATATTTGAAGATGGAGATCACATCACTTATCAATCTTCTCTAAATAAATATAACAAAGCCAACACACTCTGCAATTCTGCTTCAGGATTGGTTCTGACCTTTAATCATCTTTTGTTAACCATCCTCTGAAATTGTGTCAGCTTGTCACCACTGTATCTTTCTTAATCTATTATGAAATAATACACAGGAAATAGTGTAACAAAATGCTGGTTTGTCTAAAATTAATACATGCACACTTGATAAGCAGCCAAGAGTGCTGCTCTATTCATTATGTGCAATCCCCAAATATCTACAGTGAAAACCAACACACATTGCTGACAACAAAACATTAGATTAGATTTTCACCAAAGAGATCAAATTAGATATGTCTTCTTGTATATTGCTCCGCACATATACAAAAAAAGTCTGACTTAAAAGACTGGAAGTGGCTATTATAAAAACATGAAGGACAGTTACATCCAGTTACAGAAATTCCTCATTCTTTCACCATTTGCTGGCTCAAGATTTTAATTCCAACCCCAAATTGGCTTGATTTTGAGAAATCTAAAATAATCTTACAGATGGGTTTTGCAGTTTTGCTACTTTGCCCCAGGATATATAAAACTTAGCTAAAATGTGAAAAGCAAATAATAAATTTAGGACAAGACAACACTGAAGGAAGATTATCCCAAAATATTCTGCTGTGCACGTATTCTGCAGCATATAACACATCTTCTGCCCTCCCCTGACTTCCCACAAGTCTGTTGGCTTTTGGTTACAATAACTAAATTATAATCAATAAATTAACAGAATTAGTATATAACAGCTGGAAATGCTTGGCTAAAACCTCCACTATTTATATAAAATTATGTTCTCCCTTTTTTGAGCCTGTGCCAGCAATTTATCTATTAAAATAATCACCAGTGATGGTTAAAACAAGAAATAACATTTGCTAATTATAACCATATATAAGCTCTGTAACATATTAGAGCTTAGCTGTGCTTGGTATGACAGACTTTCTGTAGTAAATGATTAACTCTCTTATCGTTAATGTTTTATATTTGTTGTAACACTTAACTGGTCCTAGTACATATTAGTCAGTTGTATCTTTATTTCTGCCTGAGGCACATTTCGTATGAGACCATCTCCGCCCTATCAGTTACAAGTCTCTTTCAGTCCCTATCACAGAGTTGTCTGAGTCCCTATCTCCTCTTGTCTGGATCCCTATCTAACAGACTTCTGGTTGACACCTATCTTTTATTGTAGCCTAGCTGACTACAGATACATGCTGATTGGTTCAAGTCACATTCTTGGCCAATGCAACATTGTGATCCTAGCAATAATTATTATAGTGTATTTATTCATCTGTGCATATATACACATTCTGTGCTGCACAAATGTATATATCAACAAAGTTAAGACAAATAGTACAAGGGACATGGTGGCTCAGCAGGCTAGAGCACTGAAAACTGTCAGCTACAACGTTGGCAGCTCAGCGGTTCGAATCCTGGGTGCCACGTAGTGGAGTGAGCTCCCACTCTCAATCCCAGCTCCTGCCAACCTAGCAGTTCAAATGCATGTAAATGCAAGTAGATAAATAGGTACCACCGTAAAAAGTGGGAAGGTAAAACAGTGTTTCCTTGCAGCCATGCCGGCCACATGGTCACAGACTTGCAATGACACTGGCTCTTTGGTTTGAATAGAGAGATGAGCACCACCCCTAGAGTCAGACACAACTAGCATGCATGTGCAGGGGGAACCTTCACCTTTACCCTTTAAGACAAATAGTACCAATTAAGTAACTGAGGCAAATGCCTCCCCCCCCCAACACACACACAAGACATGGATTCTTAGCAGTCAAAATTTCATAATGATAAATTAAACACCAGTTTGCTACACTTTCTTGCCACTGAAATGCAAGTGCCTCAGTTTGCCTTACAGTAGGGCTGGCCCTGAACTAAAAGCAGTGACATAATGCTAAAATCTTGATTTTTTTCACGGATTTGTTCTGTCATTCTGGAGCTGTACTGCAAAGAATGTCTAATCACTTAGCCTCCGACTGCTGATCAAATCCACAATCGTTAAATGCTATAGGTGGTGCCCTGAGGTTTTTATGCTAGGGTGGGTCAACACAAATATGGTTTTGTGGCTTTCACAAACTCTGCTGAGCACACAGTAACACGGCTTCAGGGAACATGTCTTTGCAAAGCCAGCTATGTCCAGGCATCAGTTCCTCTGACAGGAGGATAAGCCATTGCGTTCCCTGTAAACCTGGAAGTGTGACTCACGGGAGTGTTTGCGCACCAGCTGTCTGCCACAAAAGAGACACTGAATCATGGACTTCCTGGCTGACACTTTTTGAGGACAATCTCCAAAAGACACATTCCGCATCGGGGGTGGGAGTGTATGTGGGGGGGGGGAGTTCTCCCTTGGCGACAAGTAGGCTAAACGTGTTATTTTAAGTCACATTTTTATGGCTGTGGTTGTTAAAAAAGAAAGGACAAACAGGTGTTGGGGCTGCAAGTTTGGTGTTCTTGTTCTTCTTTAATTAGAAATGCAGGTTCAGCTTCTGGGGGTGGGGGAGAAAAGAAAGAAATGCACACTTTCACATTATTTATTTATTTATTTATATTTATATTTATATCCCGCTGGATTTTCCCAAAAGGAACTCAAGGCGGTTAACAGATATAAAAATTCCATAAAACAGACAACAAAAGGGGGGGGGGAAGCGATTCCAAAGATAAATATAAATAAACCAAACAATGACCCTAAATTAAACAGAAACACTAACAAACAATCAGAAAATAGTACTCATAATAATACTAATGCAAGATGGCGAAGAAAAGCGGGCTTTTCCACATGAAGCTGCAAATGCTGGCTGACTGCCAATAACTCTCTGCTTCCTAAGAGGAATCCCCAGCACTTGCAAAAAGCCCTGTTCCTAGACATGCAATAGTTCTGTTTCTGGAAGAGCAATAGTTCTGTTTCTGGGATAACGAGATTGTACAATGGTGGTTGGATGTTCTTTCGTGGGACAAACTCAACACGATGCCAGAAGACCAGGTGTTGGGCTGATACACTGCAATATATTTGTGCATTCTGGAAAGCGCAAGTAAAGCAGGGCCAATGAATGAGTGGAGATTTGGTGAGTCAACTAAGAGCCTTGTGGCACAGTGGCTAAAACTGCTGTACTGCAGCTATAACTGTGCTGGGGTTCAATTCCAATACAGTGACCCCCCCGCCTATCTCAGGGGTTAGGGACCTGACCGGACCTGCGATAATTGAAAATCCACGATATGCAGTTGCAGGTCATTTTGGGCCTGGGGGGGTCTAACTAGGGACTCTTGTACTTACTCCCAGCCAGGTGCTGCCCCGAACGGGCCTGCAAGGGCCTTCTCAGGCCTTCTGGATGCCCCTGGGAAGGCCCTTGCAGGCCCGTTCGGGGCAGCCCCAGTCCTGGGGTAAGTATGAGAGGCCAGAAACAGCCTTTGCCCCTTACCCAAGGGGGGGTTCATATAATATGGTCCCGCAATATAGCGGGACCGCAGTATATGACCTGCAAAAGGGCGGGGGTCCACTGTAGCAGGCTCAAGGTGGGCAATCACCAACCAATGCCAAAAGCACAGTTAACAGGCAAGTAAACATCAGAAAAGGAGCAAACTAACTTATAACTACTTGAGAAATCCACCAAAGAAGTCCCCAAAATGGTGCCAAATATTTCCAAAACGGGCAATTTGACCAGGTCATTTAAAAAGAAGAAGAAGCCCTGGTTCTCAGATTCCCTTTTCAAAATGGCTCCTTCTTCCTAATTGCTGCAGTGTAGTTGGGTGGCCACAAGAAATCCGCCAAAAAGTCCCCAATAGTCCCCCAAACGGTGCCAAATATTTCCGAAATGGGCACCGTGCAAGTCATTAAAAACAAAAGCCCCAGTTCTCAGCTTCCCTTTTCAAAATGGCTCCTTCTTCTTCCCAATTGCAGCACTGTAGTCAGGTGGCCACAAGATAACAATATTAATATTGCAAACAAGCAAGAGCCATTTTGAAAAGGAATCTTTCTTTTCCTTTTCCCTTTCACAACTCAAAAAACAGGCTTTTTTGTAACTCGAAATTTCCTATACCTGTGGATTTCTATTTGTAACTTGAATTTTTTGTAACTTGGAGCGTTCGTAACTCAAGGTGACACTGTATAAGCAGCACAGCTTTTGCTTACATTCAACAGATTCAGTGGGCCTACTCTAGTTGTGGCTCACTATACCAAGCAATGGGACTTCAGCCATTATGACAATATCACCTTTTTTGTTTGAGAGAATTTGCCCAGTTTTGGAGTGTCTCTATTCCAGCCTTAGGAAACTTCAGGTTAAACAGTAAGCACTGACTGAGCACTTAGTCATAGCTCTGAGAGACCTGGCAGCCAGATCGGACATGTTCATGAGGAATAAGATTTCTTGTTTTCAGTGGGATGTCTCCCCTATTTGCATGCTTCAGAAAAACCTTTAGAGATGGGAAGGGAAAAATAATGTCTTCTCAACGTGGCCGTTCTATATTTAATTTGTGGATTTTGCTCATTGCAAGCATCAAGGTTAACCAGTTAACATTTTAACCTAATTTTACTCACTCGGTGTTACAAGGTTTTCTCATGTAAATCCCTGTTAATTGTCACAATGCCCTCTTTCTAAGACGCCACAAGCAGGACAGTTTCCCCTTCCTTGTTAAGGTTATCTCTCACAGCCTGATTTCTCTGGTATCTCATTGAAAGGTTGTTGGGATAGATGGTGAAATTTGGGTGCATTTGGAGGTGAAAAGATGTTATGTATTTACCACAGAATAGGACACTGCCCTTTAATTCATTGTTTTAAAAATACAGTACTCTGTACAGTGCTGATAAACAGGTTACTGGAGAAAAATAATCATCAGAAGATTGTCCTTGCCCAATTCTTTCATTTTTAAGAAACCTCTGTGGGGGTGTGGGGGGTGTTGTGTCGTTACAGTCGTGACCGACTCTTTGTGACCCCATGTCCATGGAGTTTTCTTGGCAGAAGTACTGGAGTGGCTTGCCAGTTCCTACTCCAGGCGCCTACAGCGCCTGGTATTCCCTAGTGGTCACCCATTGAAGTACTAACCAGGGCCGACCCTGCTTAGCTTCCGAAATCAGGCGAGATCGGATGTGTTTAGGGCATCTAGGCAGCTGCGGGTACAGCACAATAATATATGAATGCAATCGGGCATTTTCCTAGGAAGACCAAACATGAGATCGGTTAACTCTCTAAAGGAAGCCATGGGTTTGAGTCTGCAGGTGTTGACCAGGGCTGTTGAGCATAGGACATTTTGGAGTTTGTTCATTTATTGGGTCAGCATACGTCAGAGGTGACTTGACAGCATATGTCAAAAAACGACAACAATTGGGCATAGGTTTGCAACCTTCATTTCCAATAAGACCCTTTTTCCAGACAATCCAACACAGAAATGTTTAAGTCGCTAAGACATCCTCTGCACATCAAGCCAAACCATTTTCTTTTCCAACTTTAGACCAAGTTTAGAAGACAAAGTGTGTGGCAATAATGAAAACAAAGTTGTAATGTGCCTGCAGGCTGCATATCCATTTGAGGTCATAATTCATAGAATCGTAGAATCGTCAAAACGGAAGGGACCTATAAAGCCACCAGGTCCAGGAGCCTGTTCAAGGCAGGAATCCAGATCAAAGGATATCTGATGGGTGGTTGTCCAGATTTCGCTTGAAGGCCTCCAGTGTTGGAGCACTCGCCACCTCTTGAGGCAATCTGTTCCACTGCCATAATTAACTATTAATTCTGCCATGAATTCTGCTCATTTTAATTCTTATTAATTTAGCAGTTTAAATCAGGTTGCTTATTAAGAGAAAATATTTATTCCTGTGTGGATTTCTTATTTGCTGCCCAAGCAATCCCACTGCAGTTCATCATCATCATCATCATCATATGCTGTCATGTCAATTCTGATTTACGGTTGCCCTTTCCAGGTTTTTCCTGACTACTCAGAAGTGGTTTGCCATTCCCTTCTTTTAGGGGCACCCAAGGACTGTCCAGCTTTGTCTGTGGAAAAATCGGGTGGTAAGTAAGTAAGTAAGTAAGTAAGTAAGTAAGTAAGTAAGTAAGTAAGTAAATAAATAAATAAATAAATAAATAAATAAATGTGCCATTTTCACACTGGGAATGGAAGCTACAATGGTAGGGGGTTTGTGGTCTCAACCAGCATGTTAACTTGTGTGAATATTAACCTGCACAGATGTTTGGCGTTGTCTCTGAGGGGTGTTTGTTTCTGGCCTGCTTCAGGCTCCAATTTTGAGTTTATCTCTTTCATGTTTTGGGTGGCAGCCAAACAGTAGGAGGCTGTGGAACGCAAGGGTAAAAAAAAAAAAATAGAACACACATTTGGCATTCATACTGGAAGGATTTGAGAACACCAGGCTTAGTTCGTGTGTTAAATCGGGGCCCATTTGTGTGGTTTGAAGACACACCTTTGTGTGGCAGAATTAAGCCTGGAGTTTGCGTAGCACAGTGGTTCAAAATTAGAACAAAACTGGGGCAGAGGTTTGGGGAAGAGATGGCTGGGAGGGATGGGGGTGGAGAGAGAGTTAACATGCAGCTCTACTCCCACCTAGAGCCAGTGATTTTTCTGGAAACTGGTGCCAGGAAAGAGGAACAGCCCCAAGTAAATAGCAAGAAAGACCCAGTTAGGAGGTCTGACTCCTTGCCTGATAGGGAGATAGGGTGTCAGCTGACTTAGCCCAGATTCAGCATCACGGCTGAGATAAGGATATCAAGCTTGATGCCATCAGCTCTGCAGCCTGTATTTTCTTTGGGGGCCTTGATTGCTCTTCAGAGGCTTCACATGCCCATAAAGCAGCTTTGTTTGGGAGTCTATTGGCAGCCATACAAAGATCCCTCTGATGTGAAAGCCAAGGCCTTTTTATAAATTGAAGAGCTCAGACTGCCAGAGGATGCCGCTTGTTCATACGACTGTTCAGTTAAGACAGCTTCCCTGTTTTCAGCCCATGAAGGCAACGTCTGTAATTCCATCCATAAGGTATTGAGCCCTCATTGAAGATGAAATGCTAAGAATATGGAGAGCCAAAAATTGCATTATTCAGCCTTAGAAAACATTTGTTTATGTTTAAATTAGAGGAATGTAATAGTCCTTTTCAACCAGTACTCAAATGGTCCATTCCGGAGTGAATCAATTCAGTGAACACTGCAAACCATGTGGTACAATAATCATTTTAACATGGATTATTTCTTTCAGATTTGACAAGACTTGTGGTTGAACATGGTGGGACTTCACCCCAAAATTTCAGAGTGTGGCATTGCCACTCCATTCGGACTGCTTAGAGTGCAAGGAAATTGATCAAACGCAGTATTATAAGCAGTTGCAGAAATGACATCAACAGAGCTACAAAAATGGCAATATTAGGAACAGCATTCATATCACACTGATATTTAACAGAAACAGGTTATTGGTTAAAATTGGTATCCGCTATATAATATCAGTCAATGTTTTTATAATTCTGATTGATCGTGCCTTTTGCTGCTGCTGCTGCTGTTTAATAATAATAATAATAATAATAATAATAATAATAATAATAATAATA
>JAHTLZ010003547.1:31231613-31251641 GCA_023846285.1 Phrynocephalus versicolor | reverse complement strand
ATAGATAGATAGATAGATAGATAGATAGATAGATAGATAGATAGATATTGTGCTGCTCTTCTTCTCCTGGAAGTGATGTGAGTAAGTTGGGTCTCGGATTTACCGAGGCCTCTTTTGTAGATGACGTGACAGTCCCCAGCCTGCTAGGGGCAACCCAGCTGGCTTTTCTTCTAAAGACACACGGCACCTGCACCTTGCTAGCATAAAACCAAGCAAAATGCTATCCGGGAGTTCCTTTATCCACAGGAGAACCTTTGTTCTGTGGGATAAAGGCCTGGTTGGATATCCAGTCTTAGCATGAGCTAATAGTGACCTCTAGTGGTTACCTTGATTATTTCCAGGCAGGAGATGAGCATTGCCTTGATTGTGTTTGTTGTGTCATTACAGTCGTGACCGACTCTTTGTGACCCCATGTCCATAGAGTTTTCTTGGTACAAATACTGGAGTGGTTTGCCAGTTCCTACTCCAGGCGCCTACAGCACCTGGTATTCCCTGGTGGTCTCCCATCCAAGTACTAACCAGGGCCGACCCTGCTTAGCTTCCAAAATCAAGCGAGACTGGATGTGCTTAGGGCACCTAGGCAGCTCTTTGCCTTGATCAGAAGAAAGCAAAAACCTTCATATAGAGTGCAAGCTTTTGAGTTCACCTGGGTTCTTCTTCAAATGGGATAGGAGGCAAAAGCAAATCAAATTTCAGTGAGTTACCAAAACAAAAAGAGAGAGAGAGAGAGAGAGAGAGAGAGAGAGTCAACATTACCCATTTCTGCAATTAATAATTGGGCATGAGTAATGTGGATAGAGGGATGCTCTTCTCCCTCTCACAAAATACCAGAACCAGGAGACATCCACTCAAATTGAGGGCTGAGAGAGAACAGACAAAAGAAAAAAAAATTTACCCAGTGTGTTGTTAGTCTGTGGAACTCCCTGCCACAGGAGGTGGTGATAGCATCTGGCCTGGATGCCTTCAAAAGGGGACTGGACAGATTCCTGGAGGAAAAATCCATCATAGGTTACAAACCATGGGGATATGTGTAATCTCCAGGCGTAAAACTGGGGCACTTCAAGGGCCAGAGGCAGGGGAGTGGTATCAGGAGACAGATATCTAGGCTCGTGCACTCCCAGCGGCAGTTGGTGGAGCCACTGTGAGCTGGGCTAGATGGGCCTTTGGCCTGATCCAGCATGGCTGTTCTTATGTTCTTATGCAATTGAATTTGCAATCCTCACACTGAGAACTGGATTCTGGCTTGATTAACTTTCATGCTTTCCTTTGCTAGCACAACTTTTCTGTTTCCCTCCCTTTCCTTGGGGAAGCCCTCATGCCCATCTGTCAGGGCAGAGTGGGTAATAGACCAGACTGATTACCCTGGGTACCAAAATGGTTGGATATGTCTTGCATAGCATCAGCATCTCTTGCCAATGCAGAGTGCGGTGGTGCTCCTATCTACTCTGCTGACTATGGGTGTTCTTAGGGAAGCAAAGGGTGGGGGAGGGTAATTGAAGGCTGCTTACATTTCAGTGCTAGTAGGCACAACTGCCAAAGAATAAGTCTTATGGAATGCAACAGGATTTTTTGGCATGTGAAACAAAGGGGACAGTGCTGCAAGGCTTACCTAAGTTTATCTACTTAGCTACCCATAAGCCCATTAGACTCCATAGTATTTAGTACTGTTTACATGGTACAGAGCTGCCCAGTAAGTACATGTGTCATGGTGTCGGAAGAAAGAAGGGAGCACTTTCTGAATTTCTGTGTCACAGGCAGTTGTTAGTCTCACTCAATGGGAGCATGGCAGGAAAGTGATTTGATCGCTAAGATATAATCAATGCTGGCTAATGCCTGTCCATTAATTGTGGAGTGGAAGGAAGTATCCTCAAGCAACTTAGACTAACCCAAAAGCCTTTGCCAGGAATCTCACCATTAGTAAGGAGTCAGTATAAAAGTCCCAAGACCAGAGCGGAGTGTGGCAGAATCAGATCAGCTACCTGTAAATCATCAGTAGAGTAGACTGACTGAATCAGTGGGGATTTCGTGAATGGACTCCTCCCTAAGTTCCATTGATTCAATGGCCCTACTCTTGTGGTGACTGGATTTCAACCCATGCATGTGCTCAATCTCCAGCGGAGAAAAAGAAACATAACAGGGTAGAGTGAAATGTGTCGCCTAGAGAAACACGCATCTGGCTGACTGCAACCCTGAACAGGACCTTCCCTGTTAGGAAATGAAGATTTCCTGCAGTACCTCCCTTCAGGTTTTGCTAGCCCCAAGGCTTTTCAAAAACCCACTATAGGGTGAATCCTGTGTCTGGAATTTCACTACACCAGTGAGAACGGGGTAATGGATTTCATTTAGGACCAGGTCCTCCTTTGATGGAAGAATTGATGTGATCTTACATAGGAAGAAAGATACAAACACAATGATTTGTACAGAGGAGAACTGGGGGACGTATTATTCATGTCACTCTGTGCAAATAGTGCTTAGCGCTATTTTGACTCACTAGTATACAGGCCATATGATGACCCAGTGTAACCAAGGAAGCCTTGGTCACTCTTGAAACCCTCACCCCTGGTTCAGTTATCCTGAGGACCTTCCTTCTCTCTGGCAAGTCCTTCACCTTTCTCCACAAGAGTTCTGCTAATATTTCCCGACCTGGGTTCCCTTCAGACATTTTGTATTACATAGCCTATCATCTCCAACCATTGGCCATGTTTACTTGTTAGATGATAGTCAGAAAAATATGTTGTATTAGGTAGAATAGGTTTGTCTGCATGTGTTCATATGTATATTTAATTTAATTCATTTGTCAAAATGGATTCCATTATATAATACTGAGTTGCTATGACACAGGTGTACAGATTTTTCTAATTAATACCAGGTGTACAGAATGGATACAATGGGTAAAGTTGATGCAATGTAGATGCAATAATAGCGTAATGTCACCAGATTTATGATTGGCTGTCATGAGTATAAAAGTGCACCAGAAATCAGTACTCTTTGGACCTTTGGTAAGAAGGTTCCCATGCTGTCATGCTTTATGTCTGTAGAATGTCATGCTGATATACTGTCTCTGCGTTACTATGTCATGTGAGGTTGAAACTCTGTACTGTCTGTCTGTCTATAATATAGCTGCTTTTAAGAAACTCAACTCTGGCTGCTTCATGTGGATTTGTCTCCCTAAATTCTTGGCTTCTGCTGGCAGAATAAATCACTAAACTCTGTCAGGAGTGACTTGTAGTATCTATGGAGCCCGGGGAGGGCACCAGATTCAGGAAGGAACATGGACATGTGTTCCTTCCTGAGCCTTCCTCAACATGGAGAGCTCAGCATACAACAGGAAATGGAGCTTATTAACATCTTTTTTTCTGGCACTGCATTCACTTCAAAAACCCAAAGCAATAACAGAAGACAAGTCAAGTTTTATGTGTGGTAGAAGCTAGGCTGTTCCTATGCTGGGTGGTGACTCATGAGCAGCTGGCTTCTAAACAAATCAATCAGCTCCCTCAAAGCTGCCATTAATGCATGGGGGGAAATAATGTCCACAGATCTCTCGCTGGTTGATTGTCTTTGTGGTGATTATATCAGCGGCGCTAGACAGTCTTGTAAAACTGAAGATATCCTGCAGTCTTCAGTATCAAATAATTCAAACTGATGCTGATTTTCTCTTTATTAACTATGAGAGACCATATGTCAGTACCTCCAGCATTTGAAGTAAGACAGGCTACAGAAGTCCCTTTGTTAGTGCTCCAGAAACACTGCTGCAATGTTCATGGCGGGTTACCCACAACTTCAGCCTGCTCACATTAAAAAGAGAGGCTTATAACAAAACATGTTGGAATGTACTCTCCCATTTAAACCTGAAATATTTTTGTTAAATATTTTGCCAGAAATCAAGAAAGTTAAAAAGAAATATTTACTAATGCATATGATAACCTATAGGTTCCTCCAAAGCTGCTCTTTGATTATCTGTTATTTTTAATTTACTGTTTCCTCTCAGATACTCTTCCTGTTTTTCTTTTGAAATCTCTTTTCTTAGATATAAGTTTTGATAATACTGTTTAACAATGTTTTTCATCTCTCCCTCTTCATACCTTTCATTCCCCTCTTTATCCCTTAATACTTGTATACATGTCCTCTCTTTTTCTTTTCTCAGTCTATAGGCTAACCACCTCCCTGGCTTGTTTGCATTTTCGAAAAAGTTTACCCTAGCAAACTTCATATTTTTCGCCATTTCTTCTGTCCAGAGGGTATTTAAATGATGTTGCTTCATTTTAAGCCTTGCTCTTATCTCCTCTTTGGGTTTTTTTGTTTAAGTTCTTTCTCAAGTTCTTTTATTGCCTTTTCTGGTTCTTTTTCTTCTTTTTGCTTTTCTCTCTTCTTTTTTGCTGCCATCTTTAATAAGATTCCCCGTGCAACTGCCTTGGCAGCATCCCATACCATACACATTGGTATGTCAGGAGATATGTTTTCCTTGAAATAAAAACTCATTTCTTCTTTAAGTTGTATAACTAATTTTTTATCTTTAAGTAGAGAGCTGTTGAGTTTCCATTGGGGATTTTTCTTTCGAAGTCCTATCTTGGCTAAAATGGGATTGTGATCAGCAAATGTGTTGGGTAAAATTTCTATTTCTTTAAGTTCCCTCATAATGCTAATTGATATCCAACACATATCTATCCTTGACCATGATCTGTGTCTGTGTGAATAAAAAGTGAAGTCTCTGCCGGTGGGGTTTCTAGTTCTCCATGCATCTACTGAACCTAATTCTTCTGCTGTTTGTAGAAAACTTTGAGGGATTAACTGCCTCCTACCTTCTCTTCCCTTCCCCTTTTCTGATTTTGTATCTTTTTTTTTTCCACCACTGCATTGAAATCTCCAACTATCATATGTTCCTTCTGATTGGCTGTGACCAGTTCTTGTTCTAGAAGCTTATAAAAAGGATCTCGTTTTTCATTAGGTGCATATATATTTACAATTAAAGATTTTTTGCCTTCTCTCTATATCTCTATCATTAGAATTCTAGCATTATCTGAGGCAAAGACTCATTTTGGGTTCCATTCTTTTTTAGCATAAAATCTAAAAAAACAATATGACCAGAGGGAGTCTAGAAAGCTATTGCAAGGACTTCCTTCACCAAATATTGGAAAACAGCAGAGATGCCGGAGCATCAAGAACTGTTGGATAAATATCTTGAAATGGCAGAGATGGACATACTGTCAGAACTGCTCAGAAAGAAAGACTTACACAAAGCAAGAGAAAGTTGGAAACCACTATATGACTATTACATGAAAGAAGCCCGGAATTAACATTACTCCATTAGTAGTTTACTGTAGATCTATAACCTGGTTTAATATCAAAATTGGAATGATGTGATCTTTTAAGAGCATAAGAACATAAGAAGAGCCATGCTGGATCAGGCCAAAGGCCCATCTAGTCCAGCTTCCTGTATCTCACAGTGGCCCCACCAAATGTGTTTGGGAGCGCATGAGACTAGATATCTGTCTCCTGATAGCACTCCCCTGCATCTGGCCCTTGAAGTACCCCGGTTTTAAGCCTGGAGATTACACATCTCCCTCACAGTTTGTAACCTGTGATGGACTTTTCCTGCAGGAATCTGTCCAATCCCCTTTTGAAGGCATCCAGGCCAGATGCCATCACCGCATCCTGTGGCAGGGAGTTCCACAGACTAACAATGCACTGGGTGAAAAAATATTTTCTTTTGTCAGTTCTTACTCTCCCAGCCCATAATTTGAGTGTATGTCCCCTAGTTCTGGTATTTTGTGAGAAGGAGAAGAGCTTCCTTCTATCCACTTTACTCATGTCCTGCATTATTTTGTACGTCTCAATCATATCCCCCCTCAGGTGCCTTTTTTTCCAGACTAAAGAGCCCCAAATGTTCTAGCCTTTCCTCATAAGGGAGGTGCCCCAGCCCAGTAATCATTTTAGTCGCTCTCTTCTGCACCTTTTCCAGTTCCACTATGTCTTTCTTTAGATGCGGTGACCAGAACTGTACACAATACTCCAGGTGAGGCCTTACTATTGTTTTGTATAATGGCATTATAATGTTGACTGTTTTATTTTCAATCCCCTTTTTGATTATCCCTAGCATGGAATTGGCCTTCTTCACCACTGCCACACATTGGGTAGACACCTTTATTTTAAACATGTAGATTCCCCAACTCTGTACCTGTACCCTGTAGTTACCCTGGACCTGGAAAATAAATAAATTATATATACAGTGGTATCTTGTATAAAGGAAGTAATTTGTTCCAAATGTAAAAGTAACTCGGAGAGGAGTGCTTGTCTTGCTGGGGAGGATCAGGAGAAAGCATCCCCCTGCCTGCCTATCTTGGTATTTTCAAGACAAAAGTGAACAATACATTGTTGATGGAAAATGTTGTGTTTCCTATAGCTGCTGTGAAGATCTACAATTCACCACAATTCCAAAAGCTAGTAAGCAGTCACGCATCTATGCCTAGTCAGCTTCAGATCAGAACCAACACACACACACACACACACACACACACACACACACACAAAATGATCAAAATTAATTTCTCAACAGAAAGTTTCCATCATGTCTTAATCTTGTAAGGGAAAGAAGAACAAGCAACATGATGTGTTCCCAAAGTTATCTACTGGGTTTGCATTAACCATGATCTATTGTCACACCATAACTCTTGAAGTAGAGTTGACTGGTGAGAAACTCTGATTTTAAACAGATGGCACATGATCCCCTTAATGCTAGTCAAACACTTATGCTTGGTGAGCATGGTTAATAATGTGCCTTTCTGTTCTCCTGCTCAGACAACCCCACCTGAATGCATCATGTCTTGCATGCATCCTATACTCCTTATGCCCAAGAGGTCTTCATTACATGGAGTATGCAGGCCTCCTCAGCTGTGGTTGGACTGCAGCTTCCATCACCCTAAACATGGGCTTATTTTGATGGGGATGACTGAAGACCCATACTTGGAAAGAACAAAAGGCAACAACAATTTGTAGGAGCCAAGACACAATTTGTGACATCGTTTTAGAATGCCTTTCATCTGTATTTGATGGCTTTATCTTTGGCTGATGTTTTTACAATTCATTCTCAAGTAGAACTTTTTTTCCTTCGAACATATTTCCACAGCTGGCAAATCAAATTTTTAAGAATGCACACATAAAATATTATCCAGTATGAGATTACTTGTTCTAGCACAATTTGAAGAAACTGGATGTCCATGCAAAGGCAAAAAGCACGGACGGAGAAATTAATTCCTATCTTTCTTAGGAACATGTGATGTTCACAATGTGGGTAATCAAAGTCCTGAATAGCAAAGAGTTGCTTCTTAAAACCAAAAAGAAGAAAAAGAAGAGTAATGGAGACCACAGTGTTACACAAGGCTGTTACACCACAACATGCTATCTTGATTTGGCACAGTTAAAACTACACTGCTCCAAACTGGAGTATTTCTACATTGCTCCGGTTTGAATCACAGCCTATTGTACACTTCTGTGGTGATTAGGCATCCTGTTGGAGACCACCGATTGTTTTAGTGCTCCTGGCCACACTAGCCACTCAATCTGATGCAATTTTCCAAAGTTTTCCATAACGTGCATGTACAGAAATAAGCATGATGGGACCTAGTGTGAGTTGTTAAGCTGAATATTAAGTGCACATTTCAGCCTTGTATTAGACTTTATCTGAGGTATGTAGAGGAATAGTCATAGCAAGCTAGCAGCATGGAATATAGTTAGCTACCATTGGTCAGTTATGTCATGTGATATCTGGAAGCTTCAAGCAAGAAGACAAGAGGACAGAGAGAAGCCATGATTGTGCTTAGGATCACTTTGGGCAACGGAGCTCACCACAGTTAGGTAGAGTAGGAAAAGTTAGCTTAAGAGAAATCTTGAATGTAATCAGTTAGTCAGGATGTCTTAGATTTTATTATCTTTAGGGAAATAAAACTATGACTGAGATCTGTTAAGGTTTTGATACTTTTTGATACTTTTTTGAATTCTTATTTTTGCACCTTAAGAATAGAAAACAAAATACAACTTTTGAAAAGTAACGTGGGCTCTTGTTTTGAAAAGAACCCGAAAAGTAAATCAGAAGGAAGAGAAGTTTTGGAATATTTTTTTCTCAGAGAAAAGGAATTGTCTTTACTTTTGACCTCAGCCAGTGCAACCCCTTTTGATTTACCATGCAATGCAAGCACAGGCACAAACATACTGTAGATATATTGTAGTCTGTTGTTGCTCTGCAGAGTTCTAGCTATTTCCAGTCTATTTCTTCTCCTTCTCCTCTTTCTCCTTCTTCTTGTTGTCTGAGCAGAGGTGCTCTAGAACTAAATACTGTATGGTAGTTTGTTTTTAATTAAAATACTTCAGGGCAACTCAGGAAAAAGACCTTAGGGGTGGATGTTCCTGCTGACCATCATGTCCAACTTTGTATATCATCAAAATATCAGCTACAGTCATTTTTCCTTCAGGTGTACTCTTAAAACTTTCCTTTTTACTTTTAAAACTTTCCTTTTTCACTTTGTGTGTCTAGAATATTGTATGCTTTTAAGTACTGTGGCATTTTCTTCTGCTTTGATTCAAAAACATTTGCCTCTGTTTCTTTTTTATTTATTTTCATTTAATTTATCATTATGAATTTATTCCAAAATTTGTCCTTTATTTTGTTTGGCTATGGGAAGTGTGCAAATCTAGCCCAATCTTGATGTGAAATCAAGGTCATTGTTCCACCGTCTACATCACAATCCTATGTAGTGTATTTACAAGCAAGTAAGAAGTGATGTCAGTGCATAATGTCACAAGAGAAAACAAAAGGCTCAAGCATACCCATGCACACCTAAATGTCTCATTTACCTTGAAAGTTCTGTTAGGGTTGCTACAAGTTGATTTTAATTTGATGGCATATAATGCACACAGTAAGTGAAACAGTCTACATCTAACTCAGATACTATAAATCTCAGTTCAGACAGAGAGCCAAGAGTTTTGGAAGACAAGCTTTCTAGACTCCCTCTGGTCATATTGTTTTTTTAGATTTTAGGAGTTTTGGTAATATATATACAGTACTGTACTGCCTTCTCTTTTGGGAAAAGATTTAATTGAAATCCATGGACTTACAATAAGAAGGTAACTGGAGGTTGGGCTTCTGGCCTGGGATCTAGAGAACATTTGTGCAGAAGTAATTAAGCACTCTTGAAATCAAAAGACCCATTCTACCAGTACACTCTCAAGGGTACTGTGTACATGTAATGCTCTGCCCTACAAGATCCTCTGTCCAAACCGTCATGCCTATTTGTCAACATAAATCATATTAAGACCATGAAATGTTTGGAAGGAGACTGACATGACTAAGACACATCCCTTCAGAGAAACAGTGGCACAAACCTCTTGCTCAGAAGTGGTTCCATGGACTACCCCACAGTCATGATGGTTTCAGGGCTTGTTTTCCCTCTGAGGAGTTCCACAAAAACAACTGGAATGTGTTGTAGGGATCTGTCCTTAGAAGTCATGCTAGTCATAATTTAGGTGTGTATTGATCAAACTATATAGCATTTGTATATTTTTTTGCTCATCTAGGAAGGACTTGCACTCTTTCCATTGTTTGCTGTCTGCAGATACTCTTTGAGAGTGAGGAGTCAAACCGAGGAAAACTACTTACTCCCAAGATATATAGAGATGATCCCTGCTTGAGCAACGCCCTTTTTTCTTCTCCTTCCAAAATATAAGACTTGACATCATGGTCCTCTCTCTCCTTCAAGATCCATCTGAGGAGCTTTCTGACCTGACTCTTGCTACAACACTGCTTTTGTTGATGTCATGATGGTAAGGTCCAGATAGAATGCAATAAGGATATAGGTGCCTGTTACTTTTCTTCTCTAAGACTAAAACATCAGAAGAACTGCCAGGATCACCCGTGCTAGCCAGGCAGGACACCTGGGAGTCCCAACCCCGAGGGAGGCCCGGAAAGTTGTAACAAGGAGTAGGGCCTTCTCGGTGGTTGCTCCCCAATTATGGAACCATCTACCTGCGGAAATTCGGCTGGCACCCTCGCTTCAAATTTTTAAAAAGCTATTGAAGACCTGGTTGTATAGAATGGCATTCCCTGATTCTTTAAACACTTAGGCACTATTTTTAAACCATTTTATCAAATCTCTTGCCATTTTTAGCTTCATTTTAGCTTCATTTTAGTTTTTGTTGTTGATTTATGTATATTTTACTTTATTTTGTACCTTGTATCTTGCTTTTTAAATTGTATTCCTTTGTTTGTAGTTACATGTTGTAAACCGCCCAGAGTAGCCCTCGGTCTAGATGGGCGGTATAAAAGTCAAATAAATAAATAATAAATAAAAATAAATCACAGGCACATGCAAAAATCCATTAGTAAGGCACAACTAAAGCAGGACCATTGAATCAGTGGGGATATGACTGCTTCATGAGTTCCACTGATTCAATGGGTCTACTCTAATTTCAACGTACTCCTGGGTTTCAGCCAGAGAGTCGTTAAGGAGAATGAAGAAAGGATCCCCCAGATTTCCCACAGAATCTAGAACATATGCACAGGCGGTGGCCTTTTTAAAGTTCTCCAATCTTAACTTTAAAATGTAATTAAAATGATTTGACCTGTCCCTTTGTAGTGTCACTTTCCCTTTCTGTCCTTGGTCACTGGATATATACTGTAGCTCTCTCCAGGGTGCTCTGGTCTTTTTGGTGCTCTGGATGTTTTAGGCTGCATCTCCCACGGTCCTTTACCACTGGCAATACAGGCTGGGAGTCTACTTCAACTCAGGGAGTTGAGGTCCAAAACATCTGGAGTGTCAAATGGTTCACCATCCCTGCTAACAATCCATATAATAATATCAAGTCAGTTCCAAGTTAGGGTGAACCTTTTCCGGGGTTTTCTAGGCAGACAAGTGGTTTACCATTCCCTGGCACTCTGGAGCTTTCCCAAGGCCACACAGGCTGGCTTTTTTCCCTGGAAGCCCAGTGGCTCTGCAGCCAGATACCTAAACCACCAAGCCATCCAACCAGCAGCCCATCTGTATCCTGATGCATTGAGTCTTTCCACAGAAGTAACAGGGGGATCCTTTTAAGTGCAATTACACCTGAACCTCTTATACACAGGGTTGGTGGTGGTGATGGTAGTGCTAAAAAAACTCCTTTCCCCACCCCCACCCCCACCCCAAAAAAGACTAACCAAAGCTGAAACACAATAGCCCCCTCCCCAGGGGCTAAATTTCAGGTATAAGTAATGAAGGAAGGGGTAAAGAGAGTTCTGCTAAAAGAAGACAGCAGGAATACTTGCAATAAGGATCAAAGGTACAATTAAATGAGGGGAGACAAAGGGGAAAGCTTTAAGAGTTAGAGTATTTGATCTCCTTAAATGTTTATATATCCTCAGAGATTTCATAACATCTGAGCCATGCCCTTCCCTGAAGTAGCTACTTACACGCATGGGCGAAAAACCATAGGCAAGATCAAGAGAAAATGTCCAACCTGGCTTCCACCGAGGTGGCCTGTAAGGACCACCAGCCATTGATTTGGGGGCATTGCCCTTTGCCCTCAAGGGAGCCTGACTGCTTGAATCCTTGCTGGAGAACTACTGAAGCCCACTCTTGGCTCCTCTTCCGAAAGGTAGGGATGCCTTGCATTCTTGCCAATGGGCTCACTTTTTAATCATCGAGGGCACTCAATGAAACAAATAAAATGAGTTTTAGGTGACGGCTCTTCCCAGACATCAACTTGCCTTCCACGAGGCTCCTGTTGCGACAAGTTGCCTCCGCCGCACAGGTATGTCTCTTTCTTCTGAGGGCAGCAGATGATATACACTTGCACAGTGTTGTGGTTTTTAATTACTGTTTTGCTGGCTTAGGTGCCTGGAGAGCCTGGCGCCGAGGGTGTGATTACGCCGTCTCCCTACCTGGCCTCCGAGACATGGTGGGGAGATGTTCTCACACTAGGTGGCGCTCAAAGGCAAGGTCAGGCCCTCCCTGTTGTCGCATAGACGTCCCTTGCACTTAATTTCCCCAAAAACGACACAGAAAAACACACGATTGAAAATGTCACATACAAGTGCCCTTTGTGTAGTTGCGACAGCAACTATGTATAGACAATGCAGCTGTTCTTGTGTACAGACTGAATGTACAGGCTGAGAGGTTCAATATAGTTCTGTATCTTGGAGTTTAAAGATTATTTATTCTCACTTCATTGGAAGCCTTAAGAGATCTTTACTTCTTTGAGGACATGAAACTGATGGGTTTCCTTTCCTGCATCCTCCACCACTACCGTAGATGCTGTTCAGTTCAGAGATGAACAAGTCAAGGACCTTAAAGACTGTTCCCACCCCAACCCCAAAATCCCCCCCCCCTAGCTCTGTTAATCTCACAGCACAAAAACCCACAATGTCTTATCAAATCTTAAGTCCCCTCTCTCTCAAGTAGCAGAAGGAGCCCAAATACAAGATGGAAAGAAGCACAGCCTTCGGTATACAAGAGCAGTTGAGAAGAAAACATTTTGGAGATCGCTCATTCCTAGGGTTGCCACAAGTTAGAGGTAGTATGACTGTAGGGGAAAACAACACAGAATTTCATGCAAACTCCATGCGGTGGACTCCATTAGACGAGAGCTTGTGTGGGACAAAAACACATTAAACTTTAATATGGCAGAAGACTTGTTTTTTATTTTCCTGTGAAGTGGTGAACCTGGTCTCCTTCACTTTTGTCTTTTATCTTGTCTTTTTCTTTTAGACAGCTCACAAGCTTCTCAACACATTTTTTTCTTGGTCCAAATAATGAATTTATCAAGTGTTCCTGTTATTAATACAAAACACACCAACAAAATGCAAGTGCTCTTCCTCCTGTATGATTATTCTGACTTTCTTTTGCACAATGTTACAGTATTTTGAATAAGTGATGGTGCCTCTCCGGAGACTGCGACTGGAACCCTAAGCAAGGGAGTGAGACCTATTGTATACTGTGGGAGTTAATTCCAAGTAAACATTATCAGAAGTCTTCTGGGTGACTTGTTCTGACTATGTTAGGAGAAGTTTGGTTTGGTCTGCCCTGGTACCATGGTGTTATCTGATGCAGCACTGCTCTCTAAGTCACTCCATTCAGCCCATGGGGGTTTCACATTTGTGGGTGGCCACCACGCCTAGAGAGTCCTAAAATACTACCACCAGTGGTAGCTGCAACATTCTGGAATGTATTGCCCACAGATATGCTTACACCAGTCTCTCTCTCTCTCTCTCTCTCTTCTGGCTTTGAAGAAATGGGGGGGGCGCAGAGATTAGGGTTTGTAGAGGCCTCCAGAAACATCTTAAACCTCAGACATTCTGGTGGATCCATGAACTGGATACTGATTTCGATTACCCACCTAGATTTATTTTTGTATTTGTATTTGGGTTTGTTTGTTTTTTACCGTTTTGGTCTGGAACTCATTTGTAATGTCTCTGTGGAGAGGGGAGGGGGGGGATGTTTTTAAGTGCTGACAACCAACTAGAGTAGTGCTTAGCAGTAGATGACCAGGGTAGAAATATAATGAAAATAAATAAATAAATAAATAAAACTGCTGTGCCTTTTCTCACAGACATAAGCCCAGCACATAGGCTTTTAGAGTATGAGCATTGGAGGGGAGGAAGTGTTATGTTGCTTTTTGCTTCTTCTTTTTTTAACCCATCCCCCAAGCTTTAACTGGGGGGACTGGGGTGTTCTTTCTCTTTCTCTCTTTGGCATGGATTTCCACCCCGACCCCCGCCGGGCCCTTTCTTCCCCCCACCCCCCACCCCGCCCCTCGCCTCCCTTCCCCAGCACGTGTCATCTGCGTGGCGCCTCCGCTGCCCGGGGAAGCCAAGAGGAGAAGGCGGGGGGGGGGAGCGGGGCGCGCCAGGGGGCGGGAGGGCTGGAAAGAAGAAAGCGGAAAGAATCCCAAGGTGGCTGAGCCAGGGGATTGGCTGTTGCTAGGTGACGTGGCCCTCTGCCACGTGACTGGTGTTAAATGCCCGCCTGGCAGCCTCCAAGAGCCGCAGACAATCGTAAAGCCGCGGCTGGCGAGGCGAGGCGAGGCGGCGGAGAGCGCTTTGCTTGCTGCTCCTTGGCTGCCCAGGGGTGCTTGGCGAGGCCGCTGCTGCTGCTGATTCAGCTTCTCCTCCAGAAAACCCAAGCCAGCCAAAGGAACTTGGAAGTCAGGCCCGGCGAGGATGGCGACTTCCCACCCTTGCCCTTCAGCGATTCCCGCAACGGCTGCGGCAACAACACAAAGGCACCCCCAGTGATCTCTTCCTTGGAGAGCACCAAGGGAAAGGCGGGCAGAAGAAGAAGAAGAAGAAGAAGAAGAAGAAGAAGAAGAAGAAGGAACTTTTCGCCTCCGCGCCCGCGGTGGGTTTTTTTCCCCCTCCCGCTGCCCTCCTGAGTCCTCGGAGCCAGGGAGGTTGGGAGAGGGGGGGCGGGGAGAAGGGACCAACAGGATGACTGGAGTTTTTGACAGCCTGGTCTCAGATATGCATTCCAACCAGATTACCTCCAGCAGTTACCACCAACACCAGCCGCAGCCGCAGCCGCACAGTTTGCACAAGCCGCAAGAGTCTCCCACTTTGCCCGTGTCCACGGCCACCGACAGCAGCTACTACACCAACCAGCAGCAGCAGCAGCAGCAGCAGCACGGAGGGGGAGGGAGCGCAGGTAGCAGCAACGGAAGCAGCGGGTCCCCTTACCCCCAGATGGGTGCCTACCAGTATCACCCCAGCGCCGGGATCAGCACGGTGCCCTACTCGGCCAAAGCCGGCAGCTACGACCTGGGATACTCCGGCCCTTACAGTTCCTATGCAGCCTACGGGACAAGGACGTCGCCCATCACTCACGATCCCGGTAAGGCGGCCTTTTCTGCGCGGGGCGGAGGAGAGAGGTGAGGCGGCGGATGGACCCGCGGGTTCTTGGGCTGCTGCTCCCCCACCCCCACCCCACATACCCCGCCGTGATTAAGCCAAGGTTATGGACTCGAGTAGGCAGGGAGGGAACAGCGCAGGGCCGAGTGATCTCTTCTGATGCTAGATTCCCCCCCCCCCCCACTGTTCTCTCTCTCTCTCTCTCTCTCTCTCTCTCTCTGTCGAATACAGAGATAGTAGGCATTGTAGCGCCTTTCCTCGGATTCAACTTAAAAGTTCAGCTCCCACCATGTGGACGGGGGAGCGGGGAGCGGGTTGGGCCGGGCCTTCCGGGTTATTCCTCATCTCTTGTTTCGTTTTGGGTTGCTTTTCGTTTTCGTTTGCAGCGGAGAAAGAAGAAGGCGAGCCCGAGATCCGGATTGTCAACGGGAAGCCCAAGAAAGTGCGGAAGCCCAGGACGATCTACTCCAGTTTCCAGCTGGCCGCCTTGCAGCGGCGTTTCCAGAAGACCCAGTATCTTGCGCTGCCGGAGAGAGCCGAGCTGGCCGCTTCGCTCGGCCTCACCCAAACTCAGGTAAGGGTGTGGGGTGGGGGGGCGGAAAGTGGGAAGAGAGAGAGAGAGAGAGAGAGAGAGAGAGAGAGCCGCACCGCCGCCCCAGGCTGGCTGAGCCCGGCGGGGCGCAGGCTGACGGCGGCCCCCCGTGGGGATGGGGGGGGGGATGGAGACCCTGCCCTTTTCTTTGGCACCCACCAGGTCGATGGGTTTATGGGAGTGGAGTCCAGGCAGAGGGGTGCCAGCTGGGCTAACGTGGCTGATGCTGGTTTAGACGAGTTCCACGCGTCCGTGGGTTTCCATCCTTTAGTTACTAAACTAAAGGATGGAAAGTTTAGAAGATCGGGCTTCCCGCCAGAGAAAAGGCTCTTTCCTCCACCAAACGCGTGTCAAGTCAGGCCGACGGAGCAGAAAGGAAGGGAATGGTCCCTAAGCCCTGTGTGTCAAATGCCTGGTTTGCGCGATCCCTCTAGCGTTTGCCCCCCCCGCCCCGCCCCGTCCGAGCCCCCCTCGATTTCAACGGAAAGTCCCGATTGCTTGCTTGGGGGACGCTTCCTTTGGAAACAACGGGACCTGTTGACGTGGGCGTTGATTTTCGCCGAATAAGGCGACCTGAGACTCTTCCCTGGGTTCACTTGCCCTGATCTTGTTTCGCTGCGGACAGGGATCCACAGGAACTTAAAAAAAGGAAAACTTTAAACCGATTTAGCCCCTGGAAGAAAACGGAACCTCTTCTGCGTTTCAGCTGTTGTGGGGGAATTCCCACACTCTATCAGATAATTTTCATTTTGGATGAAATGAAATCTGGTGCTAGGGTGTGTGTGTGTGTGTGTGTTTCCCCCTCCCTCCCTCTGCGGAAACTGGCCCCTCCCCGCTTTCGCTGGCTCATTTCGTGGGTATCCTCTCGGGGCAGCCGCCCCCTGAGCATGAATGAGGCCATCCCTGTTTTTCTGGCGACGGTCAATACTGTCGTTGTGAAGGACAGGCGCTGAAGCAAAAGGATGCCATTTTGTGGGGGTAGTAGGACCCCTCTTTCTCTCAAGTCGTGGCCCTCGGAAGTCAGTCCTTCTCTCGGCGTTACCTCCGAGTATGCCCGTCTAACACGGGCTGGCGTTGGCAGAACTCTTTTGGGCGGGCGCCCGAACTCTTTCCGAACCCTGCCCGCCCAAGAAGGGCGCCCCTCGCCCCTCGCCTTCGAAATCCCTCGCGCGGGAAAACGGAGGGAAGACGTTGACCCTCCTCAGGCAGAGCACGCCTCGCCACCCCGAAGGTGGCGCCCCCCTCCCCGGGGGGGGGGGGAGAGAGAGGCCCAGGCGCCGTCCCTGAGGGGCGCGGGCTCCCGAGCGCCTCCCCAGCCTCGCTCCCCTCACGGGCGGCTCCAAACCACATCCCCCTCCGGCCCTCCAACCCACGAAACCAGAGGGACTGAGGGAGGCGCGGGACGGGGACGGGGACGGGGACGGGGGGCGAGGCGGTGGCGGAAAAGAGAGGCGAAAGGCCTCAGCCCGCGCATAAAAAAAACAAAAAGGCGGGAATATCTTGGCCATTCTGCGGGGCTAGCTGGAGGAGGACAGAAGGCGGGAAGGAGGCCAGCGGCACCGGCGTGTGGACGCTCGCCATGGCGGGGGGGGGGGCGGGTTTTTTGTGGCTTCTCCGCTGACTCGTCTCTCTCTTTTCTCTCCCTCCGTCCCAGGTCAAGATCTGGTTCCAGAACCGGCGGTCCAAGTTCAAGAAGATGTGGAAAAACGGCGAGCTGCCCGCCGACCACCACCCTGGCGCCGGCTCCCCTCCGCCTTGCTCCCCGCCCCCGGCCTCGGCCCCGCTCCCCTGGGACTTCGCTTCCCACCCGCCGCCGCCGCGAATGGGCCACGCGGGAAGCGCCGGCGGTGGCGGCGGCGGCGGCAGCAGCAGCAGCAGCAGCAGCGCGGGTTCGAGCCCCGGCGCTCCCAGCAGCGCGGCGGCCGCTTTCCTGGGGAACTACTCCTGGTACCACCCGGCGTCCAGCGCCGCCGCCGCCTCTCACCTGCAAGGCGCCTCCCCGATCCTGCAGCAAGGGCAGCCTCACCACCACCAGCAGCACCACCACCACCCCCCTCAGCACCTCCACCACCATCATCCCCACCACCACCACCACCCTGGCGCAGCTGTCACTGCGGGGACGATCTTCTAGCCCCCCGGGGGAGTTCGCCTGCCCTTTGGGCGCTCCCAAGCGGAGAGCCAAGGTGAAGGAGGGGGAGCTCCGGGAGGCCACCCACCCACCCTCAGATTCATTGGGTGTTTGTGTCCCTTACGGACCCAGGTAGAAACGAACCCATTTCTGGTGCTTTGCTGAAGGATCAAGCTCTTCCCTTACCCCCAAACCCGGACACCAGCAGCCCCTGACCTTCCGGCCCTTTATAGGTCAGGAGATGAGGAAGGAATCAGGAGGAGGAGGAATGAGCCTTGCCTGAAGTTTTGGGCCTAATCAGGGTCCGGTTACACTCCCCATTCCCACAACATCATACCTAGTTTCAAATTAGACCATCCTGATCCAGCAGGTGAGTCTGAAGTCTCTGGGAAACGCTCCCGATGACAAAACCACGGAAATCTGTGGTCAAAAACTTGCTCAAAAAATGAAAGCAATAGTTTTTTATGTTTGGGCCATCATGGCCACCCCAGGCCTTTTATATTCCTTTGGTACCCACTTGAGGTTGTAATCCTACACCCACTGACATGGGAATCAGCCTCATTTAACTCAAGGGAAATACTTCTGAAAAGAGGCAAAAGGACTGAAGAGTTAGTTCCCCCTTTGCCTTCAGCAAATATTACCCTTAAAAAGAAAGGGGGAGAAAGAAATCCACTATTCTCCCATTTCTCATCAAGTCACCAGTGCAGAATTAATTATTTAATTTTGTTTATTTTTGTAAACGTTGTTATAGGTGCCTTTGCAAATGACCTCATTTTGATGTTGGGGGAGGGGGGAGATGAATAATTTTTATATGTAGATATTTAAAATGAAAAGGAACCCAGCTGTGTTTAAATTTTCTTTTTTTAACTGTTTGCAGGATCTTTTTCTCCACAAAGAAAAATATGTTTGTACTAAAGCTGTTTTGTGGTCATCTCCCTCCTCTTTCTGTGTATAGAAAA
This sequence comes from Phrynocephalus versicolor, assembly GCA_023846285.1. Taxonomy (NCBI): domain Eukaryota; kingdom Metazoa; phylum Chordata; class Lepidosauria; order Squamata; family Agamidae; genus Phrynocephalus; species Phrynocephalus versicolor. The sequence continues at coordinate 31,233,093 of JAHTLZ010003547.1, read as the reverse complement.
GAAAGGGGAGGTTTCTCATTGGGCAGCTTTGCCTTTGCTTATGTTTTGTGAACCAAGATTTGTAAGTGCCATAATTTCTCCTCTTTCTCTCTGGGCAACATCCAAACCAACTTTTACTGTTCTGTTCCATACCTCTCCTCTTTGTTGTCCAAAAAGCATAAGCTACTGAATTTTCCCATTTTCCTCATTCATTTAAACAAACAAAAATGTATTTTCTTGGTTATTTATTACAGAAACAAGCATTTTTTTTAAAAAAAACCATTCGATGTTACTTTTACAATATGAAGAGATTATTTAAATAAATTATTGTTTGCACCCTAATTTGTTCAATGACAACTTCTTTTGTTTGTGTTTTGTTTTGGGTCCATGAACCCAACTCCACTTGTCAGTGGGGGCGGGAGAAGAACGCGCATTAGTGGGAACTCAGTTCATCCACATTTATGCCCATTCTCCATATTCAGCGGGTCTCCTCCAGTTGGGACTAACCATGAAGTTAAGCCTAGGAATGTAGTTGAAGCGGGTATCTATTAAAGTCGGACTCTTTCGGCCTGCTATCTCCCCTTTCAACCTGGGGGGGGGGGTTTCATTGGTTCTATTTTTTCCTCCCCTCCCCATCTTAGTAGTGCAGCGCCTTCTGGTGCTCCCTGCCTGCGGTCTCCTAAAAATTTGATCCCCACAATTTGTTCGGATTTTCCAATCAGGCGCCTTTGGGCATCCCGTCGTGTGTACACACGTGTGTGGTGGGGTTGTACTTGGCTCGGGGTGGGGGTGGGTGGGTGTCTTCCAAGGCTCTCCCTTGCCGCCCCCACAACCCCGATTGAGCAAACTAGAACAGAGATCAGGCATCTTTGAATTTGGGGAGGGTGGTGGTAAGGGGAGGTTAGGTCCAGGGGCGCCTTGCCGAGCTCCTCCTCCCCCCCCCATAAGGCGACGGGAGCCGCGGCCGCCCCCCTTCCCTTCCTCAGGCAGAGCATGAATCACTCAACGCGCTCCTCCTGGCTCGCCCAGACTCGGCCCCACCCCACGGCGCTCTGGCGCCACAGATCCTGGGGGAGCCCGGGACCGTCTCCCGGCGGCTTCCCGTGTGAGAATCGAGGCCGCGGGACGGCGAGGTGGCGTCTTGGACGATGTTGGGAACGAGCCGCCCTCGATGAGAGTTCAGCCTCCGGTGGACCACCCCCCCCACGACACGACACCGACCAGGTGGCACAGACGCCACGCGGAGGGAAAGAGCGGAGGGAGCCTCTCTATCCTCTGTGTACAGTTGAAGTACAGTATTTTACCAATTCCGGCTCTGGGATCTCCAATAATGGTTTCCTGCCCCACGACGAAACTGTGGCTTCATTCATGCATTTCCCATCGTTTCTTACAGCGGGAAAACGAGTGTCCACACACGCAGAGAGACTTGCCATGGCGATCCAGAAGCATGGATGTTCTTTCTTTCTTTCTTTCTTTCTTTCTTTCTTTCTTTCTTTCTTTC
>JAHTLZ010003547.1:31204185-31222414 GCA_023846285.1 Phrynocephalus versicolor | reverse complement strand
TATCTATCTATCTATCTATCTATCTATCTATCTATCTATCTATCTATGCTCAAGTGATGATTTCACCTCTTACAGGAGGGAGGAGGTCAAGTGAGACTAAAAAGAGAATTTCTGGATTCTTTTCTAAATGGGTCTTTCTAGCCTAGCCCTTGGCATCCAAGCCTGGGGGCATTAAAATGGTTGTGTGTGTGTGGGGGGGGGGGAATGAAAATTGCATAGACAAGTACCTTGGGATTGAAAAACAAGGGAGAGGATAGTGGCTCCTGCACACAAGGGGGGAGATGGCACATTTCCAATGTGAAAGGGAAGCAAGACAAAGGAAGTGGAGGCCACTCAGTGTCAAAGGGAAGATGGGGGGGGTAGACCCCACTTGCTCCACTCATGACAGACCCCGGCCCCAAGCAGCAAATCAACAAAGCAGGTGTTCACACATACCCCCCAGGAAGAACTGGGAGTGCAGTTTCATGGGTCTACTCCAAATGGGACTAAACCCTGGACTTGTTGGCACTTAAAAGTCATTATTTGCCACAAGATTCCCAGGAAGGCAGCCCACCTGGTCAGGTGTACTTGAGGTGGTGAGCTATAGCTGGCCGCCACCACCACCACCACCCAAAACAGCCACATGAGCGTTGGCATGGCACGGTTTCCCCTCATTCTCTCTCCTTTGGCAGCCTGAATCTTGTATATTGTTTAAACCCTCAAAAGCTGGTTAAATGACAGTTTGTGATGATCCAAATGGCCACTGGAAAAGGATCTGAATCCTAAATGCAGCTATCTATTTGTCAAGTAATACTGATTTAGTGGGAAAGGACTCCAAGCAGCTAGGCTAGAAAAAATACTGTGTGTGTGTGTGTGTGTGTGTGTGTGTGTGTGTGTGTGTGTGTGTGTGTGTGTGTGTGTGTGTGTGTATACACACACACACATACATACACACTGTATGCAATGTTAGGCTGGCAGTTTGAAATCCACTGGAGCTGGGGAAGGGATTTTTTCTGGCATACAATCCTTGCATCCGCTTCTTAGCATGGCCAGGCTAAAAGTCTGGAGGATTCTGGAGGCTCTGGTCAGAAAGGTGCCTTTGCAGCTTCTAAGGACTAAGTTGTTACATGCAGGGTTTTTTGGTAGGCAGTAGATGCAGTAAAGCCAAGTGAGCTGCTTATATGTATTGCCTTAGGCTAGAGCCCTTAAAGACCTTTCTGGGCAGTTTACAATTTAATTTTGCAGGGAATATCCTGCCTTCACCGCAGCAAGCTGGGTACTTAGAAAGATGGAAGGCTGAGTCAACCTCGAGCCAACAACCTGAACCCATTTGGATCAAACTCAGGTACAGTGCAGCAACTTAACCACTGTGCTATGAGGCTCCAGTAGCATGAACTGGCAGAAAGAGGACTTATTATTTGTGAATCCCAGTAGGATATTAGACATTTGGGCTGATTCATATAGATATGCCATCCCACCATAATTATAATTTAAGCAGGAAAAGAGTTCACATTAAAAATCATTGCAGTGGGAGCAACACAAGAGCTGTGTTGGGGAGGGATGTTGTCAGCAATCATGCTTTTTCACCTTAAAAAGTAATCAATTCATACTGTGATCAGCAGGTGATTAATGTGTGTTAGTAAAACTTCCCACTCTTGGCTATATGGTGTGATAGGTGGAAATAGCAGAATGCAGCTGAAATCTGCTTTGGTGGAGTAACAGATTTATTATTTTATTTATTTATTTATTTGCTGGTTATTTTTTTAGCTGCCCCACCTACCAAGTGGTCTCTGGGCAGCATACAACAATATATTAAAGCTATAAAACAACATATTAAAACCATCAAAATAACAACAGTTTAAAACAATCAATATACAAATTACATACGTATTGGAATTGGAATTGGAATGCAATTTATTGTCATTGTATAAATACAACGAGATTAAAAGTGCCATCCAGTCAGTCATTCACACAACCCAGCATAAAAATCCAAGACGTAAAATCTACAATTTAAGACCATCTATACACATACTCCAACATTCACATGCCGAACATCACTTACACTCATTTAAAACTGACATAAAAACAAAACACACACACACAGCCCTACACGCTTTCACCTGGCAACATTCATACCCAATCCATAAAAACTACAATTTAAAAAACAACAACAGCCATACACAATCCCCCATACAATATATGTGTACCACATTCAACACTAATATTACCCGTCAACTTAATTTTAACAGAATTTAGCATGGTTACTGCTATTGGGTAAAAACTATTTCTGAATCTTTCTGTCCTTGTTCTAATATGTATATGTATAATATCCAATTACAGATTATAAAAACAGAAAGGGAAAGGCACAAGGCTCCTTCCCTCACACTTAAATCCATATTCTGTACATTTTCCACCCAGGAAGTTTGGAGCCCTATGTGCTATTATCTTGCAAGGCAACAGAGAGGGGAAACAACACTTTGTAAAGCAACCCCTGTAAAGCAACACAAGAAAGATCACGTGTTAGAGAACAGTGGCAGCTCCCAACCTTGGGTAACCCAGGTGCGCTTGGATTGCAACTCCCAGAAATCCCAGCCAGCACAGCTCGTGGTGAAGGCTTCTGGGAGTTGCAGTCCAAGAACATCTGGGGACCCACAGGTTGAGAACCACTGGTATACAGCACTGAAACATATTTTAAAGGCTCTTCAGGGAGGGAGGCACGATCTGCCCTGAACCTCAGCCTTGCAAGTCTATGAGCTCAGGCATAGCTCTCTTGAGAGCAGTTCCAAGTTTACCATGTGACTCGTTGAGGCTCAAAGATGGCTGCCTCAACATTGTCCCCTTTTCTTCTTCAAGCAGGTCTCTGGGTTGCTTGCAGTAAAACCTAACACCAACTGGTCACTTTGTGTCTTCAGAGCAGCAGAGGCTGCTGGGTGAGATCAAGTGGGGAGCTGCTCCACTCCAGGCTGTTCAAGCCCGCCCACTCCTCCACCTGGCTCCACCTTTTACCCCATTTACCTGCATCGTGCCTTCTGCTCTCCTAACAAAAAGGACCAAAGGAAGGTGGGCACGGCAGCCTAGAACTCACAATCACATGTGCTGTGTAACAACAAGACTATCAGGGCCAAATCCCATCATTTATCTTAGCAATGATAACACAGCTAAATAGTAAAAGAAATTTTGGAATCTGCTGGGGTAATGCATCAGGCTTCTTGCCTTCTAAAAATGCCCCTGCCCCCAAGCAAGCAAGCAAGCTTTCCATCGACACAGGGATGCCACTAATTTCAAACAAACAACAAACTTTGATTTTGGCTTGTCCCCTTTGACTATCCCACTTTTGTTTGTTTTAGCAGGAATACTACAAAGCAAAGTCACTAGTTAGTAGGTTAAGAAAGGACATTCTTACCATGATGGTAAACTTCGGGATGACCATGGAAGTAAGATCCTATCCCATGCCCAACAAAGTTGGGGCAGACTTCAAAATTATTCTGACGAGCTATATGGCTTAAAGGGAAAAACAAAAGCATAAACGTTTTAGGGTGAGGGAGGACACTGCAGAATTCACAGAAAGAATTCAATATGACACTTGTCTGGCGCAGAGGGCTACAATCCTCTTGACCGGCTGCAAGCATAGTGGGCTCTTCCAGAACTCACACAAGGAAGTATGCAGTGGTTCCTCACATGAGCAGAAGCCCTGCTGGAGGCAATCCCTGGCTTGAGCAAATACAAGCCGGAGACCCTAGAGAAGCTTCACAGCTGGAGTGTTTCATTCCACGTATGGTCAACAGGATATCAAGTCAAAGTAGATTACAATATGCTTAGGATGGCGTTATACTTTCACATCAAGCGGGGAGTGGTTTCTCTGCTTCATTCATTCATTCATTCATTCATTCATTCATTCATTCATTCATTCATTCATTCATTCATTCATTCCTACCCCACCTTTCTCCCTGCAAGGACCCAAGGTGGTAATATATGGGTGGCAGAGAAGATACCCCTGATTCAATTCTTTTAAAAACTGGAAATATTGTCAGAGTTCTGACGGACGTATCTCCCTCCCAAATGTAAATCCATGCATTAGTGAACGTCGCCTGTAAAGCATCACCAACACACGGAGGGAATCTCTATCCCAGAAAGATACGAGACATATTTGGTCATGGGGTAGAATCTCCCTTTAGGGTTTCCAGAAGACAACATATGGATTTGTTTTTCCAGATATTTAGCCTAGTGTTCAAAACCCAGACAAAACGTGGTGCTAACCTACATTCTATCAAGAAGCTGATGTGGCTTCAAAAGTTCCATTTAGTGTCAGATCAGACCAAACAGAAGTGTAAAGCTGAAAATTATACACAAAGCATTTTCCAACAACACTATGTGCAAATATTTTTATAAAACTTAACGAGAGCATGGTTTTGTTCCAAATGGGATCTTGGTTATAGTTTGGGACTAAAGAAAGTAATTTGTAGTCCTAACTTCATTCCTATGTGACACTGATTTATACTGAATCAGGTTACTGGTCTGTGCCAGTCCTATCAGAAGGCACACAAGGCAACCATCCCATGAAGTGGATGCTAGGGTTCACCTGACTCAGTCACTCCTCTTGGGTCTCCGTGAAGTTTTGTTCAACACATAGTTCTGGGTGCCACATGGCCTGTCCTCTAGCTATAAGATAGCCTGTGGTCATCAGGAGTGATGGAGGCGGTAGTTCCATTACCGCTACTGAAGGAACGTTCCGCTGCCCACCCACTTTGTTTCTATCTTTGGACTGGGAGAGCCATCTTGTTCCTTGCCTCACCCAGAAAAGAGTCAGGATCTGGACCCAGGATTGCTCAACCCAGACTAGCAGTGTCTGTTCTGAACTCAGTACATGCTGCACGCAAAGCACTTGCTTTACAACGGAGCCCATGTTGCCCCAGCCTGCTCTCCCCTCAAGTCAATCTGAGGCAAATAAATTAAAAAATATAGTAGGACCCCCGTATCCACTGATTCATTATCCACTGATTCAGTTATCCACGGATGGCAGAGGAAAAAATCAAATAAATAATTCAGCAGCCACAAAGCAAGCTACTGTCGTAAACAGAGCAAGCTACTGTCATAAAACAGCAGTTTTGGGGATTTTTGGTGTTCTCTCTTAACCACGGTTTTCATTATCCATGGGAAGGTCTGGAACCAATCCCCAGCGGATACCGGGATCGTACTGTAGTCAATGTCTTTTAAAGACTGAGATGTGAGGTGAAAGTTACTGTGCACTTTCTCTCTGAGATGGTTGTTTTCACACCCCTGGATGGAAATAGGCCAATGTGCTGTGTACCAGTCACTACGGTTGCCGGTATTAGCAAGGTATCCACAGAAAGGGGAAATGTTCTACAGCACCTGAGGAACTTAAGTCGTTTCACAACCCAGCAAACCTATCATGGCCTGGCCTGCATGGCGAGTTAATGTGGATATATAAAGGCCCACATGGATCTATAACAGCATGTATTTGCACAGGCTAAGAACGTGACAGTGACTCAGTGTACTTGCCCTTAACATAGCTTCAGATAAACGGAACATTCTTCAGGAACCTACCTAATTTGGGGCAATTGAATATATGAGGTACATTCATGTGTGCTTCAATGTAAATCAAAGCATTTGTTATGACAAGGGATAGCAATCAATGGAACCAAGTTTAAAATAAGCATGCCTTTTGTACATGAAACATTCTACAGGCCACCATTAGAAAGCTTAAGCCCTGCTGCACAACTTTACACCACACAATGAGAATCAGGTCCTCATCTGGCCATATTACTCTTCAATGTAAAAATTTCTATCCCTTGCTTCATTTCTGAGACTCTGGAGGTCCCCTTTTTGTTTTTGTTCTGGGTTCCAGCCAGCCATCTCTTCCTCCACTACAATATAAAGCCTTCTGGGGCATTAGTAAGATAACCCACTTGTGGATCCTAACCCCCCCCACCCCAGTTTTCCTATTTTCTTTCTCAGCTGGCTTCAGTTATACCCTTCCTATCCATGAATTTCCTCTAGGGCAGTGTTGGGGAACCTATGGCACGGGTGCCAAAGGTGTCACTCAGAGCCCTTTCTGTGGGCACCTGACATCGCCCCCTTCACAGCCACCTGTGTTTCAGGTTAAATTGCTGCATTGGCACTTTGTGAAAAATTATTGGGTTCTGAATCACAGTTTGGGCACTCGGTCTCTAAAAGGTTCGCCATCACTGCTCTAGGGTGTAGACAGTGCATCTTCTCTCTCAATTCAGCTACACAACAACCCTGTAGGTCGGCCTGGCAGAGAACGACAAGTCCACGATTTCTGAGTGAGTTTAACAAATTTGTGGGGACTTTCAAATAGAGCCTCAAGTTTTCATCTAATGGCCTAACCACATGAGAAAAGAAGGTGAGGGAAGCAGCTTGATAAATGGGGGTGGGGGCATACTTTCCAGTTTAAAATTTTAAAAAAAGTTCTGTCCTTCCCCAAACCTCAAGATCATCATAAATAAGCATCCCACAGCATCTCCTACTTCTGCACCTGTCACATTTAGGTACCATTTCAGTCAGAATGAGGGCACTGAGGGAGCAATTTAATCACTGTTAAATATATTTTACCCTTCCAGCACTCACAAAATGCAGGTTGCTGTCACAATTCATAGAATATAAACAGGATATGGGAATAAGGACATGTCTTACATCAGCCACTTCAGATTTAATTTTTTTTTTAAAATCCTATCGTAATGTAAAGGTCCAGCTTACTCCAGTTCTTCCCAAAGTCCCCCGCAAAGATGAAAAACAAGAGGCAACCATGATGGTCATAAGAAAGGTTCCAAACTCCTGATTAGTGCAGTGTTTTTATTACCCCAACTCAATAAATGTGTGTCGTTTTGGAATCTCTAGATTTCTACACTAGGCAAGACATTACAAAAAGCCAGGGGTGGGGGGGAGTGACCGAATGTTGAAGTCACTGTGTCTGCATGATCAGTCAACATGAAACTTGTGTGTGTGTGTGTGTGTGTGTGTGTGAGAGAGAGAGAGAGAGAGAGAGAGAGAGAGAGATCAACACAGTGACAAGGATGGCTGTTATTATTTCTTACTCTCAAAAATGAGCACAGTAATTATCTGTCCACCCCAGAACGCAAATGGGAACTTGAAAGGCATGAGAAATGGCAGTCATACACTGTGCCATGAACCACCCCTTGGTAGATGAGCAAGGAAGTCTTGGCATTGTTATAACAGAGCCATTCTCCCAGGGCTGTTCAGTCGCATGAGACTTAATAGTTCCACAGAAGCTCAAGGCTTCAAGGCATTTTATATATTCAAAAAGCCAACATATTGTTGACGTGATTTCAATTAAGGCCAACCTATTTCCCTCTGAAGGTGAGGGTGTTACACCTTGCACAGAGCCTACATTATTTGCACACCGCTTTGTCACATCCAGCCATGGATTTGGCCCATTGCTGAAGAATGTACAGTATCCCTCATACAAGAGTGCTGCTGCCACAATGAACGGCACCCCCAGTGCTGGAAAGTGGAAGAGTGAAGAACTAGGTCAATAACTTTTAATGACACTCACAGATAACACCTTGAATGGATTTTCTTTTTTTTTTTTGAACAGGCCCTATAGATTAGCTACTGCTCGCCTACCACACCGACAAAAAAAATCTTTAGCTATTACAGTATTTTGTTTGATTCTGGTGCACAGCAGAGTATAGATCTCAAATGTATGACAGCTCAAATGTCTTTATGGATCTGCTAAATAGTCACAGGGAGTTAAGTAACTGCACAAAGAAGCAGGAACAGGGAAGTTAAGAGATTTCTTTCCTTTCCTTTTTTTAAAGTCTTGATAGGACTGGAGAGATTTTTAACATAGTATTTTGCTGAAGGCTCCAAAAGAGAAGGCAGAAAGTTAACAGGCACATGCATTAAGCACATAAAAATGATCAGGCTGCCAAGACATGAACAGACAACAACCTTTTGCTCTAACGCAGAGCGAGCTTTTTCAATATCTTCCTGGTTTTGTCTCCCAAGTTTGGCAGGGTTATCAGCTAGCCTAGCCAATGTTCTATTACAGAGTGGCTGTTTTCTTCCTAATTATCTAGGCAAGTGGTGGTGAACCTTCGGCACTCCAGATGTTTTGGACCACAACTCCCAGAATTCCAAGCCAGTAGCGCCAATGGCAAAGGACTGTGGGAGTTGACATCTGGGGTGCTGAAGGTCCGGCACCACTGATCTAGGTAATATTAATAGAAATTGCATATTTCACGCTTCCTTCTTATCAAGGGTGGGCAGAAGGCATATCTGGATCTATTAGAAGATCACTGGATATTAACCTATTTTTGCAATTGTGTTTTGTGATGGCCATGCGGCTCACCCCCCTTTTATTTGCTGTGATGAATATTTAACAGTAGATTTGTAAAGAAGCCTGTTCCCTGTTTCAATTACAACAGCAGCAAATCATGAACGCTCCTTCTTATCTCGCTTGAACTGATGAAATAAGGGTAACCAAGAGTTGATTTTTTTGTTTGGAAGAAGTGTGATCTCCATTCAACCCCAGTGCTTAAAAATTAAGGACTGCTCTTTCAGCCCACAGGCAAAATCCAACTTCTAGAAGTTTTTAGGAGCTACCTTGACATACTGGGCAAAGCCAAGGACAAACTATAAATATCAGGGTCTGCACATCCCACTATACTTTCCCAGTAAGCACAGGGTTTACAGTAGTCAGTATGCAAATTTAAAAGCAAAAAATCAACCGCTAAAATTGTAAAAGGAGACCTCGACTTTGTAAATGCACGTATTTCCAGCCATCACCATCAGTTTTCAAATGATACAAAGAAGTAAATAACAACTCAATTTATTTAGACAATTACTGATGCATGTCTGAAACCTAATGCCCACTCACATCACAGGAATGTTACAAGCACTGCAGTATTATGACTTCCCTTGTGGCACAAACTGACAGTAGTTTGCCCAACACAGGGCAGCCTAATATGCAGCCGTTTTCAAATACAATATCTCTATGGCACTGTATCTTGGACAATGAGACTGACTGAGATGGCAGGATGGCAATGGAATGTCCCAGCTCTTCAGATACCACAGCTCTCTTCTGTGGAAGGAAGATGGTCAATTTAGACAGGAAACATCAAATGGCCCTTTGGGCTGGGAGATTCTTGTGACGGACTGGGATCACATGAAGTAGGGAAGCTAGTGGACAGGAAGATAACCTGGAGGATGGAAGGTGTCCCCTGCTCTTGCATATGTATTGTGCAAGGGCCATGAATCCTTTCACCACATATTTCTGTCTATAAGACGACCCCCATGTATAAGACAACCGCAAAATTTCCAGCTTGGAATAACACTTTCTCTACTATGTGGTTCTTTCCTTGGCTTACTTCTGTGTATAAGACGACCTTAAATTTTTAGTCTAACAGTTTTATGTTAGACTATGGATGAAAAAATACAGTAATTTTTTTGTAGACAGTGCCCAGAATTCTGTTTTTGTGTACATTTTTTATCACTTGCTGTGGCTAATTATAGCTCCTTGATGAGGTGCCATAGCATATTTTGGTGGCACAATAAAAAGTGTCACCAGACATACAACTGAGATGTGCCCCAGCACTTCTCCAATTAGGCATAATTAGTTATGGTAAGTTATGCTGCTATATGGAAACAGCCATAGGATTCTGGCCAGTAAATAAGTAAGGAAATGAGAAGACAGAATAAATGGACAGCAGAGACAAACAAACTTGCCCCCATCAAAGTAAGGATTGGCTACCATTGCGAACATCCTCTTATCTACTGACTACAAACATGTTGTCTCTTTTCATTGACATGCACCCCTGCCATTGGCTGAACTTCTGTGCTGTTATGGAATGTTTACAACCATTCTGACTGTGAAGCTGTTAAACCGCTAGCACAAAAGAACTATGGAGGAGGCTGCATGACATCAGCAGGAGCAGATGCAGACCCAACAAGCAGTATTACTATTATATTTGTGAGCAGCTGTTAGGCAGCCTGTGAGTGCATTGTACAGTGGCTGCATACAAACGAGAGCAAAAACTGAATTGGGATTAGAAGGGGGGTGTTGATAGACCTGAGCTGCTAGATCTGTGCACTGAATCTATTTCTCAGAGCCCTGGGTCTATTTCTGTATGTATAATAAAGATGTGCATTAACATATGCACATTTGTGTCATATTAAAATGTACCCCATACATATTAAGAGCCTCTTGATTGATGCTACGAATAGGCAACGGGAACAGAAAAGGTGCAAAACCATACACGTCCACCAATTTTCACACATTTCCATGACATCAACACAACTTAAACCTGTGCTCACTGTTTCATTTAACTAACATTCTACTAATTTTTCCAAATTTGTTTTTCTGGAGGGCTTCTTGGGGTCTCTTTTACCGCTTGTGAGCCCAAAAGAATTTCAGAGGTGCAATCCTTACTAGTCAAGATGGCTGACGGACAGCTGAGCCAACATTAGGCTGCCTGAAGTTGTGTTGAATCAAAATCCCCGCAAGCTTGGAAATATTAGAAATTATTTAGGACTAGCTCAGCGGACTAGAGTGCTGAAATGTCAGCTGCAAAGTTGGCAACTTGGCAGTTCGAATCCTGGGTGCCACGCAGCAGAGTGAGCTCCCGTTGCTAAGCCCAGCTCCTGCCAACCTAGCAGTTTGAAAGCATGTAAATGCAAGTAGATAAATAGGTACCGCCATAAAAAGTGGGAAGGTAACAGTTTTCGGTGTGCAGAAATGTGTTCAGCCATGCCGGCCACATGGCCACAGACTTGCACCACACTGGCTCTTTGGTTTGGAAACAGAGCTGAGCACAGCCCTTAGAGTTGGACTTAACTAGCAGGCAAGTGCAGGAGGTACCTTTACCTTTTTTTACCACCCCCCTTGGCCTAATAAGGTGCCGGCATAATATGACAAATTATGCTGGCATAATTTGACTCTTTTTTCCATGTCACCCCTTCTTTGCCTCTCTTCTGACTTCTATTATGTTGTGATGATTATAACTTTTTCTGCTGGCAGATCCTCCTGATAGCCAGTCTTTGAGATGGGGCAACACATGGGGGCTCTTCCAGTGTAGGTGCAGGAGTGTAGGTGCAGGTGCAGGGGTGTGCAGTGTAGGTGCAGGAGAAGCTTCTACATATGCCAGCTCCTTGCAGCAACCATATTTTGAGTTAGGAATGCATTGTAAAGTCTATGTGCCTGAACTCAGAAGTCAAACGACACTGAGCTACCTTATATTGTGGGGTAGAAACCACAACAAGAGGGAACAATTCCTCCTTCCTTCCACAACCTGGCACCTGACCATCTGGGCTGCTCAAGGCTTGACTCTTCAATACCATCTTTTCAACAGGTGTGTCAGTAGTATTCCTGTCTGGTTCAGCAGAGACTGGCACCCAGCAGATTCTCCAAAAAGCCAACAGCAATAACAGAGTCTGCTGGGTCACACCACTGCCGCTAAAGGCTTGCCCACTTTACAACTTTATTGTGGGTCAGCAGCAGTTGACGACCAAATAATCAAGACCAGCAGTGTCGTGCTTTTCTGAGCTGTAGATCTCATTGAGCAGCTATGCTGACAGCAGATGAGCATCTGACTAAGCGAAATCTCCCGCTGTGTTACTGTAACACAAATTACACCTGATTGAAGAGGGACAAATCTCCCCTTTCTGGCTTTCTGCTCTGCAAAACGGTGGGGTAGCCAAGATATTCCAGGCACTAAGAAGACAGCCAGCCATCCTTATCTGCTTCTTTGTACCTGAAAGGTGAGCATCCTTCTACTGCTACAGCTTCGTCAAACTTTCCATGCTAAACATTTGCTCCTATTTATCTGGTTAACTTGCTCCTATTTATCCGGTTAACATTTTTGTTCCATTTGGAATAAAAGACGTTTAAACACAAAAACCTGAAAGTGCACGAGGTAAAGCTGACCAGCTTATATAAGACTTTTCTTGGTCTTTTACTCAGAGTAGTGCAGTAAAAAGACTTAAGGCAGAAACTGTGGGACATCACCAAAACACAGACATCTGCGTCTAAGCCATCATTATTATCTTCAGCCCTGTTATTAGGCAGGGTGGAGCAGCCACCACCAGGCAGAAGAGAGAACAGCAGACTGTTAATTGATTGTTATTTAACTGCTAGTGAGTTGCCAGGAGCTCCATGGCACTAGTGGTTAAATGTCTGTACTGCAGCTAAAACTGTGCTCATGACCTGGAGTTCAATCCCAGGTAGCAGGCTCATGGTTGACTCAGCCTTCCATCCTTCCATCCTTCCGAGGTCGGTAAAATGAGTACCCAGCTTGCTGGGGGGGGGGGGGGAATGTGTAGCCTGAGTACTGTAATTAAACTGTAAACTGCCCAGAGACTACTTGAAGTGGTATGGGGCTGCATATAAGCAGAACACTTGCTTTTGCTTGGTTCCTGTGGAATCTGGTGCCTGAGGTGTCAAAACAGATTGATTGATGATGATATTATGTATCCAGAATGAATGGTGGTGATTTTTTTCCCTTTTTGGCCTCAGACAGCAAAATATCTTTGGCAGCCCTGATCTTTGCAGAAAAAAAACATATCTACAAACCTGGTTTTATATATAATGTTACGACTGTTGCTTTTAAGCATGAAATTTTACATCTTGTTGTTATTCCTCTCCTACTGGAGAAGAGCTGCTTTGACTTTGAATGTGGCAACCCTAAAAAATGAGGTTGGGCTGCCTCCAAAGCAGTCTCACAGCTTCTTCAGCCAGTTCCACCTTCTCCTTCTTGCAACTGTGCTCTAACAATTTACACTTTTCATTTTTCAGCGAGTGATTGGAATAGTCTAGCTTGCTGCATTTATGCGTTCTGTGATTTCACAGTCTTCATTTATAGGATTCCATTAGTGTCTTGATCTATATTACACTGCTTAATTTGAAACAGCAATTTAGATAACAATGGTTGCCCAAACAAGGAAGCAATGCTACCAAAACCAAGTGAAGAAACATTTTTCAAAAGGTACACAGGAAAAATAATAATCATTGGTGGTCATCACTGTTTTCAAATCTCAACCCATTTGGGGCTATAATGCCCCTCTTCTTCAGTCTGCCCTAATACGTAAGACTCAGTGGCAGGACTTGCTGAATTACAAACCCAATTGTCTAGCGGCTCTCTGATGCAATTTTGTTTTACACGTTGTAACTGATCCTGAGGTTTAGAGACACAACAAATACTAAAGTGATTTGCCGTACTATACATGTAGTCAATATTAAAATTGCCCCCAATGCCTCTATAGCACAGTGTTTCTATCACTCTGAGCAGCTTCCATGATGCAGAGAGAGAAGATGCCCGGAGATGCTCAGTCCTGGAAATCTACAAAAGAAATAAAGAGACGAAGTGCATCTCTTTAAACAAGTCTAGAGCAACATCACCATGATCCTCTTACCTGAACACACTCGCATTTACACACTCTCTCACACACATGCCACTGCCAGGTTTAGAGGAAACAGCAATTAGACCACAGGCTTGGACTCCATGTGGGCTTCAGGTGCCTAGCTTCTCATTTCAGGAACCAGGCAATATCAAAAATGTGAATAATGACTGGAAAAGTAAATTCCACTTAGTACTTACTTCAGCAAGGCAATGCCTACAAAAGACAGCATGATGGAAGCTTTTGCTGTATTTTCCTCTATCCAGGGTCAATTTGATAATCTCTCTCTCTCTCTCTCTCTTTCTCTCTCTCTCTCTCTCTCTCTCTCTCACACACACACACACACACACACACACACGTGCACGTGCAGTGGTCAAATGGATTTGGCATCATCATGCAGTTGAGAAATTTAAGGCCCTCAGTAACCTGTGCTCTACAATATATTTTTTTTTGTGATGTGCCGTTCAAGAATTGTGGGACCATGTGTATCTCCCAGCCATGTATTGTGTGGCCCCTTCTCCCACCACTGGCTCTATTGAATGGCATTGCAGTCGCAGCACCACTAATGGCCATGTGGATGCAAGAAGGAGAAGGCATCTAAAGCTTTTCCCACCCTCCCTTAGCAACCATGAGGCATCACTGCCCATAGGGATTGCTGACAGCTGGGAAGGCAACTACCTGGCAGTAGCCACCTCTGATAAAGGCTTTCTTCTCTCTCTCTCTCTCTCTCTCTCTCTGTGTGTGTGTGTGTGTGTGTGTGAGAGAGAGAGAGAGAGAGAGAGAGAGAGACAGAGAGCTAGTGAGAGAGAGGGAGGGAGGGTATGTGTGTGTGTGAGGGGGGGGATGAGGGGTAGATAGGAAGCAACCCACGGCTTTCTACCACCACTGGAGGTAACTCTTGATGCCCCAAAGAGGGCCGACTTGTGGAATGCAGGTCTGAAAGGGTTGACTCACCTACAGTGAACCAGAGAGGCTACGACTAGATGGGGAATCAAATCTCAAATTTCTTAAGCCAACACTCAACATTTTATATACTGGACCATTAGATAATAGCCCTCTAGCTGTTACAGGAAATGTAAAAAGCAGCATTTAAAGATCATCATCATCATGTAGTCCGTGACAGACAGACCTGGACAGCTAATTCAGGAAAGCCTTCTGTCGGATGGTTTGAAATTGGGTGCTACACCTCTGGCAGCCCTCTTGAGTTCTACAGGGAAGTGACAGGAGGAAGGAGGGGGTTGAAAATGTAAGTGAAAGGCCCACCCCTGCCTCTTTGGGTCTAAGAATCAGGAGAAGGAAAGTGACAGCAAAGGTAATATTCACAGACAGTCGACTAAAAGATGGTGGGCGAGGGTTCCCCCCACCCCCCACCACCCAAAACAATGTTCTTCCAGGGACGATGCCAAGAAAATTAGCATTGGGCCTAAATTTAACTGAGAGGAAAGTTACACAACAGAAGACAAAGACGCCCCCTTCCTTTCAAAACAATTTTACGCAGCCCTAGCAAGACTTTGGAACAAAAATGTTACAAGTAATGGTGCTACCGGTACCTGTAACACATTATTTATTGTGATAACAGGTGTGTAACAACATCACTTTCACAAAGTAACATAAGGACAAGCAACCCTGTTGCATTTGTAGTGTTACAAGTACTGTTCACGTGTTACTTTTAAAACACTTGTTGAAATCTTATTTTGTTGTGGTGTAACATCAAGTTATGCTCAAAAAAGCCTGCCAAGGTTTGTATCCAAACTAGCACTGCACAACTGGATCGCACCGTCAGTTTTGTGGTTCCTGTCACGTGGGCCACACGTGGAAGGGATTTGTGAACGGCACCACTCCTGCCCTGCCACAGTGTTTTGCTACTCTTGCGTCAGTTTCGTTTTGCATCAGCAGAGCTGTGCCACAGGATCTCGGCCAATATTGGGCCAAAAGGGAGTATAAGCCGTTTTAAAAGATTGTCACTGTGCTTTTGTAAAAAAAAAAAAAGTGGCTAGAATTCTACCTCATTGCAACTAACTGACAAGGTACTGGGGTCCATATGTGCCATCTGGGGATTACCACGGCGAAGACGTACCCTGGCACGCTGCTAATTTGCCAGAGAAGGTCATGCAAACTTCACAGGATTGCCAACAGAAGTCTGCACGATAACAACACACTGTACAATATAAAGAACGTTCTTGAGAAAAAAGAAAAAAATCTACTACACGCATAGCACAACAAGTCTCCAATATGGCCATACAGCTGTAAGGTTTGAACTGCATTACTTCTGTAAAAATGCTTCTGTACCAAATTTGCAAGCATTTTATGCATTCCAGAGTAGTTTAGCTTTAACCCTTCTTTCTCAGGTGTGAATTTTACATGGTGGTGGTAGCGGTGGGTGGGTGGGCTTCAAATATTTGATCCTTCTCCCCAGCAATACTTTTCATTCTGAGACAGCATGGTACAATGTACTTCTGGAGGTTTAAATGTTCTTCAATCCATGAAAGTAATGTTTTTTAATACAAGAACCTCAGAATTCATACCGCTGTAAAATCCACTTTCATGGAGCCTAAGCTGGTATTATTTTAGTCTCAGATGTGAAGTGAATCCAAACCTTGCTGGCACTTGATTTTCATTGCAGGTTAGAACCAAGTTGAGGTACCCACAGAGGCTATAATATTAAGCTGACATGAAAACATCCTGCAATCTTTGTTCCAGTGGATACCATAAGATCCCTCTCTATATGGACAAACCTAAGGATGCCTGGATCCCTTCTTCACATGAAGAAAGAATAATACATGTCAGCTGCACCCGTAATCACATAGTTAACTGACGCCCTTGCTTTTGGGGTTGCAGCAAATGGCAAATAGTCTCTAGAGCCACAAACCACTAGATCACAAGTCACGTTCCTTCATGGAAACACATGCCACAACAAAAACAAGTCC
The DNA here is from genome assembly GCA_023846285.1 of Phrynocephalus versicolor. Classification (NCBI taxonomy): domain Eukaryota; kingdom Metazoa; phylum Chordata; class Lepidosauria; order Squamata; family Agamidae; genus Phrynocephalus; species Phrynocephalus versicolor. Next base: position 31,206,113 of record JAHTLZ010003547.1, on the reverse strand, counting down.
TCTCACGAGGACTGGCCATCCTCATCAAAAGGAGTGTATTAACAGGCAATAATGTACAGCCCAGTTGCTGCACTACACAGTAGGGACATATTTCCTAGCTTCCGTGTACCTACACAAAAGGCAATTCCCAGGGTTTCAACACAAGGCATCCATCGGCTGAGGAAGTAGCCTACGGTCCCTTGTTAACCTCTATTGAGCTCTCACTTTCCAAGGCGTGATGTTTGCAAACTTCGTCTTGTTCCTTACATTTTGTATCATTGGAGATCTCTGCAGATCTTGCTAGATGAACACTACTCATTTTTATAACAAAGGAACAAAGGAGGTAGTGAGAAATGCCTATTTAGAAATAAACAAGGTAATGACCGCTCAGTGAAATATTGTGTAATGCTGACAAGCATGTGGCCAACTATTACTAACAGCCACAGAGATCAACAATGCTCAGAGCAAAAGCAGTCAGTGCAGATGTAACTCAACTTTTCAACATATATTTGAAATCATTAGTTTTGTAATTTTGCATCATATTAGCTTGCCTGGTTGATTATACATTGCTTTTGGAAAAGTTTAAGATATTCATTTTTAAGTAGACACTCTACAAAATGCATAAATTTAGGGAATCCCCTGAATGATAATGAATGATTACGTGCAATTAATAATACTCGTGAAAGCCCACAATTGTAGGCTTTCTTCCTAAAGAAAGGTGTATTTTTTTTTAGTTTCAGACTAACACAATTACTATATTTTTCTTACAATGGCACATAACTTTTTATGAACTGTTCTATTTCTGAAAGGCAGACATGATGGATTGAAATAAAAGATAATTTATTGGAATGCTTATGTTCATGCACAGAGAGAAGCAGTGTAATTGTAATTTACAGCAGCTGTCAAAGAAAATCTATCACAGATGACATTAAAATGACTTATTTTGCCTGAGCCACTTATTGTTTAAATGTGCATAATCGGATAGAAACAGATTTCTTTTTTAAAAGTCTGCCTTTGTATTGTTCTAAGTTAATATCAAAACATATATTTAAAAGTTAAAACATTGAGAAACCATTTATTGATACTCTTATCTTAGTAATTTTAACTACAACTTTGAAATTGATTTAAGTATAACTACATTGACATTTGTTTGGTTCCATGCAATCGTTTTGGGGAATTTTATTTCACTATTTAAAAAGTTGTAATTCGTACAGGATTTTAACCAATACAAAAGAAAAATCCCATAAAGTATGTATACGTGTACAAGTGTACCTACATGCATGCAACTGTACACACATTCTTTCTCAAATAGACATTAGAGGCCAAATTCAGTTAGTTTCCCCCATTACTCTTCCTTGGAATTTGGGTGATCACAAATGGACTGAACAAAAATATATTCCTTTGCTTAGAAAGTTACTAATCTGCATTGTAATTTTGCAAATGTATTCATTTGTTTCCTTTAGCATTCTAAAAATATGCTATGATTCTTTTTACTCTAGTCACCAGATTAAAGAAGAGTCTGTATTTCAAATGCATTCCTACATTTGTATAATATATTTTTGTTGCAAACACACTGACCACCTCTGTAAGAATGGGCACATCTGAAGCTTCATGGGTCTCTCTTCTAAAACTAGAAGGCAAGAATAGAAGCTATATATTTCCCCTGCTAAATTCTAATTCTACATACAGGAACATAAAAGACAAAGCCTGCAGAGTGCAATAGGCGAAGAAAAAACTAGCTGTAGGAAGATTTAAACAAAACCAGCACATTTAAACACAGAATTCAACCTAAAAATATTGGAGTGGGAGCCCTTGGTTATCACACTTTGCCACTGCATGTGCATTTGTGGCCATGGACCAATTCAGATAAGTTGGCTTTTCAACAGGGCCTTGCGTACACCTTTACATCCTGTGAAAATACTGACCTCTGCGTCAACACAACAACAACA
>JAHTLZ010003547.1:31189432-31204175 GCA_023846285.1 Phrynocephalus versicolor | reverse complement strand
TAGTAGTAGTAGTAGTAGTAGTAGTAGTAGTAGTAGTAGTAGTAGTAGTAATAATAATAATAATAATAATAATAATAATAATAATAATAATAATAATAATAATAATAATAATAATAATAATGGGACGGAAGGAAGAGGGAGAAGAGAGACCTATGTCTCTTTCTGTTCTGCTCGTCTCTCTTTCTTGCCTTAAAAATACAACTAGAATTAATGCAGTGAACCTAATGAAATGCATTATCCTGCATGAAGATTTATCAGATTTTTCTGACTGAATGCTGTACTTTGCAAGCACTGGCTGGAGTTCACCTGCATGTTGGTGCGGCGTGTGGCTCTTTTTTGTAAAGAGTTAAGTCGTACACAAAAAAAGGAGAACAAAGGTCAGCACCCAGTCGCCACTTGAATGTGAGATTTTTCTTTTTATTCCCCTTGATGTATACTAGGCTCTGTGTTATTAGTCTTAATGATGGAAAATTGTAGTGTTGATACAAATCTTTTTTTCAAAGTAGTAGGCGGGAGCTCCATTTGTTAGTAAGTTTTTTTGTGACTAAAAGCCACGGACAGTACATTTATGTAGCAGTAAAAGGCCTAGATGCTCTTTCCATAGCAGAGCTAATTATTCCCACTGTGACCTTCCTGATCTACCCTATTCCTAGTACATCTCATCTGCACGCCTGTTCCTCTGTGTAGATGGTGTCAGAGAATATGAAAAACCCTATAATGAAACCATTTTCATGATGGAGAAAGGCTACTGGAGTTGCACTTGCTACAAAGAGGCTCAATTATATGAGTAATTGTGATAATTTTCTGCATTCATAGCCTTCAATGGGGGGGAAAAGAATGAGAGCCACAAAGGAAAATTACTTTAACAAGAAAGTACAGAGAGTAAAAATGGAAGAAGAGACAAAAAAGGGGGGTGTGGAAGGGAGAGGGAGGAAAAAAAATAAGCAGGAAAGGGGGGAAAAAGTTTAAAAAAATTAGATGTGGCAGGGAGGAATAGCAAGACAGGGAGAACAACAGAAATGCTCAAAAAGCCTATGTGCAGCTGTGTGGCACAATTAAATTGAATTTTTTTCCCCCTGCAGTTGATGAATGTGACTACTGCAAATGTGCCTCTGTAGTTAGCTATCATTTGTTGTTCCGTGACAGGAAAAGGATAATTACCTCTCAGAGAGAATCAAAGGCTGACATGCCCTTTAGACACAGCCATGAATGCAGTGCTCGAGAGAATGCTTGAATAAGAATCTCGTCTTTGGTGCCCCCTTCGACTCGAGAATAAATTTTGTTAAAATGCAAGAGCACCACCAGTAAATTTGTTGAACCCTAGGTGTTCAAAAAGACGGAGGTGCATCCATAGACTCATCCCATTTGCAAAAATAAAACTACATTCTGAATTCGCTTCTATTATATTCATGGACAGTAAGATAGTGAGATATGCATTAAATTTCTTTTCCCAGTAGGGGTCTGATTCAACATTTCCTATGAAAGAACGGAAAGACACTCTCCTTTTTCCCCAGGCTAGTTAGCCTGCAATTTAAAACTGTCAAAAACACAATTTTATACAAAGTCTTCAATAAAAGCTTCTCAGATCTAACCCAAAGTGGTTTTACTAAAGTTTGATGCAGACTCTGTTACAATATTTTTAAAGCTATAAATAACATCAAACTGATATTTTGCCGCTCTCTTTTCTTATTTTTCTTATGGTATCTGAAGATTCATACGGGGGGGGGGGGGAGAGAAGGCAACGCCTGTGCAGGGTTCTCTCTGAGCCAAGCCATGTTTCACAGACGATCAAGACTCACACAAACACCCCCCCCGACTTCCTCAATAGCATTTGTAAACATATTAATGAAAGGGTGCAAGATGCCGCTTTAAGGGGAAATTGCTCAGATGTCGCAAAAGAACTCAGTAATAGGTTTTAATCAAGGGGAACGGGATTGGCAACTACTACAGTTTTAATCGGTGCCTTCCCCTGCTAAAAGGAGTGGGGAAACTCCTAAAGAGAGCTCTCTCTCCTTTATATTTTCCTTGCATTTGGGTACCGAGAAAATGTTACATTAAATATGAAAGTTAGTCTTTAAGGTGCCACATGTTTTTGTCTTTTATTTTGTTTTGTTTTTCTTTGATTTTTGTCTGGAATTCTAGTACTGAATGGTTTAAGGGTTGGGTTTTTTTGTGTTTTGTTATCAGTTTCTCCTAACTCTTAATAAACTCTTTGCTGGTTATATTATTAATGAACAAAGATATGAATCCCACCACTAATATTCCAACTACAATTTTATTAAGGCACAAAAACCACATACCACTCATTCATGCCCATATCAAGTTTTATAGATGTCATTGGCTCTTTCTACAGGTATCTCTGCTGACCGTACCCAGTGTAATTTACTTTTTAAAAATCCTTTCTCACCCAGGGAACAGCATTACAGGCTGGCAGTTCACATAGTGATATCAGACTGAAATGATGGTTCTGAATCACAAAACATGTCATCAGCTTTATACCAAACCACCAATAACCTTTGTCCCATTTGCCAGCCTTCCCTTTACTTGTCACTGTAAGGCTTACCTGATTGTGTTTCCAATGACAGAGAAAGGCGCCCCAGGCCCGCAAACTGCTATTGCTTCATCTCTACATTTCCTGGCAACCTCCACTAACTTTTGACCAGACTCATCCACGTTGCCCACTAAAATGGTTTCGGAGGTGTCACCGTGGTAGCCCTTGAAATATACCTGCAACACATGCAGAAATACTGTATAAAAGAGAGATCCTGGAGTTTTAAGGTGACTCATCAAGAGACCACCTTAATCAAGTACGTTCTTGGTATTCTTTCATGTGCATTTAAGGCCCACTTGCAATAAAATAAAAGCACAGCAAGTGGATTAAAAAACAGGAAACAAGTGGCTCTTCTATATACATTTTATACGTTTTGTAATTTATCAGAATGACAGTCAGTGTAGAGCAAGACTTCAAGCACGGGTATTCCTCGCAGTGGAAAGCTGCAAATATCAAGGTTGCAAATTAAGTTTGCAGTCTGGAGCTTTTAGGATATTCAAATCCCACTGAAATTGATCAGATTTTAGTAGTGTAGTTGTAAGGCTAAACATGCAAAGGGTGAATAACGTGGAAGTGAGAAAAGGTGTGAACGCAGAAACAATGGGCAAACTTTGTATTTTGTAAATAAATAGGGGTTGTGTATGTGTGTGTGTGTGTGTGTGTGTGTGTGAGAGAGAGAGAGAGAGAGAGAGAGAGAGAGAACAGAATTACTGTTTAAGCACAGCTGTGTGACAGGCCTAATGACAAGCAGTTCTGTTTTAAAGAGCCCATGGAAATGCCTTTTTCAATTTTTGGACTTCTCCTGGCTGGGGGACTCGGGATGTTGTAGTCCATGAAAGTAACTTTCAAACCTCTGTTATTTTACTCTATGGACTCTATGGTAGCTTCCCCACCTAGTTCACGTCAGTAGGCTAGTGCAATGAATCTAACTTTGAATTCCACCCTACTTGGACAGAACATGTTTCACTTCTGCAGAGGCACAGGCAGCCCTGACCACGCCAAATGGGATCAACTACAGCCCCTATGATCTCTGACCATTAGCCATGCTGGCTGTGGCTGGTGGGAACTGAAGTATTTGGGACATGCAAAGCATAACAAAAGGATGGCAGAAAACATAAAATGATATCAATTAATGAGACATCCAAAATGATGTTGCTACTAGACTAAACAGGACTAAATATAGAATTTAAGAGCTTTTCAAGATTACTACAAACAGAAATCTGGTATACAATCTTTAAGCCTTAGGCTTATGAGGATACCACTGCAGTTTCCAAAGAGGATAGTCATGAGTATAATTATTTGTTGATATTTATTCTATTTTGCATTTATTTTAAAATTGTTCTGCAGCTACCAGCTATTCTTGCACAAATGTATGTGCAGGATAAATACAGTATACTCTGGAATATATCTAGCAGAATGTACTGTGTTAAAATACCATTTTTTAAAAAATAGATTAAGTCAGAATGTGAACAGCTCCAGTTTCAACATGGATATCTTTTAAAACAGCATCTCTAACCGTTTATTGCTACGGAGATTTGTTTATATGTTGACTTCTTTAATAAGAAGGAAAAACAAGGAACAGTAACCTTTATCATTTCAAGCATTATAACAGAGACAAATGCTCGCAGACAAACAAAAGCTCTTCTGTACTCTGTCATTATGCAACTGGGACTTTATCAGTAAATAAATAATTTTGAGCAACAGTGCTATACAGATTTCTCAACACAATTCTTGTTCTTGCACTGTGGAGTCTTGCTGTCTGCTCTTTAAAAGCTATGTACAGTGAAGTACCTGACAACCTATGTAAATGTTAGAAGCACTGGTTACCACCTAATCAAATATTTCTTCCTAAATTTAAGTGGAACAGCTCCTCCCACTTGCAAAAAAAAAAAAAAGATGGAGACACTAAAAATGTTTTAAATTAAGTACAATCCACAGACATTTTGGCATGCCATCCCCCATTATCAATGTGATTGACGGCCTGGGGCTACATGTATTTATTCAGAGGTTAAGATCCACTGCGTTCACGAACATTTATTCCTTAGCAAGCACAGAAAGGTTTTAGCAACAAGGTTCATTATGAGATATATTTACATGGAAGCCAATCTCTGTATTCAACAGGACATGCTCCCAGGTATGGGCACCTAGGACTGTAATCCGATGATTCAGTTTTAAACGCTATGTCTTTTCTGAACACTGAGAGAAGGAAGGAAAGAAAGCTGGTGGGTGGCCCATAGGTTGGCTGTTACTTGCAGAATCTGTGATTTGGCCCATGACCTCCTGTGACCTACCCCCACCCAAACTCCCTCAACACCTTAAGAATGAGGCTGGGCTTTTCTTTTAAACCCCTGGGGCTATGAAGCCCTCGACTCTACATTCCTGCCCTAGACTCACTTATTAGGAGGTGTCCTGCAGAACTTGGTTGGACTTGCAGCTTGAGTGGGCAGCACTGTGAAGTCTTCATGCACTTCTACACCACAAGTCCCAACCTCCTTCCCTCAGGGCTGACACCGCTTTCTAAGGCTGCTAAGGGTTGCCGTTCAGCCACTTCTGAAGGGCAATTTGCCCAAAGATGTGTAAGCTCTCAATGAGAGTCTCACTGACTAAAGTTTGACAGGACCACCATGTTTAAGAGCTCTTTCCCTGTTCAGCCTTATTTAGAAATAAGGTAAATTCTGGTGGAGCATGGTCACTGTCTCTGATTCTAATTCTGTTCATTGGGACTTAACTCCCGGTTGGCTTTAGGATGGAATCCTAAAGTTCTCTGAATCAGACACAGCTCTGTCAGAATGAATGTGGGTAATAAGATACCAGCCATTCGGTTCATTGTTTCAGTTTATTTTAAGGAAAAGAAACCAAGTGATGCTGGTTCTTTCTTTACATACTCAGTGGACTCAAATTCTTAATTATCTTCTATTCCATACAAGCTCAACAGCATTTTCCAGTTAACATGGAACATGAGTTTGTAAAAAAAAAGTATCACTGGTTTCTCAAGTTATCTGTTAACACTGTCAATTCATTATCTTCACAGCATCTTTATATAAACTGTTCCAAATTAAAGCATCATTGTGGACTTAGAAAACAAGACATAATATTTTGTTGTGCTGGAAAAGTTTTTTTTTAATGATAGAGATAAAAATCATTATTCATCATTTGTTTTTGATTCACAAAAAGCCTGCCGTAAACAGAGTACAGCAGTTTTTCCACATGTCCATGCTAAAATTATTACAGCCTATTAAAATACGGGATAGACTTACATGATAATTGTTGGTTAAAATTATAACATATTAGTCGATGAAGTCCAAAGAACTGATTTCTCTAATTACTTAAATACTACAAGAAGACCATGCTGTGGCAGCATTAAATAAAATTCTTTCCACTCTGGTCTCTATTTCTGCCAACAAATTAATAAAGCAAAATTATGTGTGGTTTGTTATTCCTAGATAATATGCACTCACAGAAGATCATTTACATTTGATAAATGGAAGATTATTACTTAATCATTTTATAGATCTTGTATGCATGCATAAACAAATTATTGTTGAATGCCATCTTCTATAATTGTCCTTCTTTTGGTCCATAATTATTGTTTCTACTTATGAAATGGGCCAGTTACGCCCGATGGAAAGGTCAATTATAAATGCTGCCAAGAAAGATATGAATTATTATAGATCAACAATACTTTCTAGGGTACTAATCATCATACCAAAAAATAATAATAATCAATAACCGCAGGAAGCAGCTATTCCTGAACATTTGTCATAATATTTTATATACTTAAAGCAGATGCTTGATAATAGCAAAACACTTGAAAAAAGAGTGCCCATGAAAGGTTTACACTTAAGTATTACTTCAAAAGAAGAGATATTAGGGCTGGGGGAATTAGTTTACAGTTTGGCAGGCAGCTATACTGTACATGGCTTTGTGGGAATAAATATGAAATGAACAAGCATAGCTTCAAGCACTATTTTATGCAAACCTAAGTGGGGAGTAGCGTCATTCAGCTTGTAAAAATAGCAGATGGGCAGATTAATCTTACCTTGTAGCAACCCCCATAGCAAGCAATTAATTTATTTGAACACTCTTGTTACCTGAGGCAGGAAGAAGGGGCAATTTCAGGGGTAGACCTGTGCCCTCCCCAACTCCTATGTGGTAGCGGGACTTCTTTACTAATGCTAGCAGACAAGAGGAAATGTCTGGGAAGAAGATGACACTTCTCTCTGTATGCTGTGGTCCCCATCGGAGTCAGCCCTCCATGCTTACTTGTGAGATAAATAAGACACAAAGTGACCTGCAGGCTCTCTGTTTCATGTAACAATATGGTTTGATCCCAACAAACTCAGATTAAACAAAAAAAAATTCCCTATCTGAACGGGCTTTATGTACAGAGAAGTAAGGTGCCAGAATTCACAGGGTCCATTTTCATGAGGAAGAATGACACCAAAAACAAAAGGGTTGGCCAGTGTGTGCATGTACACCTCTCTCTCTCTCTCTCTCTCTCTGTGTGTGTGTGTGTGTGTGTGTGTGTGTGTGTGTGTGTGTGCGTGTGTGTGCGCGCGCATGTGTGGACACATATGTTTGTAAAATTGGCAGTACTGCTGATGGGCCTGCCACACCAAAACCCTGGAGCATTTTATTTCCATGGGTGCTGAGGCAACTTTATACCTGACTCAAAGAGAAAGAAAATCTGAAAATGTGACCTCCAGTGGGGTAAGTACACATTTTGGGATGCCATCAAGGCCAGGAAGCTATTTTTCTGAACCTTTTTGTGTAATATTTCTGTCCTTGAACAACAACAACAAAAGGCCAGTGTGGTCCTGAAGGTGACACAAATGTAAGAGTAGCTGATATCTTTTATTGCATGACTAGAAATAAAACAGATTTCATCAATTCACTCCCTCAAAGTCAGAGCATACCCCTTTATATAGAAAAACTGTCCAGAAATAGATATTACATATCTGGCAGAGATGATGAATTTCTTCACATGAGTCTGGACTTGTACCCTTGTATTACTTGCACTATACAACAGCTATTAACTGGCTTGGATTTAACTTGATAGAAAAGTATAGCACAAAGATAAACATTAAATAAACAATCAAATTCACTTTTTTAAAAAAATTAAAGCAACCTTGGAAATAGTTCTCTGCTATTCCAAGGGAAAAGTCTATAATCCCACAGGATACTGTACTGTATATGCAAGCTGATACCAAAAGTAGTTCTGTGGACTGATGCCAATGGCAAGGCTCCAAAAAGGTGTTTTAGAAGTGCCAAGTGGGATGCCTGTCTTTTCAAATAAATTTGGGAAGCGGGGGGTCAAACACAGCTGCAGAATACTGCAAAAACACCAACTAGAAAGGGGGCAGCTGCACGGAAAGATGTTCCTAGCATGTTCCCGAGGGAAGTAAGTGAATCCATTAATTTTTCTTCAGATTAAACCATTTGTGGTTAGTATGCTAAGCAGGTTTCCCCCGACCCCCCGGGAGCAGTCCTCATGAAGGAACAATAGAAATGAATCCTTCTTAAGGGTCCTGTCAGCTAGCTGCATAGCTCTGTGGTATAGGTATCTGGCTACGGAGCCTTAGGTTGGGAGTTCAATCCCCCCCACTGGGCCTTCTGGGAGAAGAGTCAGCCTGTGTAGCCCCGGAGAAGCTGCCCAGTCCCAGGGAGCCCCCAGAAGAAGGAAAATGGAAAACCACTTCTTAGTGTTCTCCATTTAGAACACCTTGGAAAGGATTGCCATAACTCAGAATGGACTTGACAGCACACAATTATGATTATCATTACAGATCCTCCCAAAATGCATTGGGAACATCAGCCCTCATAAGACTCCTGTCTGTCCCACCGAACAACACACTTGTATTTTTTTTTTCCTGTTGTAATACAGAAATATTATCTGGTGCAGCAATATAAGAATTTTGCTGTTGTTGGGCCATCAAGTTGCCTCTGACTGATGGCAATGCTATGAATGAATTATCTTCAAAATGTCCCTCCAAGGCACTTGAAAGTACAAAAATAATGGGGTGGAGTTTGTTTCATGCAGTCTACATGTGGCCTAATCCTGTCTGGAGTTATGTAATGTGTTTTTTTATAAAATGCTAGACATTTATACTTGCTATAATGTCCAATTATTTCAATGCCTATCTAAACTAATCTAAAGATGCTGGTATTAAAAGGCTACAGTAATAGTAAGTGGTTGCCTTATGTTTTTGCTATTGTTAAGATAAATAAACAAAGAGGTAGTTATAGAACATAGTGTGTGTGTGTGTGTGTGTGTGTGTGTGTGTGTGTGTGTGTGTGTGTGTACACACTCACTCTCTCACACACACACACACACTTACACCATATTAAATCAATATTCTCAGATCAGTCTTAATTGGCTAGTGGTCCCTTAACTTAGGAAAATTTAAGAAATCATCACATCGCAGGACAGAATAAAAGTGAAATCACAATTAGCATGAGGAAGAGTGTACCATTCAAAGACCTGTAATTCATACATGAAGTTTCCAAATTCAGCATTAATTAGGATGAATTTTACAGTATATGCATAACTAAGGCCGGATAGCTAACATTAAATACCATACTTCTGAAAATCTGTTAAAAAAAACACTTAAACAACAATAAGTTTTGTGGAACCTTAAAGATCTATGCATTTAATCTAGCGTAAGCTTTCATGGCCTACAGCCTACTTCTGCAGATGCAACTAAAGAATCTCTAGTTATAAAATAGTGACAGAAGATAATGGATCCCTCTTTTGATAACTGACAATACCCCAATTTATGCGTTCGATTTTCCTGGCTGCTATGTAATGAATTTTCTAATTGAAGATTTATATTATGAAAACAACTTTTCAATGTTTGTAGTCATGGTTTCTGTCAATGGCTATATTTTAGACAGATGGCAGGACCCACAAATCAGTTAAGCTGCAGGTTTGGGCTTTAAACCCCATGGTAAATCCCAGCATTTTGGATTAACTGGGCTGCAGATCAAGTTGTGCCTTTGTGAGTAAAGGGTTTAGGGCTCTTATGCCACAAATGGAACACAATACTACCTTCGGGGATTTTAATAAATGTAGGGAACACTGCTAGCAAAAAGAGTTGCTGTCCAAATAGACTGACATACACAGGCCAATGTAGCCGCTAATGACAGAGTAAGATAATGACAGACCCCACTCAAAATCAGCAGGAAGAGGAAGATCAATCTTGGCAGAGTGAGGGGAAAATGCCGGCTTTCTTCATGTGAGCTCATCTCATACATATCTGTCTTCAGCTGCTGCCCAGTACTGTGGTGCTCTGCATTAACTACCCAGTGGATCAATAACAATTACACCTTCTCAAAAACATGACACATAGCAGGATTGGGTTGACATTTCACTTAGGCCAACATTGATCTCAGTGCATCTGATTCCAGCCCTAAATTCAGGCCTGGGTCTAGTTGGAATAAACACAGAGTGGGGAATACGCACATGCACAAAAATAACAAAAAATAAAAGATGAAACCAGCTGCTGGTGCTTTGGCTTAGAAGTAAAACTGGCACATGCATCTGTGAAGGCTGCACTTGCCATCTCCTGTTCTTCCTGTGGCTGCTCATAATTTTAAAAGTTGATCAAAGTCTATTTTTGTACAACAGATGAGGCAATAATAATAATAATAATAATAATAATAATAATAATAATAATAATAATAATAATAATAATAATAATAATAATAATAATAATAATAATAATAATACTTACTGTGACATCAATGTTGATTATGTCACCATCCTGGAGAGGGCGGCTTAAATATAATCAAAGGGGGTAGGAAGAAACACAACACATAACAGTGATAGGCAGTTTTCAATAAAGAAAAGTAAGAACACACACTTAATTCTTTGTGTGTGTGTGTGTGTGTGTGTGTGTGTGTGTGTGTGCGTGTGTGTGTGTGTGCACCTGAACAAGAGTAAAAGGAGCAAATATAAATGTTTAAGTAGAGCAGAGGAGGCAAATGGAATAAATACACCTAATCTCCAAGCTCTCCCCAGTTTGTGTGAATGCCAAACAATTCATTTAAATCAAAGAGCCCAAAATACAGAAGTATGGAATAAACATTTTAACCACAGTTATCCTGTCACAATTAAGAGACTGACTGTTAGCATCTTTTGCTTTATGAGCAGGGAATATACATTAATAATTAACAACACATTAGTGCATAACTAAAAACAAACACACACCACCTTTATGTATCTGGAAAAATTAGTATCATTTTTCTGCTGACTTCTCTCTCTAGGATGAAACATCCTAGCCTGGGGCTGTCGCACACTGGGAAAAGGCATACTGAAGCATTAATCATTGTTTGTATTACTACACACTTTCCTCACGTGCCAACATCAATTTCTTTCAGGATGACAGCCAGGTGTATTAAATTCTTTCTGGTTGGTTCTGATAAAACTATGCATGGTGCAACCCGCTAAACATGGCTGCTATGTAATCTTTATTAATTTCCATAGAGCAGAAGCTTCCATGCAACCCATTAAAACAAAGAGAGGTATGGGGGAGATTTAATGCACTGTTCATTTAGCAGAAAAGAAGAGGGAATAGCATAATATTTCAATTTTTGAATGTACATATGCATGTGGAAAGAGTACCTGTCAGGAATCCCATGACACATCACATTGTTTACCGAGGTGCAAACAGATTTTGGAAAACTTCCATAGCCCAGGGGTGATGGATAAGCATTTCGTCTGATGATTTCACGATGAACCATGCCATCTATTTCTTCTGTAGTCATGCCAACCTAAAAGACCACAGTTTAACATTTGTGCTGAACTGAGGGCCTACTGGATCCTACATAGTGAATATGATGAAAGGCTGTTAGTTCAACAACAACAACAACAACAACAACAACAACAACAGATAGCTTGGAATTACAAAAGAATCTTTGTCAGTCAGATTATCTTCACTTCTACAGAACAGTTTCATACGAGGGAGCCATAAAGGAAAGCAACTGGTACATCTCTCTAAAATCACACCCAACTCACACTAACAAGCAATGGACACTCCTGGCCATATATGTACACAGAAGAATGTGGTGACAAGACTCCTGAGAGAAGTGGCACAGTGGTTAAATGCCTGTACTGCCGGTAAAACTGTGCTCACGGCCTGGGGTTCAATCCCAGGTAGCAGGCTCAAGGTTCACTCAGCCTTCCATCCTTCCGAGGTCGGTAAAATGAGTACCCAGCTTGCTGGGGGGGGGCAATGTGTAGCCTGCACACTGTGATTAAAAAATTGTAAACCGCCCAGAGACTACTTAAAGTGGTATGGGGCGGTATATAAGCAGGACACTTTACTGCACCATATTAATGAAGGCACCTCTAAGTAAATTATTCCCCACAAAGAGAAAGCTACTATAGCAGGGAGCTTTACTTTTTTGAAGGGAGGAGTTTGTGAGTAGGGGATCACTGAAAAGTCAGGCGCCTCCTAAATGTCTTTTACAGACCGCCCACCCACCCACACCAACACACCATAGTGCTGGACACATAAAACCAGTTGTGGATCTGAAGAAGAATGTGCAAACTGAGAATTCTCACCCATTACCTCTACACATGTTGGTAACAACACACAAAGACACCACAACAACATGGTTAGTATCTTCTGTTGATCATTTGGCTCTGGCAAGCTGTCTGCAGCTGATGCTCCAAACAGTGCATATTTTTCTTCTAACCACAAATTTACCCTTTGCTTTCTCAGTCTACTGTACTTCCGTGTTGGCACTCTGGGTGATTGATTACCTGGGGCTGCATTTTGCATCTACATCACACCATAAAACACCAAATTGCACAATGACTTGGTACTAAACAAATAAAGAACAAAAAGGTCCTCCTTGTTAAAAAAAGAAAAGAAAAAGGGCACAACACTTGCATTCTCTGAAGACAGAAAAATTCCCTCTTTCAAACTTCTCTTTCAAGTCTATAATGTTTCCATGCATATTCACACCTCACTTAGATTTGCCGGCCCACTTTAACGTTTCAGTTCAGGCCTAGTAGGAACAGCTTGTACAGTAATACGTGAAGTCACAAATGCAGTGCTGTTAAACCTGTATTAGCTTTTTCAATTCAACACTTTTATTTCAGACACCTATCATTCCCAGAAACATCCATTCTATTCTCCAGCTCAGATTCTTTAGATTCTATTTTCTATGGAAGCTGATTATTTCTGGCAAGATTTTGCAAAAAAGGTCTGGGCCATTTTTTGAATATAACTAAAGTGTGTGTGTGGGGGGGGGGAGATATACACTTTAAATATTATCATTACAACTTTTTTTCCTAGAACAGATCCAAGCTTTTGAAATGGCGAGGGTTGAAAGTTGAAATTTGGTAGCAAAACCTCCCTCATTGTCGAGAAGTGCCTTTGAGTGCTTCTGGGAAAATTGGTTGTGATTTGAATGAGATATAAGCCTATTAATATGACACTTTTATCATAGGCACTATGATGGGTATCACTTGACGTAGTTTTCCTTAGAATACCCTGCAACATAGCAAAATATGTTTAAAACAATAGCTGATTTATTTATTTATTTATTTATTTATTTATTTATTTATTTATTTATTTATTTACCCTATTTATTTCACATGAAACAGGCATTCCAGTTGAGTGTGGAAAGGTAACCAAGGTATCAGGTACAACTAAAGGATATTGCAGAGGGTTCAAGAAATTTAACTGGCCTATGGCTCTTCCTTCCTTCCTTCCTTTACATTGTTACGAATTCTACCATAGCAAATGATCATCAGTGAGCGTGGTGCCTCTCGGGCAGAGAGACAAGTGATAAATAAACAAGACAGATAGACTTTGTTTATCACTGATATGTAGGGCTGGTAACATGTGAGGGGGGGAAATGAGCTATTTTGCTTTTAACCGACAGCTCACTGGGTTGCGTTTCAAACTCAAATACTGTATCCAGTATGAGCAGAATGTTTCTGATTTCGACCTGAGAAAAACTAGGTTCAACCGCGGCTTTCAGAAGTGTCACACTGGTAATATTAACAGAGGTATTACTTCTTAGTCACAGATCCCACTACATTAAGAACAAAACAAAACTCTGACGCAGCTCACATGTGGAATAAATGAAAGATTAAGGTCCCCACTCTCCCCACCCCACCCCACCCCACCCCAATCTAAAGCCCTAGCTGCATCTTACTTAGTTATTGCCTACATCCAAAACTAAAAACATGGACTGTTGCTTTCTCACCAAGGTTTTTCCATATAGCAGCCACCTGGTTGGGTCAGTCTTAACTTCTCTTTCTCTTCATTCACTTTCCTGAGGACATCCCCATAATGTACATAGTGCTACCTGGCCATAAATGTTTACTAAGAGGACACAAAACATTGGGTTTTTTTTTGGGGGGGGGGAGGGGTTGTGGAGTCTTTATTGACAGAACAAAGTGAGAGGAAAGGGTTAAGTTCTCTTTGTTTTTCTTTGTCTTTTCCCTCTTCATTTGTATTATGCATACATCAGTGTATCCCATTTCATTTCAGTAGGTGTCCCACCACTCACAGGAACTGAGCCAAGAAGAATTCATTGAGAATCAATAAGGAAGTATATCCACACCCCCAGGAAAACAAGATAGCAACTACAAGAGGTACCCTTCCCCTTCCCCAAACAACAAAATAAGGACTGAGCATCTTCAATGGAGTTCAGGAGCTACCAAAGGAGAAAGGTGGGGTAAAAATAGTCTAAAATAAATTAAAATAAATAAGTTGGAAAGGGAGTGGGGATGGAACCCAAGGGAGTAAACTGGCCTGCTTGCAACTCCCATCTGCCCTACCCAACACTGCCGTTTCTCATTTCTATCACCTGCCAGTTTATCTCAACTGCAACCATTTTACCAATTGTATGATTAATGCAATTCTTTGTTTTTCTTAAACTTTTTTTTTTGCATTGCTTTGCGGCTCCTCTTTCATTTACTGGCAAATTATTATTATTTTGCCTCTTTCTCATTCTCATCCATTCAGAACACAATTTTTTTACTTGGACTTTCTGTCCCCTTATTTTCTTGTTATTTTGCTTCCTCCCCCCCCCCCAAAAAAAAAGTTTGGTCTTCTCCATTCATCCTGAGTATTATCCCCCCTCAGGCATTTCCTCTCCAAAGTTTGACCTCAAACTCTTGAGGTCTTTCTATTCCACAACCTCTTCTTTTTTGGGTTGCCTCCCCCGGCG
>JAHTLZ010003547.1:31128197-31189422 GCA_023846285.1 Phrynocephalus versicolor | reverse complement strand
GAAGTTCAAACTTTCTGAAACCGTTCCCCCTTGCCTGCCCGCCCCCACCTAACCTCTGCTTTTCCTCCTGCTTTTCCTTCATGCTTGGTTAATGTGATTTTGTAACCTACCTGTAACCAGTGTGTAATTTTCAATTCTCAACTTAATTTTTCTGCCACTTTGGGCTGCTATTCAAATGTGGTGTTTTCATATTTGATTTTTTTAAAAATAAAAATGGGCATAGCTAAATCCTTGTTTCATTCTTTCCTCGCATTTTCTCTCTGTAATTGCAACATACTTCCCAATGGGCTTCCATGGTCATATATTTTGCCGTTCCCCCCCACCCTTCAACCAGCTGCTTCATATGCTTAGGGGTTTATTATTTCAACCATAGACACCTCTTTTTTGTTCTCTATCCTGGCTTCCATTTCCCTTTCATCGTCACTCAAAATCTTCTGGAGCTTTCTGTTACATCTCTGCATGCTCGTAACTGTCTCTCCCTTACCTTTCTCTTCAGGCAAGCTTTCCCTGAATGACGGACTACCTATTGTGTGTCTTTTATATGAATCTACAGGATCACAAAGACTTTGTGTTCAGAACCACTTATAATTTTGTGTCGTTGCATTGACACTATGTTGTCAATGTTAGTTTCCATCACTCGTAATAACTTTTACATGGAATTTACCTCTCTTTTTAACTGCTCGCATTGCTGCTATGTCTTGAAGAAGTGCACATGTGCACGAAACGTCACATTAAAATATGAAAGTTAGTCTTTAAGTGCCACATGTTTGTGTCTTTTGTTTTGTTTTGTTTTTCTTTGATTTTTGCCTGAAATTCTTTAATGTAATGTTGTCTTTTAATGCCGTAAGATGTCCCTCAGTTCCCTGTTCTCAACACTTAAACATGTCTTAATTGTCCTGGACTGCATATTATCCCTCATGAAAGGGATTAATGAGGCCCGCATTACTGTAAGCCGTCTTGGGTCCTTTTCCAAGGAGAAAGGCGGGGTAAAAATACTCCATAATAAATAATAAAGTAAATAAATCCCTAAATCCGCTCCCCACCTCTTTTCACTTCAGGCGGCTGAGACGTCCATGGCCCTTCTCTGAACCTGCTGGCCATGTTTCCTGTCCCATGGACAGCTTCACAAAGCCTGAGCAACCACAGGCAACCACACAGCCTTTGCTATTTTTAGGCACACCCTGGGGACTAGAAAACTGATTGATCAGACTCGCCATTGACACTGTCCTTGATGTGTTCCCATATTTAGACATGTGAATTATAATCTTAGCTAACAAAATTAAATGACCTTTGGTGTCCCTGAAGTACTTATTAATTATGGCTACCTTGCAGCTGATTTTCCCCATGTTTAATGTCCTTGGCTTACATTGTGGCTTGCGGTCCAATCCCACATACTTTCATTCACAAACAAGCCTCTGATAGTTCAGTGGGCCTTACTCCCAATTTATAGCATGCAGGCTTGCAGCCTCGAGATGGCTGGGATCCAAAGTACAATCCTATACACATCTATTCAAAAAGACGTCCTACTGGGTCCAAGGTGATTCACTTTCAGGCAAGTGTGTACCAGGTTGCAGCTTAGGTTGATTAGTGTCCGACAATGAATAAAATTAGGTGAAAGTGTTTGGAAGAATAATTACCACTGTCTCGTTCAGGGACACGTAGGAACTATTAGGATGGCATCTAAAAAAAGGAATCTACATCAAAAAAAGTGCAAGTAGTTACACAAAAATTTACTACTGTAAGTTAATAAAGATGACCAACGGGAATAAATTCAATGCCGTAATATTTTTTAAAAGTGGATTAAAACAGACATCAAAGCATTGCACAGAGTCAGCATACAAACATGCTGTATGTTTTTTTTGTTTTGTTTTAGAAGTATAATTCAGCTTGTTGACTGGGTTCCAAAGTGTTCCATGCAAAATGGAAGTTGCTCCTACTCATGGATACCAGGCTCCTCGTAGCCATTGCTGAAACATTTTGGTGGGAGTTACTTGATCCTCAGAAGTTGTTTTTTTCAATAGAAGGGGGTTATATAGCAGGTAGAGGAAGAATAAAGCCGTAGGACATAGTGGTACATGGAACATCTCATATGGTTCTTTAGAACTATGGGACTAGGTTCCCAAAGTGGTCTATATGGACACCCAGGGGGCGATTTCAACTTGCAGGGGGTCAATGTCAGTGAGAAAAAAATGGGGGTACACAAAATGTAAATGGGACTCCATGTGAGTGGACCCCATTTAGGCAGGTCATCGTCAACATTTAGGCATTCCGTAAGTGCCTTATTAGACCTAACAGAGTTTGTTTTGGCGCCATTTTCAGCAAGCTTTGGCACCATGGAAATTTTTACAGCGTTTTTTGGAAATTTTAAAACGTTTTTTGGTGCATTTCTCAAGCAGTGCAAAGGTAGGGACCTGATCCTCATGGTGTGCCTGCCTTTAAAGTCCTTTTTGCTTTGTGTGGGTGGTAGCTTGGTGGGGGTACATTGTTTTTTGGAACCTGATCCTTGCCGTGTGCATGTTTTTAAAGTCTGTTTTGCAAAGATTGGGGACTAGTGTTTTGCAGCCACGTGATAGATGTTTGTACCTGAGTCACGGTAATTCAAAATTCAAATCAACTGTAATTATACACATTTTCCCTAATGGGGTTCCCTTTACCATTTTAGCAATCGGTATTATATACTTAAATATTTATAGAAAAGATTCATTGGCCAGGATTTGAACCAGGGAACTAGTCATCTCAGTCTGCACCCTCTGAAATTTCAAGGTGAAAATCGGGTGCTACATGGTCAGGAAAGCCAGGCAGGCTTTTGGATTTTGCGCACCCACAACCCAAGGGGGTTATGGGCGCATGAAATTCAAAAGCCTGCTCTTCCATCCCGGAAGCCAGGCAGGCTTTTGAATTTCGCACGCCCACAACCCGAGGGGGTTATGGGTGCACGAAATTCAAAAGCCTGCTCTTCCATCTTGGCTTTCCCAACCATGTAGCAACCGATCCACAGGTGCTACACTGTGGGGAAAGCCAGGATTAAGGCGCCGCTGCTCCCCCCTTTGCTTGGGTCTCTGTGCCAAAATGGCTCAGTGCAGAGACCCGGCCAAAGAGGAAAGCAGCGGCTTGTGGGCTCATTCATAGCCCCAGTTTACTATGCAGCCATGCCGTTCTGGCCATCCCAAGAGTGACATGGCTGAAGAATGAACTGGGGCTATGAACGAGCCCACAAGCCAGCTGCTTCACCCAGGTCTCTGCGCCAAGCCATTACAGCACAGCTACCTGGGCAAATGGGGGGGGGGAGCTGTGGCAGTTTGTGGGATCCTTCATAGCTCCAGTTTATTCTGCAGCTATGCTGCTTTTCAGATGCCCAGAGCAACATGGCTGCAGAGTAAACTGGGGCTACAAATCAGCCCACAAGCCGCCACCATCACTTCACCTGGGTCTCTCCACCAAGCCCTTTTGGCACAGAGACCTGGGAAAAGGTGGGGGCAGCAGAGACCCAGGCAAAGGGGAGAGCAGCGGCAGCTTCAATCCTGACTTTCCCTATGTGTAGCACCCACGGATCAGGTACTACACTGTCAAAAAAGCCAAGCAGGCTTTTGAATTTTGCACACCCACAACCCGTGGGGTTATGGGTGTGCAAAATTCAAAAGCCTGGTCTTCCATCCTGGCTTTCCTGACCATGTATCACTCGATCTGCAGGTGCTACACCATGGGGAAAGCCAGGATTGAGGCTGAATGCTACTCCTGGCAGCCTAGGCTGTCAAAACCAGCTGGATGTCAGGCTGCCAGGAGCAACATTCATCTTATAAGTTTTTTGCATGCATCCCATAGGCAAAATGTTGTCTTGCAAAACATGCCTATTCCCAGAAATTTAATTCGTCTTATGAAAACTTTGTCTTATGTGGCATTCATCTTGTAAGGTGCCACTGTATTTGTGTATTAATTTCATGTAAGAATTTTACTAAGTTCTGATTTGTTTTGTTCAAAATCCAAATATTTACTTGCATTTTGTATCTTTTCAATAAAGGTATGAATAAAAATTGTATGTTTTTCTCTTTTTTTTACAATTTACAAAAAAAAACCCTATCAAAAGTGAGCAACACTGTGTCAGCTATCAAACTTCCCTCTACAGACACCCTCAGCCAATTGCAGCCTCCAGTGCCATTGACTGACATCCCCTCCAACCTATCAAGCTGTAACTCACTCTTCCACGCTTCTATCCCCTCTTCCTCCAGACCCAAGCCATTTGTGCCTTTTTCTTCACTGGCTCATGGTGACCCCAGTGAAATGGTCATTCGACCCCCAGGTTGGGAACCACTGTTCTATGACTACCCTTTTAAAGCCATTATGTAATAAGTCCCATATGATCAAAACTTCTCACCACTGTTTTTAGGGCAACCCCCCCCCCGTTATCCAAAATCTGTTAATGTGTTCTTCATAATTCTCCTCCCTTATTAAAATGGGTTGCATTTTAATAAGGGAGGAGGTTACTCTGAGGTAACACTACAGAAGAACAAGTGTGCAGGGGAATATTTCCAAATGTGCTTGAGGCCCTTAATATACTTATTTATGGAGTAAACGGAGGCAAGTGGCAAAAGGCAACTCTAATTTACATAAAGGCACATAAATGCACAGCCAAAAATTAGCAAGTGTGAACAAAGAGAGTTGCTTTGTGACTAAACAACAGCCTCTTCTGGGGCTTAGAATAAACATATGATACAAGGCATGCTGGAATATCAACCCAAACGACAGCAAACCCTGACTGGACATCATTAATGTTTACAGCAACAAGTACTTTCAAAAGGCCTCATCTTGTCTTTAAACAAACAAACAAAATTCCACACAAACTGCTCTTTTTTTGGTTTATGAAACTAAAATCCTGCCTTTCAAGAGAACAGGGTTTCTATGCTCTCCTTGTGCATAAAACCCTTCCCCTACTGCTCTGGTTTTCTACAATGTAAATGCCTGCCAAGGATTTCAAAGGTTTTCCAGATACAACTGGAACAAAACAAAACAAACCGACAGACTCACATTAAAAAGGTGTATCTGCTTAAATGCCTCACTTTGAATTTTGAAACCTGAATTTAGGGTTCTTTGGTGGGGATACAGGGCCAAGACAGGGGCAGAAACAACAGGAGGCATGGCTTTGTTAACACAAGCATGTAAAGAGAAGAAACTATCCTTTAATCATGATTCAGACATGATTTTCCCATCACATTAAAATGTGGGCTGAAAAATCCCCCCAAAGATGTAAGTAAAACTGCAAATGGCAAGAGCAGCAGGACGGTCCAGTCTCTGCCAGGCCTGCATGTGACGGTTTACCTTTAAACTCTTCCCTGCTAGAAGCAGGATGTGCCGGGCCAGCTGACAAGCCTGACGAAGCCCTTGAATCTGATCTTCATTCTTAATTTCTATGTAGTCTCCCCAGTCTGGTACAATGCCTGTCGTCACATAGTCTGGCTTCTTTATATGCTTGGAGAGGGGGGGGTAAAAAAAAGGGGGGGATTGAAAATAAAGATCAGAAAAAGGAGCATGACAATGGGATCATTTTCTCAGATAGAGCCTCCTGCTTCATGGCAGCTTGCCCTTTCAGTCGTGGTAGCGACCTTCCTAAGCCATCAGGGCAAACCCTCAAGGCTGCCTCAGTATTTCCGCCGCTGCCCTTTTGAACTTAACATTGCCTGTTACTGGCAACTCTGGCAGTCTGTTAACCTTACAGCACTGAAATTCCAGACACCACAGCAGCTCCCCACTCTGAGGCTTAAGACTAAGCAAACTCTCCTTTAAAAGAAAAACATGTTTATTTTTGGTTTATCTCCTTGTTTTTACCTATCCTGTATTCTGGACCAAAGCCAGGTAAATCTGTTGGGCTTTCAAAAAGGAGAAATCCTGACATCTTTAATCCCATCTTTAATGGAAATTCTGCTTGAACGGTGAAAAGTCATAGGTTCAAATGTGGTAAATTTTCTGTATCTCTACAGCTCTCTCTTTCTCTCTCTCTCTCTCCATCTCTCTCTGTGATTTGCTATCAGTTCCTGGACTGTTATCAGTCAGTGACCCTCAGATTCACGGTTGCCTTTATGTTCCACCATGGAACTGAAATTACACCACAAGATTAAACCCTCTTGCCCTTCCTGAAGATTCCTCATATTACTTGTGTCCACAGAAAGAGTGCATGATTTGGCTGTAAGTTAAAGGAAGACACAGGCATGGCCTATCAACATCTTCTTTATACCCTTTCTCCCGTAGTCTGAACCTTGTTTCACCCCTTCATTTTCTGGAAAGCCATAAGGTTGGAAACAGTTATCGTGAGAACAGGCAATATGCTCAGTGGCAAGTATTCTCCCTACGGCCACTGAGAAGAAGATTTTAATTGATAACTATTATTTTTCCAGAGAGGCAATGCAGTACATCCCTGTGTGACACATAGCAACCACCTGCCTCAGATTTCTTCTGATGGAGGCTAGGCTAGACAGGGTCAGGCAAGGAACAGGTTTTGTTCCAGCCACACTTCCAGACACAACACATTGCCTCCTCGCTTTCTTTCCCTACCCTGTCTTTCATATCCAGCCCGTAAGACATGAAGAAGGGACCTGCTCATGACTCATTCTTCTTCGCTGCCCCTGCTTCATTGCAACAAACGTTCTTTTCTGGCTCTATGCCGCAGTCTGGATAACCTGCACGAGACAGGTGCACATCCAATGCCCTAACCATACATTTGGACACAGAAAGAAGCTTCGTGGTGCCACATCTACGTGGCTGGCCTGAACTGCTTTTGACTACCAGAGTAGACTCCCATGGCTGAACTAGGCAAACACTGCATCAAGCAAAGTTTGACTTTACATTAAGAAATACTTGCATAATAAGATTTTTGGATCGCTCTTCTTCCCACGCCGGTGCTGTGTGTGTAACGGTTTGTGGCAGGGTGAGCTATCCTGAACCACTAACATGCCTGATTCCTCACTGGCGGTCTGAAGTAGTACAACCCAGAAAGAGGTTGCCCATATAATGCCTGAGCATGACAAGATAACTCCTAAGATGCTGTACCTATGGGAGGCACAAGAATAATATCTAACATGTATACTGCACTCCCATGGAGGTTTATCTCCCTGTTCCCTACCTGACTTCTGATCTTATAAACAAAAAGCAAAAGTGAATTTAGTCAGAGGCACATTTTAAAACTGTGCAGTAGAAAGCATGAAGCTCTGGCTATGTACCTATCCAGCTGCCCTAAGCACACCCGATCTTGCCTGATTTCGGAAGCTAAGCAGGTTCGGCCCTGGTTAGTACTTGGATGGGAGACCACCAGGGAATACCAGGTGCAGTAGGCGCCTGGAGTAGGAACTGGCAAACCACCCCAGTATTCCTGCCAAGAAAACTCCATGGACGTGGGGTCACAAAGAGTCGGTCACTACTGTAACAACACGATACAACACACACATGTACCTATCCATACTAGCCAGTGGTATTTGTAAGGAAGAAGGTGAACCAGAATACTCACCACCCTTTATATATACATTTTAAAAAGAGAAAGAGAGAGCTGATAAACACGTTCCACTGAAAATAATTCTACAACAAATGAATAAACAACTGGGGTGCCACAAGCTACACAGTTTTCCGTGTCACATCCTGCCACATTTTTTCCTCAATATGGGTGTATAAATATACTTGCCAATATTGCTGCTCACACTTGCGATTTCTGAAGATACATAGTTTGGGGGTCTGTATTCTATTTTATTTTCAAAGAGTCTGTTAAGGAAAGCTAGTACTAGATGGAAAAATATTATGTTAGTTTTGGGAAACCAAGATTAGTGCCTGGCCCCAGGAGTGGCATTCTCCTAAGAGACTCGGATCTATAGCCTGGACTTGTGTGTATTCCTCTCATCCATGCTTCTACTAATAATTCACCCATACTCAGTACCAATTTGACCGCTCTATGGCAAGAGGAAAGTACCAATCAGAGACACAACGAATGCTTCAAAATCTTCACTAAAATCAGCTACACATACAGAGTTCTTGCACAGCTGCCAGAAATGGAATCATGACAATCTTCTAGAGCAAACTATAAAAGATTCCGACATGTAAAATGGGAAACAGAGGCCAAAATCCTTTTGGGCAGATCGTATTGACAAGCCATTGACAGATGGCAGCTGATAAAAGACGTCCTTTTACAATCTTAGGGTTGCACTTTACTGTATTTTGTGTGAACTACTCACACTCTGAAAATGCACAAGGAAGTCTTCAGTTAGCAGCAATTTGTCATCACTCCTGTTGGACAGGTAGAGCTATGCAACAGGATTTCAGTCAGAATCTTTTAAATCATGGAACAGTTCAAAAGAGGCACAATAATGAAATTCTGAAAATTAAAAAGGGCATTATATACAACAAACACCACATTCTAGGCTTCCACATTGTCTATTCAAAATATATTGCAATATATATATATATATATATATATATATATATATGATTTTGTTGAAAGTTGCTAGGAAGTCTAGTAAAAACATTTACCAGTTTCTAGCAACTTTGAACAAAATCATTTTTTTAAAAAATCTTCTAATATATACACTATCTCTCTCTCTTTCTCTCTCTCTCTCTCTCTCAATTAAAATATATATCTTCTAATGTATATACCTTCTAATGAAAAGCATTTTATAGGGTCCCGCCTATTTTGAAGACTACTGATGAACATACAATTTACCTTTGAGTCCATCACAATAATAATGAATTATATTTAAGATTTATGGATAGGCACATTCTCTTCAATTCAACAAAACCAGCTTCTAATTAAATCATGGTTGATATTCTGAGCAAACTGAAATGAAAGTAAGCCCTGATGAGGTCATAGGATTCACATCTCAAGAAATGTGCAAACACTGCACAACAAGTATAGTCAAGGTTGCTAAATATGAGTAAATACTTCCAATAAATATTTAAAATTACAGCAATCTATATTTTTATATCAAAAAGGCCACTTCATAGGATATTTTTAAAATTTAGAGTAAACAATGAATTAAGCTGCTTGTTCTTCCATTAAGCTAATTTTAACCAGTAACAGGAGAGTTTACTTAATAAGCCTCATAGCACGGCAACTGGCTGACATTTTAATATACATTTCATTTTAACTGTAAGCAAACCAACAAGGGTGAAGGTAGACAGAAATGTTTTCAGGCTTGCCATGTTAAAAAAGTACAGTGAATGAACCATGATTTTTCCTCAATTGTGGCCAATTATCCCTGATTCCACGTATATTAGCAATTTCACAACAACATTCTTCTTCTCAGTTTTTTTTTTAAACAAGGGACCAGCATGCACAAAAATCATATTTGGGTCGCAGCGGTGGCAGGAGCATTGGATTTAAACTGGCTGAGAAATTGATTGGGAGGATCTCTTTAGTGTAACAGGGAGCAAAAAAACTTTGTGCATCAGTGTTCCAGTATCAAATCCCATCCTTGGTAAGAAAACGATGACTCAAACTCCCACCTGTCAAGGATGAATATGCTTGATCACTTGTGCAGTCAACCTTTATATTGACTAGATAAAGGGATCAGATAATAGAAATTACAGTACCTTAGGAACTGGATGTGCTGGGGAAACTATAGCTGGCCGGACGATGCTATAAGCAGCATTTTTCTGTCTATGGGAAAAGAAATATCTTCTCTGATAACTGCTTGACTGCTTGCGTAAGTAGATAGGATCAACTGATGAAGATAAGTGTCGCCGACGACCAATAACACAACCTTTCAATGGGTGGGGGGACAGGGAGAGACAGAGAAAATATTCTTATAAGATATAGTAATATGAAAAAATAGGAAAATAAAATATATGCCCTGTAAAAAGTTCTACTTTGCTCCAGTGTTGCTAGTGCAGCAGATGTACAGCCACAGAATACTACTGCTGGAAGTTACATTGAGATCTTCTAATGTAAACTGTCCAGATATTACGGTAAAACACCCAGAGTAGCCTTTCAGCCAGACAGTGCAGTACATAAATCAAATCAAATCAAATCAAATCAAATCAAATCAAATCAAATAAATAAATAAATAAATAAATAAATAATCTGACCCTCAGGAGATTGTTTTCAGAACATTATTAGCAAACTGATTCATACAACACATCAAGGTTGAAAATTGTGGTCTGCAAAAGGCATCTTTCCCACTGTCTGGAACTACAGTATTTATGAAAGAAAGAGAGAGACAGACACAGAGACAGAGACAGAGAGAAAGAAAGAAAGAAAAGAAAAGAAAAGAAAAGAAAAGAAAAGGAATTATTTCCCATAGGCTTAATCTGTAATTCAAAGTTTGCTTTCAAATCCTTTGGCCTTTTTCAGGCCAAAAGTAGCTTTAGTAGAAGTAGAAAAAAGAAAAGTGTTTCTTGCTCTTAAATCAAACACACTAAAACAACTATTTGGGGCCTAAAACAGATATAGTACTGTACTGTACATTATTTAAATTCTACATTTTAATGTTCTAATGAATCTTCTAATTCCCTGTTGTTAACCTGAATATGTTTTAAATGTTCTGGGCTATATATTGTCCCTCATTACTGTAAGCCACCTTGGGTCCTTTTCCAAGGAGAAAGGTAGGGTAATTAATAATAATAATAATAATAATAATAATAATAATAATAATAATAATAATAATAATAATAATAATAATAATAATAATAATAATAATAATAATAATAATAATAATAATTTCAAATGGCAGTTTTAACCATGTACAGCCCTCCAGATTCTGGGAGAAGGTAGAACAGCCACACACAGCCCAAGACCCTGAAAAGTTACCCACCTGAAAGATCAGGAGATGGCAAGGTATCCTCATGCCACAGTTAAGCAAGACACTTTTGGTATGTGCAGGGTTGGTGGTCCTATCAAGGATTGTTAGCAATCAATTCAGCCTGGGGCAGAGCTGTCCTTCCCTATGGAAAGGAACTAAATAGCTCCTAATAGTGGAGAACATGAGCACCAATTCTGTCTCCCTTAAATTGATTTGCCCAGGCCAGCCAACAGCACAAAAAGGTATGGAAGTAGTTTCCCTTATGATTGTGCTGAATAAGGATCCTTATCTCAGAATATCACTCCTATGGCAAATATAGATTTTCATTGTAATGCTGTTCTGGACACTTTTTTTGGTCATTTGCTGTTGTGCCTTTAAATCCTTTTAACCCAAACAGTTCTCCGAATCTCACTGCCACGGCATTTGGACAGCATGCATATAAATACTATAGGATATTGATACTGGGAGTTGAGCCTGGGAGAAAGATGAGATGCACTCATGCCACAAGGGTTCCCTGGCCTGCCCTCTCAGTGGAGCCCCTTACCCTCCCCACGAGGTGACTTCTGGGGGGTCAAGGGAAGGGTTTGGGGCACAGGCTACCCGGGCAGAGAGGAAGCAAGTGAATGCAGCTGGGCTGCCCTGGTGACACAGATGAGCCTTTCCTTCATGCAGCACAGATTTGGATCCTAGCCAATGTTTGCGAGATCCAGTGGTTTTATTTATTGCAAAGACACTAGAAATGACCAGTGAGAGAACAGGGGGAAAAGAGTGGCTGGTTATAATTTAGTAAAAATGACCACAAATGCTGTGGATGGAACAATACCACTAAGGCAACAGGACAGTTGGTCATGCCAGAAACAACAAAAGATCAAATCTCTCAAACACATCAAGGAGGAAAAAGAGAAAGAAAAGGGAAAGGGGGAAAAAAGAGACAGAGAGAATATTGAAATTGTTTTATTTGATTGAAGGTGCTCACCTTCTGATTAACCGCGAAGCCCATAGAAATATTAGTAAAGGCTACAATCTTTACTAATCTTTTATTGGAAATTAGGGGGCACTGAACTCAATAGGTAAACAAGCCTAGCAATTCTGGCTGAACGTACATAATCTGCAAATATTCATATCCAGTCTTAATGAACCACTAGCTGTTGCAAAATTTACATATAAAACCAGCTGTGTTTCCTTGCTTATGAAAGCATTAGCTTTTCACAAAGGTAAAGAACTCAAATGATACAAATAATGAAAAAGACTTGATATATTCAGTAGTAGAGCTATTTCCATGCTCATCCTAGAGTTTGTCTTATTTGCATCTTCTTCCCCAGTTCAGGAACTTGTCTAATATGTTTTTTTTTAAATTCTGATTCAGAAAATACTAAGTGAAAAACAACCACCACCACCACCACCCTTGGTTTTATTTTTGTTTTTCAACATATACAAGCTTTTTGGCTATTCCTATTTCTCTCCTACAAAACAGACCTTTTGTAACTATGGCACAGACATTTTCCCCACTACATTTATAAAATATTTGGCTTCTTTTATGCTCCCTCTCCATCAACTTCCAGTTTCTCACAGAACATATGAAATGCAGACGCCTGTCCTTCATCCATTTATTTTAATTAGAACAGTGGGACACTCCTTTCAGGAGCCCAAAAACTAGAGAACAAAAGCTCTGGCTGAATAGGAGCTGCCATTTTAAGAATTTCTGCAGGGTTCATAATGTCCTTTTCCAGATTTTGACAAGTGGCAAGCAAGCGAAAATTGCTTAGATTTGTATAGCACCTCAAGGGACGGCAGAGGCCCAATGTATTGCCAGTAACTTTCTTCTCTCCATTATTCTACAAGTACAGTACATGGACTAATGGGGCAACTGAGCTCTTGCAAGCAAGACTAGAATAGATGGAGACTATTTTCTGGTAGTGAAAGAAAATGGGGGGGGGGCTGTTTTTTATGTTATCTGGGGGGGGGCAGCTCCTACATCTTGAACAATGGCTTGTAGCGAGATGAGTAGCGGATGTAGATGATTGAGACTGTAACCTTTTGAGAATGGCAAACAGCTCACTAATTTGTCAGGGCACCTGCTGGATAAACACCCCTAGAGTATGTCTCACTGATCCACAACATAAGAACATAAGAAGAGCCATGCTGGATCAGGCCAAAGGTCCACCTAGTCCAGCTTCCTTTATCTCACAGTGGCCCCACCAGATGCATCTGGGAGTGCACAAGACTAGATATCTGTCTCCTGAAACCACTCCCCTGCATCTGGCCCTTGAAGTACCCCGGTTTTAAGCTAGGAGATTACACATCCCCATCATGGTTTGTAACCTGTGATGGACTTCTCCAGGAATCTGTCCAATCCCCTTTGGAAGGCACCCAGGCCAGATGCCATCACCACCTCCTGTAGCAGGGAGTTCCACAGACTAAAAACATGCTGGGTGAAAAAATATTTTCTTTTGTCTGTTCTTACTCTCCCAGCCCTCAATTTGAGTGTATGTCCCCTAGTTCTGGTATTTTGTCCCTCTATCCACTTTACTCATGCCCTGCATTATTTTGTACGTCTCAGTCATATCCCCCCTTAGGCGCCTTTTTTCCAGACTAAAGAGCACCAAATGTTTTAGCCTTCCTCATAAGGGAGGTGCCTCAGTCCAGTAATCATTTTAGTCGCTCTCTTCTGCACCTTTTCCAGTTCCACTGTCTTTTTTGAGATGACAAAATACCTAGACACTCATGGAAGTGACATGGTATCAGCCCACGCCTGCCACAAGCAGCAAGAAAGTGTAACCCTCAATGAGCAACACTTGCCACATATTTGCTAGCAATGAAGATCCACAGGGACCTTTCCAGTTCTGCAGCTCTAAGATCATTATTTTTACGGACACAAGATGCTTCAGATGATGGGATCAAAAACAAAGTTCTACTAAACAAAAGGCAATGTGTGCCTATTCCAACTCCCCTCCCCTGCTACACAGACTGTTTTCTGAATGAAGACGCAAGAAGGGGTGATGGAAATGTGGAAGACAATATTGGATTGATACCCTTCAGTCCAGAGAGCTATGCCGCTTCTTGAAAAGCTTTCCAGCCAGAGCTATGATGAGGACAAGGTGAGCAAAGCACCAAAATATTGCGAGCAAAAAAAAATTGCTCCTAGAAAGTTGCAACCCTGTTTACTGGGTATTGGTCCTGGAAGGGTACAAACCTGCCTAGCCATGATTTCATCTTTTGACCGTACCTTACCCAAGATTAACCCATAGTACCATGGACCCTCTGGTGTCAAAACCACTCTGCTTTCAGGCCTTGAGCTGCCCTCCCAGTTAGGAGAGAGACATAAAGAGGTGCACGCACATTCATCTCAGGGCCGGTCAGATCTGTGTGAAAGAAGCAGTCGATCTGGGGAGAACAAGAGTGCGTCCATTCAAGGAATTCCTTGGTGCCTCTTGCCTCCTCCATTTCTCGTAATTTGCCTCTTCTTTTCTTTCTTTCTTCAAAACATTTCCATCCCGTCTTTCTCCTTGAAATGACCCAAGGCAGTCCCTTTGCATAGCCTGCCCCTATTTTGAATGTCTAGTCTTCCCCAAATAGGAATTTGGGTTTCGTTGGGTCTGATCTAGGAGCAGGGACTCTGGCCTGAGCCAGTGGGACCTCAAAAATGAGACCTCCTCCTTGAGCAATCAAATAGACCCACTCTGCATCAAGGCCAATTATTTTTATTATTACCATTTAATAGGAGCCATCATTTTGATGGTGCACAAGTGTAATGCTTTCTTTAAAAAGATTACTGGCTAATGAGTGTTACAGCTCATTATATTAAAAAAAAAGGTACGAAAAATGGGAACACTGAAACAGGAGCCTGTCTCTTAAGAGCAAAAACTTGGTTTTACTATTTTTACAGCAGTGTGTCTTCCTCAAGCTTCTTACTGTCCTCTCTCTCTCCTCTTTGGAAATGCCTTCTTCTGCCTTCACCCTCTCTTTCCCTCCTCCGTCCAACAGCAGGTGCCATGAGACTGGCTCCTGACCTCACCCCCTCAAGGTTGCCTCACTCGGTGTCCTAATCTGATCTCGTGGCCGCCTGAATCTGCGGATGACAAGAACCACTTTTGACAGCCTCCCCTTTCAGTGTGCAAGACGCTCGGCACACGTCCGTTTCATTTCTCTCGCAGGCAGCCAGTGAATTGGGTGGGAGCATTGAGGAGGCTTGCCTGGTGACCCTCTCCATCCTATGTTTTCAACCATGCCTCACAGCAGGCTGGCTAACACTACCTTCCTCTGGATGCACCCACTATATCGGCCCTCTCAAACATCTGACCCACACCTGCCTTTCTGCCTTGTCAAGACTTCCTCGCGCCAGCCCCTGTACACCTGAACGAGGAAGTAGACTGTGATACACCAAAGGGCACTCTGAAATGGGTCTGTTAGTCCTTGCGGTGCCACAACTCTTTTGTTCTAATGTTTGTTCTACACATCAATGTGTACCATCTTAACGACTCTTTAACAGAGATAGCTGTCATCAGAGGAGATACTCAGATCTCCTCTGTCTCATTAGATATCCAGTCTTTGATCCAGTTTTCCTTTCAACCACAATACCTGCAATCAGAGTCAGTCCTATTACGTGATGATGATGATGATAATGGTGATGGTGATGACGATTGCCGTCAAGTTGATTCCAACTTATGGCAACTCTTTCCAGGCAGAGAACACCTTAGAAGTGGTTTCCCATTCCCTTATTCTTGGGTTGCCCTGGGATGGTGAAGCGTTCCCAAGGACGGGAAGATTCGCTGCTCATCCAAACAGCTTCATCAGATGAAGCTGATGAAGCTGTTTGGATGAGCAGCGAAATATTTCCATCTCTCAAGAAAAGAAGTCCAGTTGCCATTACTCAACTTCCAGATGAACTCACCTGGAAGACTGTGAATGTTCATAGACTTTCCCAAGGTCAGACAGGCTAGCACTTCACTCAGAAGGCACAGTAAAGAAAAGCATCTTTGCAGCCAGATACCTAAGTCTACTGCACTGAAATAAAACTATTCTTCAAGCTAATCCAAATTATGTGCTTACATGTGCTAAAAAAAAGTATGTGTTTCATATAAACTCATCAGAATAAATTGCTTATTTTGTATAATTTATTCTGCTAATTATGGGTACAAATGAGGAATAAGGAATGAAGTGATGATCTTGTGCAGACCTGCTTCTTGTTCCTAAGATTTCCTCAAGCACTGCCAAAATATATTTAACATAAGAACATAAGAAGAGCCATGCTGGATCAGGCCAAGGGCCCATCTATTCCAGCTTCCTGTATCTCACAGTGGCCCCACCAAATATGTCCGGGAGCGCAAGGGACTAGATATCTGTCTCCTGATACCACTCCCCTGCATCTGGTCCTTGAAGTACCCCAGTTTTAAGCCTGGAGATTACACATCTCCATCATGGTTTGTAACCTGTGATGGATTTTTGCTCCAGGAAAAGATCCCTCTTTCCTTTCCTTCCTTCTTAATCCAAGACAGCAGTACTCTGAATTCTTTGTTTAGTACTAAACTCTCAAACTGACACAATCCAATCTCAGGTTAAGGAATATGCATGCAACCTGCCTCACTTTACTCTTCATTTCTCTTTCTCTGCAGCTCCAGAATTTCTTCCAACTTCTGCTTCCCCAATATTGGAATGTTCCATCTGTAAGCATTCAATCACTTCCCTCTGCCCCTTTAGGGTTTGCCTTGTGTTTGTAGCTTCAATGTACTCTTTCCTTGAAACACCTTCGTATTTGCTTCATCATACCCACAGTTTGCCTGTGCACGCATACAAACCCCACCCCACCATCACATGCACCAAGGAGACATAACCGTTTTTAGCACAAGGACTGAATTCAGATTAGGACATGATCTCCTTCTGGCAATGGGCAGCAGGAAGGACACTGGCAGCAGCCAAAGAAAGAGCTGCAGCACTGTGGGGGTGGGAGATACCAGTTATAACTCTGAGTAATGTGGACACCATCTACCAACTCTACTAAGCCCAACCCAATTTTATGCAAGTCTTACTCAAGAGTAAAGGCAGGTGTAAAAGTTTTCCCGGCCGTAAAGCACAACTCAGTTTTCGCCATGGTATGAAAAATCTTCGAATGCTGTCTTATCTCAAACTATGGGTAGATGTTCCCAACACTTAACATGCACCATCCTCACAATACGGTCAACAGCTGGCCGGTCCTAGAAAAACTTGTCCACCCCAATGACAGATACATATACATGGAAGGAGGAGCTGTATGTGCAAAAGGGCACGGAACATGAAGTTCCCAGCGCTGGATCTTTGGCTCTATCACTTTGGACTCTACACGCTGGGTCCCTAACCCCCTACCAGTGAGATATGCATCCACAATCCCAAAGAGCCAACCTTGTTTTCTGTGTTCAGATCATCTGTTTGGAGAAGTCAATACTAGTTCCCTTCCAGAAGTGGAAGAGGGAAAAGAGGAAGGGAATTCTTATCTCCAACCATCGTATCAGGGAGCAGGCGGATGAACACAGCAAGTATTGTGCGAACACAGCTTTGTAGTGAGCATGGGCGGCGACTATAAGGACTGTGGAGAGCACAGAAGAAGCCTTTGTGTTTGCTGCTGTGCTTTTCACCATGCCACGTGTCCCAAGAAGTGGACTGCAAGCCACAAATGCTCACCTGAAAATAAATAAATAAATAAATAAATAAATCTGCTTCTATTAAAGGTGCCACAGTATGTTTAGTCTTTGTTCCCATTACAAACTGCTGCAATGGACCAAGATGGCTACCTCTCTGAAAAAGAGTGACTAGCCAGCTGCTTAGAGTTAAAGCTGTATAGAGAGGCTGTACATTGGCTCCCTTCCTCTTTGACAGCATTTCACTAGATGGGAAGACATTGGTCTTTTTTAGGCAGGAATTTGCTTTACAAGTCCCCTTCATCATTACATCTGCTGTACCTGCCGGTTTAAGTTGCCGTTGTTTCTTAACACGATGCTATCATTCAGTAACTTCATTGTGTTTTGTTTTAAGCTGCCGTGAGATGTGTCAGGACCAAAAGATGGAATGTATGCAATAAAATAAGAAAAATAAATAAATGCAGACCTTGCAAACATTTCCTATAAAGCTTGTGCTAGCTGTCGATGAAAGAAGAAATGCAGCCCTAACCTCTGTAGCATCGCCAATATGCAGTATTTTGGATGGAAATTGCTTAAGGTTTACCATCTAGACCTATTTTTACTGGGCACAATGATGGAAGGCATAGAGCTAGTTAATATAACCTAGGGTGAGTAACTTGAAGCTCTCCATATGTGGCGGCCATTTAGGTGCTGCAATCCTCCGTCCACCCTCACTGTCAAGGTATGAGCCACAAGTTGCCCTGCCTTGATTTAAATAAAAGCTCCATTAAAATATGACTTGTCCATGTCCATTCAGAGTGAGGCAACAGTCATGTGAGCGCATTTATTTCAGATTAAGCCACAGGGGACAACTCTTATGTCTGATGAAGTGGCCTCATTCATGAAAGCTCACATTTAAAATATATGGAAGTTCATCTTTAAATTGACACCATTTTTCTTTTACTTTTAAAAAACTTTTTATTTCTATTTTGATTTTTTGTGTGTTCATGCTTGCACAGACTGACACAGCAACCCCTTCTACAACTACATCCGTCCTATTAGTGTACTTCAGACCGCCCGGCCTAAGAAGGAACTTGCTGCCAAGATACCCAGCCCAACTGTGCACAGGTGTTGTGGGATGGACACCCAAGGAGAACAGGCCTAATTTCCAGCTATATGACAAAAGCAGCTTCCAGAGCCAGCACAACCCCAAATCAGAGAGTTTCAAATCCCTAGACATACATGTACCTCCCTCTCGTCAAATACACCGTGATGATGACTGAACTGACTGATGCACGAGAACACTGAATAAAGCGCCAAACAATCTACATATACAATACCTAAGGGACAAAGCAGAAACAAATCATTTTCTGCTAATCTGTCAATTTATTGTGATGACCACAAATTCAACAATCAAGCATATCTTCTCTTTCTTTCCTTACACGGGCACATTCTAGAAAGGGATGTATTAAAACAGTAAAACGGACATTTATTTTTAAGTCGAGGTTCACAGTAGGCTATAATAATTATGGACAAAGTTGCATTCAACGCTGGATCTTATACGGTTAGTAAGGCAAGATGTAGCAGGAGTGCAGTGATGTATCTGCCTCTGGCAAGTGGGGGAAGGGTGTGTGTGTGGGTGTGTTGTGTCGTTACGGTTGTGACCAACTCTTTGTGACTCCACATGCATGGAGTTAGTCAAAGGGAAAACCTAACACTCCCCCAACCCCGAACGAAGAAGTAGATAACCCTACTGCTCTTCTAAGGACAGAACAGGACAACTACAGAAAGGGCTTCTTGAGGAATATAAAGAGGTGAGGCAGGCTGTTTCTGTTCCATCCTAAGGCCTCTGGATCAAGCCCTCAGCTCCCTCTTGTGACTGCTGCAAGTTGCAGCAAGAGGTATGTTTTTGCTCTGGATGTCAAGAAAGCATAAAGCTTAAAAACCAAGCTCATTAGAGACTTTCCTTTTGCTCCCAGAGTAAACAGTTGACTATGTGATGGGGCAGACCAGCTTTGTAACAAAAGTATAAAATAAGCTTCCTATAATAAAATAATAATTACTACGCTAACATTTAACCGAAAAAGCATGCAAAGAAAATTCATATGTGGTAGACTAAAAGTCTAATCCACAGGCTTCTTTACATACAAATTCCATGTTCTTTTTTTTAAAAAATGCTGCACATCTTGTTGATTCGAACCTTCTAATGTTCACCGCCAATCTGAGACACTAACATAATCAATCACTAGAGACAAGGAACCACTGGTGGGCTATGTTTCTCAATCCAGTTCCTACAGACACCCCCCCGCCCCGCTTTACACACATCTAAGCCAGTGTCAAATTCTGTTTACTCATGTTTATTCTACAATTGACAGCCTCTTGCGCTCAAAACCGTTTAGTGCCCTAAATGTACATTTCCAGGAAGATGAAATATTGGTTTAGAAACTCAATGCAGTATTATGTGCATTTCCCTCAAGTCCATGGATTTCTTAACAATACTGGATGCCTGCTACTGGGCACAGTTTAATTTTAAATTATTTCCACAGGGGAAATGGCTCATGCAAGTCTCATGGGGAATATCAGACAAAAAAAAAGCATTCTCCATGACAGACACTGTCCTTTACAAGTGACCATTTTACAACCCTTCCCTGGGGACTGAAAATCCATGGCAGAAATTTTGATGAGCACATAAATCTTAACAATGTGGTGTAATAAGAAGGACGATATCAATGTTTCAGATAAAAATCTGATCAGCAGGTTGTTGCTGTTTATCGTTCAAAGAGATTTATTTATGACAACAATGAATCTCAGCCAAGTGTCTCTCTCTGTGTGTTTTATAATGGCTTGGATCCTCTCAATATATCTTTGAGTGACATTTATTAACACTTTTCTAGACAGGCACACACACACACACACACACACACACACACATCTGAAAGTCAACGCTTGATTATCTTTTAGCTGATTCAACTAAGGGGACTGAATCTAAGGCTGGACTGATGATTACAGGGGTGAGGAAAGTATTTTAATTTTACAACATGTAGCATGCTCATCATTTATTGGCCTCCTTTCTACAGGTCTGTTTTAATTGTTATCTGTTCATACACGGCATACTCTATAATAGATTGCTACATTTCATTCACAGAGTAATAAGGAGTTTTGCATGTACTTCCTCAGTGAGCGTTAATTAAACTAATTTCAGTAATTCGACATGACTCTTCTTCCGGTCAACAAGATCTGCCTAACAAGATCTGCCTGGGTCCAACGGGAAAGCTGATAAAGACGCTTCTTAAAGTGTTTCTTATTAAAAGGTAGCAAGAATTATCACTTTGCTACAGCTGCAACACAGTCCATCTATAACTAAGGTCCACCCTGTTTCCAACACACACTGTACAAGTGCTCTCATATTTTATCAGGCTACGAGAACCTATTTCATTAGTCTTTAAATCAAGGGGTTGAAAATTTGCCATAGCAGAACTCAATCTTCACATAAAAAGCAACAACTCTTTCAGTATATAATGCATTTTATATACCTAGAGACAATACAAAAAATTGAAAAATACTTACTAAATTGTATTTGTAATAAAAACTGGAAAAACCAATTCTGAACAAAATACCAATCTGTATAATAAAGACTGAATTAACATTTAGTACAAAAGCCTATTCAGCTAGCATATGTATGCAGCTGATTACTGGATGAACACAATTTTGTTTAATCACACACAAACAGTCAGCTATTTCCAAGACCTTAGGACAAAAATTGCCCGACAACATTTACCCTGAATTTCAAAAAGAGAAAAATAATCCAGATTATTATTATGTAAACTGCTATTTTATTTTTAAAAAATATATTTAGCACATTAGATCACTGCACAAAAGAAAGAAAGAAGCAGCTCAGCACTCTACCAGCTATTTTTAACTTTTGAAACTCTTGGTGTTTTTTTTTTCCTTAATGAATTAATTTCAATATACACACGAAACAGAGAATTATTTTGCAACAGATTTCAGATTATGAGTTTGCAACAAGTTGAAAAACAAACCTGGTTGGAAAGCTCTAGAAAAACACACTAAAAGTTGATTGATTTATTTTTTATTCTCGCTTTTATATCTTCCAAAGGCTTTGCAGTTAAGTCGTTTGTTTATCCAAACTGAGGCACTAAAATATAACATAATATAAGTAATAACACAGATTTTCATGAAGTAAAGGTCCAAGTCACTTAATAATTCACTCACTGGTTTAGTTGCACCAGTGTTTCCATGATGGGGAGGGAGACCCGCACATGTGCTTGAAACCTACACCATGAAAGATTAAAGGTTCTTTTGCAAGCCTGTGTAACCTGTGGAAAAGAAGAGGCGCTCACATTTCACATGCAATAACCTGTGCACTGGCAGAAGAAAAGAACAACACAAGGGAATGCCTGGGGCAGAAGCTTAAACTGATTGGGCAAAGGAGGAAGACAAGAGCCCTTGAAATTAAACAAAAGCAAATTCACTCTGTTGACAGATGTTGAGTACATCAAAGCAACTTTTTGCCTCCTTAGCAGCTGGATAAGACCACCAAATTGTGTGTGCACCCAGAAGCTACCATGTCTTAAATCAACTGTTGCATGTAATAATAATAAAAACAAAAAAACAAAAGAAGTGTAACTATTATATAAGGAGAATGTTGGGTTAGCACACTTATTCTAACAACAAGGCATTCACATGGTCATGTCTGCATACCCGTGCTGGTCACACCATCGGCAACCCTTCGCTTCCAGGGGTTAACTGCTGTGGCAGCCAAATAAAACACTGAGAGAGCCACGCAATTACAGATACAGTCAAAGGGCAGGCTCTATTTTGAAATCTATTTGCACAGACGAGGTCCTCCAATTTAACACACAGGAAGCAAGCTGGCAAAGAGCATCTCCTTCTCTCCAGATGCTTTCCACCTCCCTCCCCCAATGACCGGAAATTATGACTCTAGACAGGCCTCTCAGAAGAAACATTTAGCCTTAGGAAAGACAATCCTTAAACATTTCTTCCTCTCTCCCCATCACTATCACCTTGGCCTAAGTCCTAGTCTCTAGAAGTTTTTCCTAGAACAGTGGTTCCCAGTGGTTTCTTAGGTCTCCAGATGTTTTTAGACTAAAACTCCTGGAAGCCTTTTCTACTAGCTCTGCTGGTTAGGATTTCTGGGAATTCTTAGTCCAAGAATATTTGGGGACCCACAACTGGGAATCACTGCCCTAGAGCACTGATGGCGAACCTTTTA
Organism: Phrynocephalus versicolor; assembly: GCA_023846285.1. Taxonomy (NCBI): domain Eukaryota; kingdom Metazoa; phylum Chordata; class Lepidosauria; order Squamata; family Agamidae; genus Phrynocephalus; species Phrynocephalus versicolor. The sequence continues at coordinate 31,166,809 of JAHTLZ010003547.1, read as the reverse complement.
GAGACTGAGTGCCCAAACTGTGATTCAAAACCCACTAATTTTTCGCAAAGAGACAATAGAGCAATTTATCCTGAATATAGGTGGCTGTGAAGGGGCAATGTCAGGGGCCCACAGAAAGGGCTCCGAGGGCCACCTTTGGCACCCATGCCATAGGTTCGCCAACACTTCCCTAGAGTATCCCTGAGGTCTGATCCAACACACTGGGACACCAAAATCCAGTTTACAGGACTTTCTTTCAGAGAGCCACCAAAAAGAAGCAATTCTATGGGATTGACAGACAGAGAGACGGGGGTGGAGAGAGAGAGAGAGAGAGAGAGAGAGAGAGAATTAACCACAAAGACTCAAAAAGTTAAAGAATTTCAGGGAAACTGAAGAATTTGAAGGAAAGCATTTGAAGATTTTAGGGAATAGTTGAAGAATTGGGGGGGGTGTAGGATCATCTCCAGGACTGTTTGCATTGGTGATGAAGGGCTTCACAAGCAAGATACACTCAGTGGAATCTCCTTCTCCAAGTGAAGCCATCACATTGATGTCTTCACAGAGACTCGCCTGCTTTTGAATATGTTTTACATAAAGTTAGGTGAAAGGTGTTACTCCAGCATCTCTGCATGGTCACTGCTCACCCACCTGGAGGGAACAAAGTAGGATACTGGCAGAAGCAGGAACAGCATACTTGGAAAGTTCCAGGAATCAGCACAAGGCATCCCGTGAAGAGATACGTCTGGCCAAGTGTCCATCATCATGAGAACTCTCTGAACCAGCCCACAGCAGATAGTCCATCACAGTCACATTTGTATCACATGAATTTAGGCCGCTTAGGATAAAGGGCAAATGCTGAGGATTCATGTAACCCAAAGAAGACAGTGGCCTGGATTTGGACTTGGAATAAACCATATTTAACCAACCTATCAAGTTAGACCACCCAGGCTGCTTTTTCACAACCCCTAAAATTCGATGCAAAGGGCTCCCAGATGTGGAGCTTAAAACTGTTTTCCCACCAGCTGCGGACTTTTAAAAAAATTAAGTACGGCCATGCCCACCTAAGTGCGCCCCAGCACATTTTACAAGTACCTGGTCTCCAGAGGTAAAAAAAATTCTGATGCGGATTGTAAAGCTATGGATGCCGGTCTCTCCTTGCCTTCTGTTTGTTTTTGCTGTCCCCGCCGCCCCTTTAACAGACAGAAATCCTTACGGGACTGCTCCGACGGCAGACAGAGGTGAGCCTGCATTTTTTCTCCCTTTTTTTCTCCCTCCCCTCACCGCAGACAGGAGCAATGGAGTGCGGAAGGGTGGGAACACAGGAAGCAGAACAAAACCCCACGATCTCTGGTCCAAATTTAAGTTGCCAGCGGATTTTAGAGGTCGTGTAAAAGCGCCCTCAGTTTCTCTTCCTTCATAGTATGAGTCCTTTAGAAACGCAGCCTCTGCCTTAATGCCTCACCTACAAGAGAGACCCTACCTCAGTGTCTTCACCTTAAGTCTCCAACTCCCCAATCTCTGTTCCACATTTTGACACAATGGCAACGCATGCAGAGACACAAAGATACGTACACAGCTCAGAAAGGAAGCAAAGTTCTCCCACCCAGAAGCAGAACTGAAGCTGGAGAATTTGCACAGTCAGAATGGACCCTTTGAGCTGTGGCTGGTCACCCTTTAGCGGCTGATATCAGCCTCTAAGCTCCCCAGCGCTCCTCTTGTAATTTGATTCTCACCCCTAAAACTGCTCAAACACATGACACGGGTTCAGTTACGTGCCAGTGGTCTCTTGAGAACATCCTTTCTCCTCCTCCCACGTAGAGTGGCTGCGACTGACTCACGCTTGGGGGAATAAAATAAATCCTCTGGGGAAGGCAGCTTATCATTAAGCTGAAAACACACGTCTGAACTCAAGGGAATGACAATTTCTAGACAAAAGCACACCCTGATCCTTTCCACAGAGGAGGTGGCACTAGATTGCTGGTGTGCGATGCTCTTCCCCTCCTCTCTTCAACCGGACAGGGATACAGGACCTATCACTTGCACACCCATACAGGCATGCCTCTCTTATCATTTACAGGCCATACATCATATCAAAATATTTCCGACTGCTCCCAGGATAACAATGAGGAGTTTGGGCAGACACAGTGAACCTGACTAAATTGAAATAAAAAGTGATGGCAGAAGAGATGGCAACAAAATTAACAACTGGCACCACGTAAATGCGAAATCGATTCACTACACTGTTCACTCCGCCTATGTGTCAGCTGTCAGTTCCCTATTTTATGCTGTGGGTTGTGCAATGTAGTTCAAGAGATTTCTTAATATGTAAATAAAAGGGGAAAGAAAGTGACTTGCCCAGGTTTGCTTTAATATCTACTGTGGAGCTGCAACAGGGGCCTGGAATGAGCCCAGTGCTGTTCAAGGCACTATCACAAAGTTAGGCAATTTATTTTGCAGACAACCAATTGAAGCTATAACCAACAAGAATTATATTTTATGAAGAGTTATCTATGGAGATATGCAACATTAACGGGTGTGGATGGATGTCTTTTATTAATTTATTAATGTCTGTTATCAATCAGATTGGCTGTTCTGAATGAAAATCTGGTACCCTAAACTGGCTAGCTGGATAGGTCAGCGAGTTAGGTATCTGGCTGCAGAGCCATGATTTTTGAGTTCGATTCCCCACTGTGTCGCCGGGGAGAAGAGCCAGCCTGTGTAGCCTTGGGCAAGTTGCCCCTAAGCAGCACAACACCATATGGTTCTCTTGTCCAACAGTCACATGTGAATTCCAATTCCCACACCACACGTGGCTGTCATGTGGCAGGTGCTTAAAGGAGCCCTAGATCTTGTGCAGCAGCTATTTTCTCAAGACCACAAATGCTAACAAAATTATTGGGAGAGTTTTTAATATAAAAGTTCTCAGGTGTCCTGGATATTCCGAAATTGAATAAGGCTTGTCTGCACATGCTTCTTGGTGAATGCTAAATTTGGCTACTTTTTTGTAGTACTTGATCTGCAAAGGTTTATCAGGAACATGCAAATAAAAATCTTTATAACCACCATAACCAACTTCCATATTGTTCTGTCTATAAGATGCATAAGATGACCCCCCACTTTTCCAGCCCAAAATTACAGTTTTGCAACCACACAGTTCTCTCCTTGGCTTACTCATAAGATGACCCTCAATTTCTAGTCTAATAATTTCAGACTAAAATATAGCCTTATACGTGAAAAAATACTGTATATCAGATTACAGCTGCCTTTTTTTCACAACTGCTGACGCAGAGGATTTTCAGTTTTATCTACCTTGGTTTCAGCTTGAATGCCAAGATCACAGTGACTCTGAGAACTGATGCTTGAGCGACATGAAGCAAATAAACCAGTTAAATAAATAACAATGCTGCCCCAGAAGAAGAAGGTAAGTTGGAAAACTCTGGAGAGTCAGAACGCTACTATGTACAGGAAGGATGACAGCCTAAGGGTATTCCAGTCCAATAATAACAACATTCAAGCCACAGCGCCTGGGTCATGACAAACCATGACCCTTCCCCAGAGACCCTTCAGGAAGTTGGCTCGGAGCCACCTTTTATCAATAGCAATTGATACTCTGCAACTTGAACAAGCCTAGAGAAAGACTGAAGATGTCTCGTTTTACACCCTTAAAAAATAAATCCCCCAGTCTTCCACTGTTGATTGCCTCAGCAGTTGTACGTCCAAAAAATAATAAAATAATAAGGCAAGGGGTGGCAGGGTTGGGGAGGAAGGTAGTAAAGAGTAACATCAGTAAAGTTAGTGCTTCACTGAGCAAAATGTAGAAGCAGTTAGAGAGTATATATGGAACATAAGAACAGCAAAGTATTATGAACCTATCCCATTCATTCATTCACCATAGGGCACTCTCTGTCTATTAATATAAGTATGACTAGATGTAGTGTGCTTTCTATTTTTAAAAACCAAGATTCCTAACATTTCAAACATCACAGGCACTTCTTGGGTGAAAGCTATCTATCTTTACACACGACATAGCGCCCCCCCAAAAAAAAGGATTACTAAGAAAGTAAAAATGCAGTATTTACATCTTACTCTTCTTCTTTTTCTTTTTCTTTTTCTTTTCTTTTCTTTCTTTCTTTCTTTCTTTTTTTTTTTTTTTTAGCTAAATCTCCACTGACCGGCACAAAGAGACAGCACAAGTCAAGCATTGCATAGGGCAACCACATGGCAAAAAGAAACATCAGATCCAAATGCTGGACACAGCATTTTAGAAAAAAAAAGTTTCACACATGGTTAACACCAAGGGAATAAGAGGCCTCAGACTCGCATGTGACATCTGGCAAATTTCAACTTTTAGTTAAAGCAACATTTCTATTAACTGGCATACACTTCTGCTAAAAAGATGAACATGTGTAGCATTAAAATGTCTACAGCTATAACCAGAATGTACAGATTGGTTCATACTTTTCTGGAGTGAATGAGTTTTTATCTGTTTGAAGGGATAGAAAGGAGACCCCAACCTTTTGATTCTGACATGAAAGTGAGTATTCAATAGATTTAGTATTTAGGTTTTTAAACATATATACAAGCCTACTAATGAACTGGCATTAAGGTAAGTAATTGCTAGAAGGCACAGATCTTAGATATAATCCACTGGGAATACAATTAGAAGCATGTTTGCACAGTTATTTCAAGGGAGCCTGCTTAGGAAGTGAGAAAGGAACCACAATCTCTCAAGAAATACTAGTAACACTATGAGCCTTTCCTGGATAATAATTACGATACACAAGTAGTCCTAAGTAATAAGCATTTGTATTTGTAAATGTGTAATGGATACATTGCAAAACAACATTCCCTCCCCCATAGAAAGGCTAATCCTCTCAATGTCCATGTTCCCATGAACATCCTTAAATCTACATCTCCTTCAAATGCTGAGAACCAGACGCCCCCTCCTTTTGAGACCTCCCAGATATTTTGGACTCGGGGTTCCCACTGCCCCAATTCCAAGATGGCTAAGGATGAGAAGAACCGTAGTCCAAAGCACACCCAAGAGGGAAACCCAACAGGGGACGTCTGTTTTAGATAAAGAAATTGTGCCCTTTGGATGAAACTCGGTGTGTGTGTGGGGGGGAGGGAGAGACAATTGCCTCTGAAATAAGATTGCTATGGAAGCTTAGGGAATATTTTTATATATAGCTTTACAGGCATTACTGTAGCATCCTCGAACCCATGCAAAATAGATGTCATGCCCTTTATTTCAGCTTTACGCATCTACTGGCATACATCAAAACCCCAGCTCTTCCTTAACAAGTAAGAATCATGTGCATGGCGTTAGCCATTTATTCCAAGACCAATTTTTTAATAAAAAATTCTCCTTATTTGGAAATGACATCTAACTGGGAGCATTTCCTTCACTGTGTTAGGTTTGGTTAATTACCTACATTATCTTATTCTATAAGCTGCAGTTGCTAGCTTCTGAAAACACAATTTTATGCATTATGGGGGTTAGCCTCCCATTGAGACCGAATTTACAAATGCATGTTACCAGCGCAGATTCCTCCGCATGCGTACGGGAGAAAAGGTTACATTTCAAGTATATTGTATTCCACTACAAATTTAAATATTAATTGTCCCCCCCAAATTGAAATTATGGCATTGACACACTTCCCCCCTCCATGCCCTGTTTGCAGTGAAGACTATGGAGGCAGGGAGGTCTGGGGTAGAACATAGCTGCAGCCATTCATATTGCTGAAAAACATAGATCTAGTCCAACAAAATGCTGCCTGTTCTTTACGAGACACAAAGGGAGCTTGGGGAAAAATGCATTTAAAAAAAATTACCAACCACATACTGTGTAATAATGTACCTGGAAAAAGCGTCCCATTGCATCTGAAGTTTGGTAGCTTTACCACTGGTATTTGTTGGCACACCAGACAGCCTCTCAAGTGTTGTTGTTTGTGCATACCTAGCATATTTATCTACAAGTATGTGGAGTTTGATTTTAATGACTACTTTTCTAGAAGCAGCCCCCCCAAAAAAACAAAACAATGGGCTTTCATTTTCAAAATACACAAGTGTTTCCTCTTTAGCATAAGAGAGAGTCCTTATTTATCAAAATAGTGATGCTAGTAAAATTGTTTGCATTTTCAACACTGTCAACATGCATCATTTATGGTTAAAAAAAGAAAAAGAAAGGAAGAGAGAGAAATAAAAAAGCAGCGCTCCCTAAGAATGGCTCAATCACTGTCAATCACACAAGCTAAAATATACATAAACCAAAGCATGTGGTGTGAACTGTATTGGATGCAAACTGAATACAAGGTTCCTAACATAACAAACATAAAAACCAAATAATTATAAATCACTCTTGAACCTATTTACACATCTCGGAAAACTGTAGGAAGGTGGGTAACCATAGAAACCCCGCAGACTAAGTTCAGTATTTTAAAGTTTGCATTCATTTTAAAATGCTGCAAATTATGTTCCTCTTCGATAACATTCTTGGTTTGTATTTTAAAGTGCCAGATTGTTTCCTTTATGTCCTAACTGCTGCTCAAAATGATTTTTTTTCCTATTTCCAATTACTGATAATTTGCCTTTTAAAATTTTTGCTCAAGCAGAACATAACTAACTCTGGGCTAGAAAAAACAAATCAATATGTTTTAACCTTGCAAATTAATTTTTCTAACACAAAATGAAGCACAAACCAATACAATGATTTTAGGAGTTGGCTTCAAACGGGTTTCAGCACAAAAACTTTCAGCGAAATGGAGACAAGGCAGGAAGAAAAAATAAAACAGAATTGCAATCATCTACCTATTTACCTATGAGTAAACCCAGTTGAGATCAATGGGAATTGCTTCTGAGCAGATACACAAAGCGCCACACTGCTAATCATTTGTTATAGCTAAACAGATAATAGTACAAGGCTGCCCGTGACAATTATCACTTATATTCTGGATGAATATTAAATATAATTATTAGCACCGAAAATTCAATCATTTATTGCATAATTTCAATTAGCAAAATCACTGTGGATCATACACTTAAGGCATTAATGTTCAGAGTGTATTTCATTATGCAAAAGAGCTGTGGATGTTGTCCAACACGATTTAAATGAGTCATCAGTCTTTTCCCATTCACATTAATCATTCCGACAGCTAAAAGGAAGGAGAAAAAGTCTTGAAAATTAATCTGGAAGATGTTTTTGAAACCACAGCAGTACTATTACTGAATTATTATCTATATCTCTTCAGGGTGTGATGACTAGTGAACAAAAAACCCCTGGAAAAGAGGCATTTGTGTCCATAGATAAGGGAACACTTTTCTACTTAAATCACTAAAACAAATTGGTTGTTGTCACATATCTAACCGGACATGCACTGAATTTTTTGAAAGGGCTTTTGTAAGGATTCAACCAGCGATGACAATGCCCCAATGAAGCCAACAGGAGAGATTCAGACATATTTATTACCAGTTAGTTCGTCACAGAATGTGTCAAGACGGTGGACTTTGGTTCTCAAGTGAAGCAGCTAACATGCATGAGACCAATTTGCAGACAGAACAAACTATCAGGAAAATTGCAACCTGTAAATCACAAAAATATTTGCTAGGCAAAAGTGTGCCTCTTTGGCTGAGTGTGAGGGGAGCACAAGGAAGTACAAGACAGACTATATAAAGCAAGGAAGAATTAACCAAGAAGCTTCCAGTCCTGGAGGCTTTCGTTTTGCTTTTCACTTAGCAAGCACAAGATTCCTCTCAAACCAGGCATGGGAATATCTGTCGGGTACCAAGCATGGCATGCATTACATTTGGGTCAGCAGGCCATGTCAAATGCATGTTTCTCTCTCTTTCTCTCCCCTCCCCCATAACAAAATAATAATCTATTATTGTTTTTATTACATATGGCATTTATCAATTCTGCAATGATTTTCTCCCAAAAACTTCAGGGTGGTTCTTGAGTTAAACCTCCAGTAGCAATCCCACACAAGCATGCATGTCCTCTACTCTGAACTGTAGCCTAACAAACTGTTGGATGGAGCAAAGGTGGCCTTGTACCAGCACAGTCCAACTCATGTAGCATGGCTTGCTTATTTATTTATTTAAATTTATTTATTTATTTATTTATTTACTCACTCACTCACTCACTCATTGACTGCACCGACTTTCCCAGTGGGTTTGACTAGCAGCAACTCTTCAAGGACTGGGGTAGAAGCTTTTCACACTTATTCTGCTCTTTCTAATGCTAGAGGTATTATAATTTTTTTATTCATTTTGGCCAGATTCCCCCCCCCCAAAAAAAAATGGTGCCACCTCTGCACAAGCATGAAGACTCTTCATGATGGAGCAGAGAAATGTGATGGTGTCGAGAAATGTGCACAGCATTTTAGTATGAGTATGTGGGTCAAGGAAGATGAATTCACCTGCGATATATTTCCTACACTAAAGCAGTCCTGAAATTCCATACCAAGTCATAAGAAATAAATTGCATCAAATCACTGGATGCAATGGTATGGAATGATCACATTTGATCGCAACCCCTGCTAGGTTAAACTGGTGATGAAGCAGCTGTTGAAGGAGGCTTGCCTGGGTATAAATGAGGTAGAAATAGAAGGTGATACCAACACCCAACGGATTCCAATGAGAGATTTAACACAACAGTTACAACTGAGAAGCTGGCATGAACAAATTCTTTAGGGAGAAGTGATTTGAGAGTGCCTATCTCACAATGGGGAATGGAAATCCCTACAAAGGACAAAACAAGACTAATGCAAATCCCAGTCAAGAATATTACCCCACTGGAAGTATGTTTGCCATAATAATTAAGATAGAAAACGGGCCACTTTAATCTATACAGATCAGGAGCAGGGAAAAGCAAATGCATGAAGGGCAGTTCCCAGAATCCTGAATGTGGGGATTTCATACCCCGATAGCTCTGAACCCCAAGAAATGGGAAGAGCACAAAGCACACCTAGAGGAAGCTGAAGACCTGGATTTCCCAGAAATCCCCAGGGCCGAGCAGGCACCCAGTGTGCAGCTAAGCTGATGCTGATCTAAGCATAGGTCAGGAGGCCAGAAAAACAGGATATCAGGATACATCTGCTCAGGACCAAGAGACCCTTCCTGTTCTTATCAATAATCCCTCACTAGCTAGGGAGCATTTTCCCTCCCACCCATGGAATGTATTTCCTCTGCCATTGCGTACTTGTTTACTGCATATGGTCTCACAGATAAGGCATGCATTCCCCTCCTACCGATGGATGTCCTCCTGTATCTATTGTTCCTCTTTTATTAATAAAACACTGGCCGCTCAGGCAGTAGGAGAATCATCACACACTCTCACGCACACTCCCACACAGTCTACAGCATACAGCATACACGCATGCCCACACATACATACACCCAGACATCCATGGAGTCGAGACAGAGAGACGAACAGGAATGCTGCCTGAGCACCAGATGATTGCACCCCGAAACTGTGTCCGTGTGATTCGTAACGCAACACCTGAAACCACAATGGCCATTGGCAATGCTGAGTATAGCAATCTTAGAGCTGTAATCCAGAAAAAATAATTTGGCCCTCCTTGTTACAGACTGCCCAGTCTCCGAGGAACATTTTGAGCAGAAGGGGAGGAAGACAGTGAACCAATAATCTCGGAGATGGTGAGTGCTCCAACCCTGGAGGCATTCAAGAGAAATTCAGAGAACCACCTGGCAGATGTTCTTCGAATTCTTATTCAAAGGACTTGATGACCTTGTAGCGCCCCCTCCAACTTCACTGTTCTATGATTCTAAGATGACAATGAACCAGCTATTCCTTGTTTGCTTGATTTTAAGGTTTATTTTACTGTGGAGTTACATGCATAGAATAAGGTTCATAAACTCACAGAACTGGTGAACTGGAAGGGACTCCAAGGATCCCACTGGTGTAGGAAACTCAGAGACAAAGCTTCCTCAGCAGATGACCATCCAACTTTGATTTATGAATTGCCAATGAAGGAGAATCCAACATCTTCCACCAGTCCTCATGGGCCCTGTTTTCCAAATCCTTTACTAACTTGGTTACCCTTCTCTGGAACCATTCTAGAGTCTCAAAATCTTTCTTAAACTGTGGGGCACAGAATGAGATATAGTATTTCAGGTAAGATTTGTTGACCCAAAGCAGAATGGACTGGTACTTAATCTAAAGAGGTTATTTTGCATACTACTGCTTTGTTGAGAGTGCATTTGAAAGATGGGAGTAGACCAATGTTGAGGACCGGAAAGACAAGGGTGCTCAAGCGAATAACAATTTGCAACACTGTATCAACTATGCAATTAAACAGCTACCTCACTTATCCTTGAAGGTAAAACAAGAAAAACATCTCCAGGAGACCAGATAATGCCCTGGCTCCATGACAGCAGATAGGTAGTAACCATAGTTCTCAATTTTCTCAGAAACTATTTCCTAGTACAGGACAGTACTGTAGATCTGTGCTCCCTTGTACACCTATATTCACACTGACATGCAGAGAATGCTGTCTGGTGAAATAAGGACCACTCTTGCCTGGCTAGAAGACAGCAATCGGAAAAACGAGGACCATCTCTTGAGCAAGAGATAAACAGCTGGTAGCCCTTCAGAAGTTGTTGGATTATAACTCCGATCAAACCCAACCAATGTTGACAGATAGCATCTGAAGTATAGAAACATCTGGAGGACCACCAGTTGCCCACTCTGGCTTTTCAATGCTTGGCTATGGCGCTTGTCTTCACACCTTTGGAGGAAGATCAGTGGAAAAGGAAGGGAGGGAGGAGAGCTCACACAACCTGAGCAAAGTGGAGACAAACACTGATTGCAGAAATTCCTACTTGTCAGTCTACTCTAACATAAACACAAAAGCAGCCATTTCTGTTTGGAGTAGAATGAGTATCTTCACTTCCTAAAGTTGAACACTAGGTTTTGTTGATACATGGAGCTGTCCAGGACACAAGTGCTTGAAGGACCTTGGTGGCTGGACAATCAAATGGTCAAAAGACAGGTGCTGACACCTTAAATGATTTTGTTTGGTTTTAAGCCATTGCTATTTTTGCTATAACGCATTTAGTTGACTACGGAAAGTGGCCTTGAAGAAATTCAACAGCTTGGATCTTTCAAACCAGCACGTAAGCCATTAATCATTTTTTCCATGTGCTTCTCTTGGGGTCCTGTTCTGTGACCCTTTTCTGTTCAAACAAGTGTATTAAAAATGGAAGGAAAACATTTGGGCTATAAAATATGTTTGTGTTGGAAGGAGCCTAGGACTAGCATTAAGGCAAATCTAATACCACTCAGTTCTAACAATGAGAAACTAATTCTGGTATACAGGAAAGAAGAAATGGGAAACAGTCATACAGGTTAGCCTTCTCCTACCATAGACCATGCTTTCTCCATGAGGCTAGCAATCAGAGTATATCAGAGTATATTTTTGGATGTCTGCTGCTGCTCACAGAGTCTCTCAGTAGGTGTGCACTTGCTTGATTTGCACATGATTCGCTATAGAAAACAACACAGAGAGTTTGTAAAACTGCTCATTGTCCTGCCTTTTGCCCCAGCCAAGACAGCCCTTTCTAACGCTGGTCCAGAATTTATTCTGTACACACAGAACTAAAAATGTTACTTTTTCGGACCACCTACAGTTGGTAAGTGTTTTGCCCACAGAATGTTTTCCATTCTGGATCTGGTTACAAATCAAATGGCTAGCCATTGATTCAATAACAACCCAGCCTCAATAAATTAGACAACCCAGCCGTGGGAAGGCCTCTCTCACATTAAGAAATTACTTGGGTGGTTTAAACGAGAACAACTGCCTTGTGCCCTGCATCATCGTAGCTTAGAAAACTTCCAGATCAATGACATCCTATCCTTTACTATCTTTTTAAGGCCTCATTCATACTTCTGCAAAGCACTCCTGAAGGGTTTGTGTACAAGAAACTGAAGATGTAATATACAGTATAGTCGTCCCCCTGCCATGTTGTGGTTCAGATACTGTGGTCCAGGTATATCGCAGGACCACAGCATATGAAGGCAAGGGGCCCTGGGGCAAGCTGCATGGGCCTGTTTGAGGCCTACTGCACTTACCCCAAGCCTGGCGCTGCCCTGAATGGACCTCTGACAGGCTTCCTGGGCCTGTCGGAGGTGCCAGAGGTGGTTTCCGGTGAACCAGAAGTCACTTCGAAAAAAATATAAGTGCCTTCAAGATCACCCAAAACCACTTCTAGCGCCTCCTTTTCATTGCGCCTCCTGCTCCAGAGTGTGTCAGTGGAGGGGCAGAAGGAGGCAAGACCACGAGTGGTGAAGTGGGGAAGCAGGCAGGGAGGGAGGCCTCCAGGCCAGCCAAGGACTACAATGGTCCTTTATCTCTGGCCTCCTGCTCACTCTTTTTGTCCCCAGTTGGTAACGGGCAGGCCTGCAAGCCAAATGAGCGCTGCAGCCCAGCTTGGCCAGTGAGCAGATGGCAGGTGGCTTTGGGCAGGCCTTCCTGCCTCCCCTCCCTCCTTTCCAGCCGCTCCTCCCTCTCTCCCTCACTTGCAGTGCAACAAGCTGGGCCGGGCCAGGCCAGACGGGGCCACGAGAGGAGGTGGCTTTCCCTCCCGGGTGCAGCAAGGGCACAATGGCCAGGGCCATCAGGAGGCGAGGAGGGGCCTGAGTTTGCCTTAGCTGCCACCTGCTTCCCAAAGGAAGGAAGGAAGGAAGGAAGGGATGAAGGAAGGAAGGAGAGCCGCTCCAGCTGCCACCACCGCTAGCACTTGCCCCAACCCTCCCCCATTCCCTCACACACACACACCGCCGCCACCCCCACCGCTGCCCAGCTCACAACAGTTCTGAGGGACAGTGAACCGCCCCCCCCTTTAAAAAGTTTGTGGTTTACACAATATACTGAAACTTCCAAGTATGTTGTTCTCTGAATAATACACACTGAAGAAGAGAGAAAAGGAAAACAACTACCCCCTTTGTCATCAACCTGTGAGCTAGCCATACTTGAAATCATGAGAGCAAATTTACCAATTCCCACTAATCTATTGTTAATCCCATGCATATTTATGAAAATGCTTTCTGATCTGGATCACTCCACAGGGTACATTTCCTTGATGTTATTTCACTAAAGAAAGCCATATATGCATTAACAGTTTACTTGGCATATACAGTAGTTACTCCTTTTTCAATCCACACAAACAAAAAATCAATACTAGTCCCAAAGACCATCTCATGGGCCTGAAAAGAGAATACATGTACTGACAGAAAATACATAAAATAGCAGCAGATACTTTTGGACAAACCAAAAAATCAAAGAAAGTATTTGTACTGCCCTCAACCATAGCATGTTTCCATTTGAAATATAAAGCAAATATTACTCAGGCTGTATCCAGTTAATTTCCCTAAGCACCTGCTAGTCGACATCATGAAAGAATCACAGGCAGTCCAAATCTCCTGGATTTTGTCAAGCATACGTAACACCTCTGTTTTACAAAGACTGTACTGGTTCTCATTACTTCTGCAGGGCAATCCCAAATTTCCATTTTGTAAAATCTTAAAAATCCTATTTTTTGTCTTGTGGGAAACAGAGAAGGAAAATAGAGACAAGACACCATATAGTTCCCACGTGAATACAGAGCAGTAACAGCTGCGGCGTTATTCTTATACATACAGTTCTGACATCTGAAGTATGGCTTTAGGAATACTGTATTGGCCAACCTTATACACAGGGTTTGTTTCCTGTTTCACAACACACTTTTTCAAACCATAAATTGATACTGTTTTCACCTAAATGCCTGTTTAATTACGCACATATAAGTCTGAGATAATGTGATAACATACAGATGTACACAATGCTTTGTCTTTGAACTTAAACACATTAGCTGGATGGTTCAGTGGTTTAGGTATCTGGTTGTAAAACCAGAGGTTGAGATTCCCCACCATTTCCCCTACGAGCACAGTCAGCCTGTGGGGCTTTGGACCAACTGCATAATTGCAGGGCACCCCCAGGAGGGAATGGGAAACCAATGTTGAATAATCTCTACCATGGAAACCCTGAAAAGGGTTGCCATAAATCAGAATGACTTGGTAGCAAAAGATGGTGATGATGGTGGTGGTGGTGGTGGTGATGATGAAGATGAAGACGAAGATAATCAGAGCAACAACTACAGTACTACTTAAGAACATAAGAACATAAGAACATAAGAACATAAGAAGAGCCATGCTGGGTCAGGCCAACGGCCCATCTAGTCCAGCTTCCTGTATCTCACAGTGGCCCCACCAGATGCGTCTGGGAGTGCACGAGACTGGATATCTGTTTCATGATATCACTCCCGGCATCTGGCCCTTGAAGTACCCTGGTTTTAAGCCTGGAGATTACACATCTCCATCATGGTTTGTAACCTGTGATGGATTTTTCCTCCAGGAATCTGTCCAATCCCCTTTTGAAGGCATCCAGGCCAGATGCCATCACCACATCCTGTGGCAGGGAGTTCCACAGACTAACAACACGCTGAGTGAAAAAATATTTTCTTTTGTCTGTTCTTACTCTCCCAGCCCTCAATTTGAGTGGATGTCCCCTAGTTCTGGTATTTTGGGAGAGGGAGAAGAGCTTCCCTCTATCCACTTTACTCATGCCCTGCATTATTTTGTACATCTCAATCATATCCCCCCTCAGGCGCCTTTTTTCCAGACTAAAGAGGCCCAAATGTTTTAGCCTTTCCACATAAGGGAGGTGCCCCAGCCCAGTAATCATGTTAGTCGCTCTCTTCTGCACCTTTTCCAGTTCTACTATGTCTTTCTTGAGATGCGGTGACCAGAATTGTACACAATACTCCAGGTACACAATACTCCACAATACTACTTAAACACAATACTACTTAAACAGTTATCTTTCAGTTACTTTTATTCTTTTTCTTTTCTTACACTATAAACAGTGATGGTAAACCTTTTAGAGACCGAGTGCCCAAACAGTGATTCAAAACCCATGAATTTTTCGCAAAGTGCCAATCCAGCAATTTAACCTGAAAACAGGTGGCTGTGAAGGGGTGATGTTGGGTGCCCACAGAAAGGGCTCTGAGTGCCACCTTTGGCAACCGTGCCATAGGTTCGCCAATACTGCTATCAACATTTCCTCAGGCTAGTAATCAAGACAAAATAATATTTTCATAGAACTTCTCTCACTGGCTTCCCATATGCAGACTTGTCTGGACACCATGTGAAGTCCTGGACTCAACATAACTGACTCTGTCCTCAAAGAATCCTGTGAGGTGTGCTCTCAATATGTGGATTGTATGGGAGAGAAAGAGTACATGGAGACACACTTCTGTCAAGTGACCTCAGTCTCCCTCTTCACACGTGTATTCCAGAAGAGAAATTAAGAACACAAGAACAGCCATGCTGGATCAGAACAAAGGCCCATCTAGTCCAGCTTCCTGTATCTCACAGAGGCCCCACCAAATGCATCTGGGAGTACATGAGACTAGATATCTGTCTCCTCATACCACTCCCATGCATATGGCCCTTTAAGGCATCTCCATCGTGGTTTGTAACCTGTGATGGACTTTTCCAGGAATGAATCTAAACCCCTTTTGATGGCATCCAGGCCAGATACCATCACCACATCCTGTGGCAGGGAGTTCCACAGACTAACAACACGCTGGGCAAAAAAAAAAAATTATTTGGTCTGTTCTCACTCTCCCAACCTTCAATTTGAGTGGATGTCCCCTAGTTCTGGTATTTTATGAGAGGGAGAAGAGCATCCCTCTATCCACTTTGCTCATGCCCTGCATAATTTTGTACGTCTCAATCATATCCCCCCTCAGGCGCCTTTCTTTCAGACTAAAGAGCCCCAAATGCTGTAGTCTTTCCTCATAGGAGAAGTCCCCCAGCCCAGTAATCATTTTAGTCGCTCTCTTCTGCACCTTTTCCAGTTCCACTATGTCTTGTTTGAGACTCAGTGACCAGAACTGTCTGCAATACTCCAGGTGCTGCCTTACTATCATTTTATACAATGGCATTATAATGTTGGCTGTTCTATTTTCAATCCCCTTTTTGATGATCCCTAGCATGGAATTGGCCTTCTTCACCATTGCCGCACACTGGGTAGACACCTTCATTGAGCTGTCCACCAGCACACCAAGATCTCTTTCCTGATAGCTCAGAGCCCATGAGTTGATAAAGTTTGATTTTTTGCCCCAATGTGCATTACTTTACATTTTTCTACATTGAAATGCATTTGCCATTTTGCAGCCCATTCTCCCAGTTTGGAGAGATCCTTCTGGAGCTCTTCACAGCCTTCTCTGGTTTTTACCACCCGGAAGTTTCGTGTCATCCACAAATTAGGTTGGGCTGATAACACAACTCAAGTAAACAGAAGACAAAGAAACAACCTTTCCACTTGCTTTGATCTCCAATTATTTGCTCAGTTAATTTAAAGCCAAAATTAGTTAAAAACAAAGAAAAAGGCCTAAGGCTATTTGAGGACACATTTCTCCATATATTTCATCTATTTATAACAGTTGTTCACAATCCTGAATAAAACTGCGCAGAGAGAGAGAGCACATAATGGCACTCCTTGCTTAAACAAAGTTGCTAATTGGTGCTAATAATTTCAAGCCAACATCTGTCACAGGTATCCTGATCATGTAAACATTCTCTCAAACAGTATTGTTAAAGTGTTGCTATACTGGAATGAGGTCTGATTATTTACGTGCCTACCTGTATATGATGTGAGATGTAGCCTCAGATCTAACTAGTCAGCAACTTTAATAAAAGCTGTTTTGCTTTTGCATTTCTCTCCTCTGATAAAAAATCATTGACTAAAATGTGATATCATTTGCAGAAACAACCGATACTTATGGAAATGAAAAATAATTATAAGTGAAACCTCAAGTACATGTTTGTGTGCAATTTTTGCTGAATTTTCTTGTGAAGCAACCAGCTCTACTCTTCCCTACTCAACAATTAACACTTTCAAAACTGAAATATGAATAAAACAGCTTGTGGTAATGCGCTTAAAGAAGGGGAGGGCTTTCAGTTCTGTAAAAGACGGCATTGTCTTTCGGGATAATTTGCTACTGGCCATGTGGCAATGATCAGTTAAAACCAAATATGGATGCTTCTGAATGGACAGGGCCACATACCCCACTCTCTGTGATACTGCCAGATTTATTTTCATTTTTTGTTTTTCTGGAAACAGGGCATCATCACAGTTATTTGGATGGGAAAGCTCTGAGTGATGATGCTGTACTGCGTCTTTGTCTTAATACTGCTCCTGTTCATATTAATTTCTAAAATGGTCTTCTCAATTAAAGGAGGTAACCCCACACAGCATGTCTATAAACAGAGACCACAGGGCAACAACCTACATAATTATCACCCTTCCTTTCTGCCATGGCTGCACAGGTTGGAAATCCAGAAGCTACAAGGTCATTCACAAGTAGATAATAATTTCTGGCTATGCATTATTCAAATAAAAAGTGACAATTTTTTGTGTGTGTGTCTTGATTGTTTTCTTCTTCTGCAGATAGGTTGGTATCTGCAAGATCCTGTGCTGTCAAAACAAAACTTTGTCCAACTTATCAGCACCGGTGATTCTCAGCTAGCGGTATGTGTGCTGGAGGGGCAGAAAAGCAGTCCAGATAAAATACAGTCATCCCTGCCATTTTGTGGTTCAGGTACTGCGGTCCCACTACATCACAGGATCGCAGTACCTGCACCTCGGAGCCGCATGGGGAGGGGGAGGGGTGATTGGGTCACTCCGCACTGCCCCCCCACAAAGCCTCGGACAGGCACGCGATTGCCCCCCCACCCCTCCCGCTTCCGCATATCGCGGATTTTCATGCATCGCGGGTGGGGTGGGTCCCTAACCCCTGCGATCGGCGGGGGGTGACTGTACAGTGCTTTCATAATATAGTACTGTAATTACTAAGCTTTTGTCCTCATTCAATTCCCATGTTTGCAAGTGTGACAGGAACTGCTCAGTACTAACAGATTTGTATTGTCTCTGTGTATTCAGGCAAGAATCCTAATTCACTTTTCATGCCTATATACACCTTGTCGTTATGCGGTGCCAAGCTGCTTCCAATTTACGGTGACCCTATGAACAAGTAATCTCCAAAATGTCCTGTTCTCAGTAGCCCTGGTCAACTCTTGTAAACACAAGTCTGTGGACTCCTTGAGACGAAGTCAATTCATCTCACATCTGGTCTTCCTCTTTCCCTGCTGCCTTCCACCTTTCCCAGCATCCGCCACATAGTACGCCGATTCATGGCTAAATTCAACACCATGCAGGCCCAGAAGTACCACCAAACTTGATTTCCTTCTTTCTCCCTCCCAGCTGCAGCTTTCTAAGCTCCAAGAAAACCAGTTTTGAGGTATTCCTCACTCCTCTGGAATCCCTGGGAGGGGCAGCAGTAGGAACCTTTGCTGGGTGGGTTTACATTCCCCTCAAAAAATAAGGATAAGATTAGGCGTTCACCTGCATTCCTCCTTGAGTCTGGATCCTCAGGTCTCCGTAGTGTCCAGGTATGTATTCACACAGTGAAAGCTGGTACGCCACTTATACCTCCTCCTGAAAATACCTGGCTTAGCTACGTTAAGTATCACATCCCTCATTTACATCGCAACTGGATTACTGCAAAGCATCTTTAAGTGGAAGAGACTCTGAACCAAAACAGCAGGTCCTAAACCAGTGGGGGCCAAACCTCAGCCCTCCAGTTGTTTTGGACCACAACTCCCACAGTCCTTTGTCACTGCCAATACAGGCTTGTAATTCTGGGAGTTGTGGTCCAAAACATCTGGAGGGCCAAATATTGGCCACCACTGTCCTAAACAGTGCAGACGGCCTGTTGGGATGAATTATACACTGGGTGTAAGTACCTCTTCCTAACAACTTCACTGGTTACTAGTCCCTTTCTGGGTACAGTTCCAAGTGCTGAGATTACAGACCTATAAAGACTAGTATAGCTTGGCTCCAGGTTATCTGCAAGACAGCATCTTCACCTACAAATCCTCACGGGCTTTCAGATCTGTGGGAGAGGCCCTTCTGAAGGCTCCACCACCTTTGGAGGTGGAGAACAGAGCCAGGGCCTCCTCAGTGGCCACACTCAGGCTCTAGCACTCCTTACCAAGAGACATCAGGTTTGTCCCACGCTGCTTCTCCCTCCAACAGCAGGTGAAGATCTTTTTATTTACACAGGCCTTTGGCAACAAAGGGCCTCTGATTTCCCTGTAGACAGGCTGGTTCTTATTACACCAAAAATACAAGCATTTTATTTGATTTTAAAGAGTTTTAATTGTAATTGTACTTTAACCATATAACTGAATCTAATTCTATTTGAATGTTTCTTATTTTATTGTTCTTAATTTGCTATGGTATTAAATTTTCCTTCAACTGCCTCAGGTCCCAATTCTGAGAGAAAGGCAGCATATAAATGGAACTAATATTTAAAAAGGAAGGGGAGATTCCTTCCTATATACCCCCTGCTTGTACTGAGTATCCCAATGTATGTATTGCTAACAGAAATCCACCACTGGAATCTGCTTTCAGAAAGACATTCATAGGTACATTTCTAAAAAGATAACTTTTTTTGATCATATTGTATGTTTGGTGAGTTCAATATGGTGGTCAGGATCACAGTGTTCAGGCATTCTCATCTCAAAGCCGTAAGTATAAAAGCTATTCAAAATATTTGAATATATATTTATCACATGGAGCTCAAATATAAAAGCTATTCAAAATATTTGAATATATATTTATCACATGGAGCTCAAAAGGAAGAGAAAATAATACAATGCTCCATGTCTAAGAATCTGAAAAATGTTAAACCACTAGTAGAGATCTTCACTCAGCAGTTATCATTGCCAACCACTATTAATTCTTAACAATGAAAGAAAAATAACATAACTGCAAATAGGAGAGAACAGCACATAAAACACTAGCATTTTAATAGCACTTTTCATCTTCAAAGAGCTTTGCAAATGTGAACCAATTAACCTGCCATAGACGGGGTAATATTCCCTTTTCGTGACTGCAGGTCAAATGGTTTTATCTGCCATTACACCGCATCCATTTCAAACCAGCAGCCACAGGACTCTAGATTTTGATCTCACATTAGTGAATATAAGTCCCTGGGAAGAATAACTCACTGATAAGGATAAACAGTGAAGCACAAACAAAAGGAAGCTACATATTTGGTGAAATCAGCTTGTTCGTCCTATTCACTCTAAAAACTGCAAATGGAATATGTCTATTTTCACATTTATTTTTCAAAATAACATGAGTCTGAACTACGAGTTGGATCACCCAAATAAACACATCTGCTCAACAGAAGGGTTCATTCGGATCCAACCCTCCACTTCTCTTTCATCAAACTACGTTTATTCCAGAACAAATGCCAGAAATCAAACATCACATCCATGTCAAAACAAATTTCAGAAACAGCAACCATTTTTGCTTAAATAATAAAAAGAAGAGTTCTCCTGTACCAAGAACCTAGGTCGAGAGCCATTCTAAATGAATGGTTGAATGTGCATTGCACTTTTCATCGGCTCATCATTGTTTTATGATCCCCAACAGAGATGCATCTCAGACCACTTTCTGGTCAAGTTTAGGCTATTAACTTCTTTTCCCCTCTGCAAGGGTGGGGGATCTATTAAGATGATCCGCCCTCGGAGACTAATGGATCCAGATGGTTTCCTGAAAGCTCTGGGGGATTATCCGTCTGATATGGTCGGCGCTCCTGTCGAAGCTCAGGTCACCCTGTGGAATAGGGAAATGTCCCGGGCAGTTGACACGATCACACCTAAGCGCCCTCTCCCCTTACGCAGAGCCCAGACAGCTCCTTGGTATACATCTGAGCTGCGGGCAATGAAGCAGGAGGGGAGACGGCTGGAGCGCAGGTGGAGAAAATACCACTGTGAGTCCGATCGAACACGGCTTAGAGCCCATTATCGGGCCTACTCCGTGGCGATACGGTTTGCGAAAAGGCAATATTTCACAAACCGTATTGCTTCTTCAGAGTGCCGTCCAGCAGAGCTGTTTCGGGTGGTCCGGGACCTTCTTCAACCAAGAAATATGATGGAGGCTCTGGACCACTCAGCAGCCTGCTGTGACGAGTTTGCTGTCCACTTTGAGGGAAAAATCGCTCAGATTCGCAAGGAATTGGACTCCACTATTGGTGCAGAATCAAGGGATGTGTCCAGTGTACCGTGCTTAGGTCCAGTATTATTGGATGAGTTTCAATTATTGAGACCCGAGGATGTGGACAGGGTGCTTGGATCTGTCCGTGCTACCACTACACCACTCGACCCTTGCCCTTCTTGGCTAATTGAAAGATCTGCCAGGGGAGTTCGCACCTGGGTCCAGGAGGTTGTTAATGCCTCCTTGAGAGAGGGAGTGGTCCCTACCATCTTGAAAGAGGCGGTGATTAGACCACTCCTTAAAAAACCTAACCTGGACCCAGGGCTGGTGGTTAACTACCGTCCAGTAGCGAACCTCCCTTATTTGGGCAAGGTGTTGGAGCGGGTGGTGGCCGGGCAACTCCAGGCACTGCTGGATGAAACGGATTTTCTGGATCCATTTCAATCTGGTTTCAGGCCGGGTTTTGGTACAGAGACTGCCTTGGTCGCCCTGTATGATGACCTCTGCCGGGAGAGAGACAGGGGGAGTGCAACCCTGTTGATACTCCTGGACCTCTCAGCGGCTTTCGACACCATCGACCATGGTGTCCTTCTGGATAGGCTGGCCAGGTTGGGAGTCGGAGGCACCGCTTTGCGGTGGTTCCGTTCCTTCCTGGCTGACCGTGTCCAGAAGGTGGTGCTGGGGGACAGTTGCTCTGCCCCATGGCACTTATGTCATGGGGTTCCTCAGGGCTCTATACTGTCCCCCATGCTGTTCAACATTTACATGGAACCACTGGGAGAGGTCATCAAGAGGTTTGGGCTGAGGAATCAGCAATATGCTGATGATACTCAGCTCTACCTCTCATTTTCCACCAATCCAGGTGAGGCGGTTTCTGTGCTGAACTCGTGTCTGGGCCAGATAATGGACTGGATGAGGGTTAACAAATTGAAACTCAATCCAGACAAGACGGAAGTGCTGTTAGTGGGTGCTTCGCCAGACAGGTTAGAGGGCCACTTCCCTGTTCTGGACGGGGTTGCACTCCCCCTAAGGGACAGGGTCCGCAGCTTGGGGGTGCTCCTGGACCCCAGTCTAACTCTGGAAGCCCAGGTGAACTCGGTGGCCAGGGGTGCCTTTCTCCAGCTGCGGAAAATATATCAGCTACGCCCCTATCTGGATGAACGGAGCCTCATGACAGTTACACATGCACTGGTAACATCCCGTATTGATTACTGCAATGCGCTCTACATGGGGCTGCCTTTGAAGACGGTTCGGCGATTGCAACTGGTTCAGAATCGTGCGGCGCGGCTAGTAAGTGGTGGGGCCGCTAGGGATCACATCACGCCGATTCTGCGTAGCCTACATTGGTTACCAGTTGCTGCCCGAGCCCAATTCAAAGTGCTTGTTTTGACATATAAAGCCCTAAATGGCTTAGGACCTAGATACCTGAAGGACCGCCTCCTTCCATATGAACCTACCCGGCAATTAAGATCAAGCCAGGGGGCCCTCTTGAAAGAGCCATCCCTCAAGGAGGTAAGAGGGATGGCTTGCAGACACAGAGCCTTCTCGGCAGCTGCCCCCAAGTTATGGAATGCCCTCCCAAGTGAGATCCGCCTGGCACCAACGCTGATGACATTTCGGCGCCAGGTAAAAACCTTCCTGTTCCAGAAATTTTTTAATTGATAAAATTTAGATTGTGGGTCTTCTGATGGCAATTTTAGTGTAATGATTTTAGTATAAGGTTTTTATTATTGTTTTAATTATTTATTGTGGTTTGATGTTTTTAACTGTTTTAATTCTTTGATTGGAAGCCGCCCAGAGACCTTTGGGTAGTGGGCGGCATATAAGTTGTAAAAATAAATAAATAAAATAAATAAATTCTACTTGGAATTTTTCTCCAGTCGATCCAGAGATATATTAGGATGTGTTAATTCTGAAAGCAACTGCTGAGGCCCACTGCAAGATTTTTGGACGTATCCACGAAGACTCACATTAAAATATAACAGTCTTTAAGGTGCCACAACATTTTTGTCTTTTTCATTTCTTTTATCTTTCTTTTTTCTTATTTTATTTTTACTAGCAATGTTTACGCAGATTAACACAACTATCTCTTCTACATCCATAAGGTGAAGGTGGGAGGTTTGAGGAGGGGTGAGTAAGGGTGCTTTTACACGACCCCTAAGATCCACTGGCCACTTAAATTCGGACCAGAAATCTTGGGGGTTTGTCGCTCTTCCTGTGTTCCCACTGCCTCCGCACTCCCTTGCTCCTGTCTGTGTGAGGGGAGGGAGAAAAAAAAAGGGAGAAAAGACCTCCGTCTGCCGGTCGCAGCCCTGGAAGCAAGCATTCCAGTCTCTTAAAGTCTCTTAAAGGGGCGGGGGGCAAAAAAAAAAAAGACAAGGAGAGGAGAGCCCGGCACTCACTGCTTTACATATGCATCAGAAATTTTTCACCCTCGGAGACCAGGTACTTTTAAAATGCGCTGGAACGCGCTTAGGTGGGCATGGTCGCACTTAATTTTCTTTAAAGTCCAGAGCTGGTGAGAAAACAAATTTAAGCTCCACATCTGGGAGCCTTTTGCCTTGGATTTTAGGGGTCGTGTAAAAGCGCCCTAAGACACAAAAGTCCCCAAGCACCTCTTCTTATTAGAGCAGTAGCAAAATAATAGCAAAAGAAGTAACTAAGAATTTGCTGCCCTTACTTGATACCACAAATTTCACTACCTAAAGGTACCCCCCCTGCCGCCACCAAACTCTGTTTGGTTTCCTGTCAATACTAGTAACAAAAGCTTCCATGTATGGTTTCATCACGATCACAGTCCTATCCAAGAGGCCAGTAGCACTATCTAGCCACAAAGATATTTATTATCCCCTGTTGACATGAATGATATATACTGTTTCATCCGTTCCTACTTTGCTATCCTTTTTAATGCTCTGATTTTTAATATCAGTGAATTTAAACATTAAACATTTTAATGTTATTTTATTATAATTTACGGAGTTCTTTGTCCTGGAAGAAGTACTGTATAGCATAAATGGAATTAACAGCATGATATTTGCCTCACATAATATTATGTACCTCAATACCTTGGGGACCACATGTGTTAGGGGTGAAGCTGACTTGGCACCCTTGCTAAAGCTCAATTCAGTTGAGTTCCCAATAACCTTTGTACAAGATTCAAGGAAAGACTATGACACACTAAAGCAATGATTGCTAATCCTCCATTAATTCATAAAATCTTGGGCGTAAGAAATCAAGTCTGTAAAAGGAATAAGGTTCCTTTCAAGTGCTAGAATACTTCAGTATTGGTGTTCATATGGAACCAAAAGCCCACAGATCAATGCTATAAATAAGTGTCTTTTACTTAATTCAGATCACCTGTAAACAGCAATCAAAGCTCCATGCATTTTTAACGCTTAGTGTTTGTTTTAATTAAGAGTGTTTCGACTGAAGTTACTGGCAACTGAAGAGGGATTTCGCCAGGATGAGAGGGGCAACAGATCAGACTACAGAGAACATACACAAAGAGAAGGGTGAAAACAAGGGCTAAGCTTTGAATGCCGTTTAATTTCAACCCCCTTGGGAGTCCCTGGACTCAAAAACGTCCTGGATTCCTTAACCCAAGGGATCATGTTCACCGTTTACAATAGTGCAGTTGGGCCTAGGTCCAGGTAGTCTGTTTGTCTAACCTTGATGAAACATCGGCGCCAGCAGGTAACAGGAGTGGGCCAGAAAGCCTGCCAGACCCTTGTAACTGAAGACATTAAAAAAAATCAAATTAGCACACTGCTTCAGCCAAAAAAAAAGAGAGGCTTCTTTCTACAGAATGCAATAACTGCAAGATGCAGACATGTAGACCAAAGGTACTGCATACTCCTCTGCACCTTCACACACAGTAAGGTAATTGGTTGATTTAAAAACAAAAACAAAACATAAACTTTTTTTACATGTTGTAAACTTCTAACAATGTTCACTCACAAAGTGGACCAAATGAAAGAAAAGGAAATGTTACGCTCTTCTTGATTTTGTGAAAAAAAAGTATAGTACATAGCTACAGTAAGCTTTGGTAAGCTTGGCCAATGAAAACTGTACAGTACTTTATTTTGCATGCAATATACACAGGTCTGTCAGATACAAAGGTTCAAAGATGTTCAAGGCATGTGTTTAAAAAATATTCACCAATTCATGAACTCTAATAAAATGATTAATAAGCTTCCACAGTATCAACCTTTTCAGAATGAACAGAACGTATACAGCATTCCTAAGATGCTGTAGGACTAAAATGCCCCAAATTCCTGACCCTGGGAGATGTAGTCCAATAACATGTGGGTATGGGGCCACACACGATAGAGAGTCAGTGCTAGGACTGCCCTTTAGTATGAATCATTGAGTGTATGGTCTTCTAGTACAGTGGCAACAACCTCAGCAGGGCTGATGGCCACTTTTCTCCCCCCCCCATTTTTATTATTATATATATTTCATACACAAAACAAACATTTGTTAACATCTGCATGTTTTGAGGAGATACAAATAGTGAGATCTTTTACATATTAACTCATTTTATCTGTTCTTTACCCAAGCATAAAATAAATTCCACACTTGTGCAAATTTGCTTTCTTCCTTTTGTTTTAGACTATATGTCAGTTTATCCATTTCCATACATTCTAAAATTTTGCTTATTATCTCCTTGCTTGTTTGTGTGTTTTCTGATTTCCATTTTTGGGCCAAGACCAACCTGGATGCTGTAAGAATATGTATCATTAAATATCTTATCTTTTTTTTTATATTGTTTGGAGTCACGCCTAACAAGCATGGCTCAGGTTTAAGTTCTACATCCTGATCTAGGATTTCATTAAGCCACTTATGAATTTTAACCTAATATTTCTTTGCCTTTTCACATGACCACCAGCAATGAAAAAATGTTCCTTTCTTATCCTTGGGAAACATTTTATTTAATTTCTCAGGTGTTTTGTGCCATCTATAAAACATCTTCAACAAATTCTCTTTGTATGCAACTGCTGCTGTTATTCTATAATTTAATTTCCAAAGTTCTTCCCACTGCTCTAACTGAATTATATGCCCCAGGTTTCTGGTTGATGGCCACTTTTCAGTTGCATGCCCTAATCTGCATAAATAATTTTAATTTTAAAAAATCTCATTGTACACTGTGGAGGTTACTACAGTTAGAATCCCCACGTCCACTGGGAATTGTTTTGGGGAGAGAGAGAGAGAGAGAGGTCAAAAGAAAATAACATTATTTTCACTTGCATTAGCATAACTGGCCACTAGAGGGTGCCAGAGAACATCCTGTGTCTTAATGTATTCTCTGGAAGGCTTTCATGGCCGGGATCTGATAACTGTTGTGAGCTTTTTGGACTGTTTGGCCCTGTTCTGGAAGTTTTTATTCCGGACGTTTTGCCAGACTCTTTGGATGGTATCTCCAGAGGGCAAGGAGCTCAGGGAACTAAGAGTTCTCCAGTGTCCCCAAAGCACAGAGAGAACTCCTAGTTCCCTGAGCTCCTTGCCCTCTGGAGATGCTGGCCACAGAGTCCTCAAAATGTCAGGAAGAAAAACTTCCAGAACAGGGCCAAACAGCCGGCAAAACTCACAACAGTTATCCTATGGCTTGTTTACTAACAAGTACAGTGGACTCTTGTATAACAAACAGCTTGTATAACATAAAATCTGTACAACATAAAAATTCCAGAGATAGGGGAAAATTGCTTAACATAATTGCCTATAGGGAGAATCCGTACAACATAAAGATGGGATTACTCTGTTTTCAATGCATTCCTATGAGAATTTGTATAAAGGAAAATTTGCTTAACATAATTTCATTTGGAACCAATTAATTCCTTTATACAAGGTACCACTGTATTCATAGCATGGTCTTTGGTTCCCTCGTGTGGCTGGGTTAGGCAATATATGTAAAAATAGATTTTTCAAGGATTTTTTTCCTTTTATTATTTTCACACAGTGGGTAAATGAATAGTGAATAATGATTCCATGGCCAAAAGGGTCCCACTGGGCTACAAACGACTGATGTTGACTGAAAAATGGATTTAGTGAGTTTTAAAACTGAAAGCCTGCCTCCGCCCTCTCTCTAGTAGCCATATTTTTTAAAAAATGAATTTGATTTGGTATGGGGCCCCTGAAACAAGTCAAAATTATCTCAAACACTCTAGAGGGCACAATGGCCACTTTTAAAGTAGTTCAAGGATGTAAAAGGTTGAGGTGTGAAACTGCTAGGAGGAGCAGAGGTTCTGTGAGTAGCAAAATTAGTCCTGAGGGGGAGCACAGACAGTCCATAAACCTTGTTTTTATCATAAACCTTCCTTTCCCCTGCACTCTAGTCAGAAAGGTTATCTGAAGGTGAACTAAGGGGAGAGATTGGGGAATGCAAAACACTTATGAAAGGAGGAAAAAGAAAGAGGAAGGATCTGAAGGTGGAAGATGTTGGAAATACAGCCATTTACATATGATGCCTTTTGAAAGGTTTTGACTGGGAGGGAACTTTCTAGACTGGGGGGGGCTGCAGTTAATTGACTCAGTAACAGTCGCCTGTTTCTCCTCTGCCTCAGATTCTTTTTCCCGCCTTTTCCCCCAGTCAGAAGTACTGTTCATTACCAATAAGATTCTGAAGACAGTTAGAGCGAAGTGTTCATCAAGCACGTTAGTCAGCAATGAAGCTAGCTATGCAATCAGTTAATATTTTCACACAATGTATTTGTTTTTAAAGGGTTTATCCATTCTTGTTACCAGTGATTTCCTTGAGACAATAAAGTGAGGTAAATTAGTCAAATAAGGGGTGGTCTACTGAGGGGGTCTCAATCTGCTTTCTATGTCCCCTGAACCTTTTTAATCCACTGCATAATTAGAGAAGGTGTTTTTTAGCCACAGTCCGTTTGTCACCACTCTGCCCCAAGAGAAAGAAAGAGACTTGCACAAGCATCTCTTGACAGAGGCTGAAAGAGGGAACATCTGGGAGGGAGGACAAGATGGAAGGATTTTGGAATCACAACCAACCTCAGTGGAGAAGGGGTTTTACTGTTATGAGTGAACTTGTGGCATCTAAACCGTTGCAATGAATATAGAATCTGCATTCCCTTATTAGCAGAATGTTGCCGCTGGTATAAACACTGAGGAACATAAACCAGAGAAAACCTCTGAATGGCCATGGTGTTTTTTAATTGCTCTGTGTTAAGACAAAAGCCAGTGTTTTTCATCACATTTACTCAAATTCTGTGCAGGCCAAACAGAAATCTAAATGTGGCATCAATTTGTTCCTGCATAATTCACTTTCTGGGGCACGGTGGCTCAGCAGGCTAGAGCGCTGAAACTGTCAGCTGCAAAGTCGGCACCTCAGCGGTTTGAATCCCAGGTGCTACGCAGTGCAGTGAGCCCCAGCTCCTGCCAACCTAGCAGTTCGAAAGTGTGTAAATGCAAGTAGATAAATAGGTACCACCGTAAAAAACAGGAAGGTGATTCAGCATTCCATGTGCAGAAATGCATTCAGCCATGCCGGCCACATGGCCACGAACTTGCACAACACTGGCTCTTTGGCTTGGAAACAGAGATAAGCACCGCCCCTAGAGTCGGACACCACTAGCACACAAGTGTGGAGGGAACCTTTACCTTTACCTAATTCACTTTCTCTCCCTAGAGTGATGGGTGGTTTGCAAATGGACTGATGTTGAAGCTGTTGTTTTTTCCTCAGGAATTTGAACAAACTCCCTTGTTCAGGGTTCTCCATAGTGACTCATTCCTAACTTTCCTGCAATGCAGGCGTTCCTGTCTTGGCCTCCTTCTTTTCTGACTCCCTCTCAGTCGCAAAGGGATTGACAATATCACGGGATCAATTGATCACGGATAGAACCTCCCCCACAATTTACTGGTCGGAAATATTTTTTAAATGCCTTTCATCCTATTGAGTAACAATATGGAGTATAAGAGGGGTCGGATCTAGAATATGCCATAAACATGACATAACAAACCTACTGCTGAGAGCACCAAAATTTTCAGACTTCAGCTACTGAAAAGGAGTCTGAGCCCAGGCTACAGATTTCAGCAGGATTCCCTCTCTTTCAAACAACCATGCTTTCACTGCCTAATGCATTTCTCATTCCTAAAAACATTACTAAAATGAACACATGGATGGTGGTAGCCTTAATACTGATTGCAATCAATTTAGGATCACACTGTGCATCTGCTTCCTCCCTTGTCTTTCTCAAAGTATCATGCAAAACTGTGTCATTTTGAAGAAGGCAAACTGTGTGAATGGAAATCCTGCAAATCAGATGCTCCTGTTTTATTCATATGCAAATATGTACGTACTGAAACTGCTACCCTGTATATACCTGCCTAGGGGCACAATCTCCTTTAGTTCAATAGGCCTTAGTTCTCAATAGACACAGACAGGACTTGTATTGTCAATTCTTATTAGGCTGGAACTCCTATGATTACAGAACAATCCACTCCACTGAATTACTCTTGCTCGGGGAATACTAGGCCTGCACATAAATGCTGATGCTCCTCTTGCAAAGCTCAAAGTTATGCCACTCGACTAGTGCTGCCTTTAGAGAGTTCAGCAAATCCATACTGATGTAAATCTTCCTTTTGTGCTCACAGGCACTAGAATAAAACGAGGAGGAAAGAAGGGGAGGAAATTAAGAAACAACAATAAGCCAGGCCTTGTTCAGATCCCCCCCATGCTTCCTTCCCGTCTCCCAAACATCAGTCCAACATTATGTTAAGGTATGAGATGACTTAAGACGAAATACTCCCAGCGGGAGCCAGCACAGGATCCCAACTGCTTTTTCCAATATAGAGGCCTCTAGCTGAATCCAAAGACAATCACAGCACTCTTAAGAGGTGCAGAGGAGATAGCCATGGAAAAGCTGTACACATCAGGACAGGTTCCCCTGGAGCTGGATCATCTCCTTTCACTACCAGGTATCTTTAAGAACTGTGCGCATGCAAGCAGAAATGTTGGTAATGGCAACATCCAAGGAGGTGCCTGGGAAACCAAAAATAAAGTTACAGGGGAAGCACCAATATGCCTGTGTTTTAAGTAGCAGAGGAGTTCTGTGATCTGAATACAGTATCATTGCTTTCGGGGGTTTTTTTAGCATTGAAAATAATTTTGAAACAGACGGATGGATTTGCCTCCCTCTTATTGTGGATAAAGCATCACTCCTGTTTTCACAGCCTTGCATCATGAACCAGATCTATGTGGGATCACTGGCCCTGCAACAGAACCAAGACTCATTTTCCAGGGAGATCATAGTGTGTGTGTGTGTGTGTATGTGTGTGTGTTGTTACAGTCGTGACCAACTCTTCATGACTCCATGTCCATGAGGTTTTCTTGGCAGGAATACTGGAGTGGTTTGCCAGTTCCTACTCCGATACCAATCCTCTACTAGCTAGGCCGTAAAGTTGGCAGAAGAAGATGGAATTAACACAAATGGGTTGAATGGCCTTCATTCCCTAGTAACTCAGACAAATTTTCTGGCAAAAAAATTGTTTAAAAACAGAGACAGAGAACAATGGAGGGGACAGATCTCCCACTTGGGTTTCTTCCAAAGATCAGTGAGCATCCAAGAGCATCCACCTGTTCCTGATGTCATTGCAGGAGACACTCCAACTCTTTCACTGTGCGGGGGAGGAAATGAAACCTGACTGCACCTCAATCAGGCTGCTTTCCTGTGCAGTGAATGTAACTTGGGAAATTGCTTCAGCCACAGGAAGAAGTGGTTTTTCCAAGAGTCCTTGTCTACAATCCCCAGTTCTGAACCAAGCACTTCTCAGCTAGCTGCCTTCCTTGCAGAAAGACGTACAGAAGGAATCTCCCTGGATGCCCACAGAGGCTGGAAAACTGCAAAGTATTGTAGTCCTTAGCTGTCTGCTAAGATACCCAGTGGGTGGCAGAGTGATCAACCAGGACCCAGGAGGCCAGTCCTTAAATATCTCACTTTGAAAGTCCTATTAGGGACACTATACATAAAAGGTTCTGCTATCAAAGGTGGTCACTTGCTCTATGGTGTTAACTTTTCAGGAATTCATTACCTCAGATAATGAACTTTCCAAGAAACACATTGTATGCAGTGCAGTCTGTTCCCCTACAAATAGATACACAGTGGTACCTTGTATAAAGGAATTAATTCATTCCAAATGAAATTATGTTAAGCAAATTTTCCTTTATACAAATTTCCCATAGGAATGCATTGAAAACAGAGTAATCCCTAATTGCGAGTGCGACCATTTTTATGTTATACGGATTCGCCCCATAGACGATTCTGTTAAGCAAATTTCCCCATCTCTGGAATTTTTTGTTGTACAGATTTTATGTTATACAAATTGTTTGTTATACGAGGGTCCACTGTAAAGTATACATTTAAATCTGTGGCCTAATTACTGTTAGAAGAAGCAGACTGTAACTCACAAATGCGGACACTAAAATAAATCTATCAGTCCAAAAAGGTTCTGCAGCACTTTTGCATTTGTTTTGTTTTTGTTAGACATGCTGACCACCTTTTTGAAAATTCCAGTTAGCAAAAGATTTCGGTCCCATTCTCCCAAGTTTTTCCCCGTTGACTACTCTAAATTTACCACCATCAGAAAACTTGTGAGTGATCTGTAGGAGAACCTGGTCTCTGCTTTCCCTGGAAGAAACCATAAACTCTGCACTGACATGTAAAACATATACGTAACAATAATTAACAGCGATATAAACTACTCTGCGATCTACTCCCATATTGCAAAGTGCCACCGTATAAACAGTGCAAGTAATAAATTAAATTAAACCAGTTCAATAAACTAGAAATTCAGCTTTATTATTTGTAATAAACCCTATGTAATGTAGCTGGGGGCAAGAATTATCTTATTGGGCAGCAGGAGAAAATATAACACACTAGCATAAGAACAGAGGCAAGGAGTGATCTATTACATAAGTGTCTTTTTGTAAACATGATTATTTCCTTATAGTTCAACATTCTGGTCCTTTGTGTTCAAGAAGTTACGAATAAAACAAAAAATATAGCCTTTCTATTTGTTTTTGGCCTTCAAATATAAAATCAGGCATTTACTCAAGAACTGAATATTTCTGAAGATTGAGAGCCACTTACAAGAAGATGCAGAGAGTGTCTGCTCTATAATGATTTAGCTTTTCAAAATCAGTAAATCAGCACACATAAGGATACTGCCATCTCCCTTGCCCCTTTAAGATGGTTTTCAAAGGGCATTATCCTGATTTTTGTTATTAGCAATGGGAGTATCACTCTTGTGCAATTATTGTTAATACTTGAAGACTCTTTCTGTGCGTAATTAGAACATTTGCAATCTACCACAATAGCAAAATCAATCATGTCAATGTAGGAAGACTATATCAGAGCTTAGACAGAAAACATCTGTACTGATTTAAAGTTATGCTCATGCTCCTGTCTTAAAAGAAATAAGGAGGTGGTGGAGGAAACATGTTAATTCTTGCAACCTCTCCCCTCCTTCTACATGGGCCCCAATCCAGATGAAGTCAGTATGATTAATTACCCTCTTCTGTAACGAACAAGACAAGGAAGCTGTCCACTCCACTGTACCAGCTTGTCCAGTTATATTGCATCAACTTCAGCCTGTTTCATCACCTGAGATGGAAAAGGTGCTTGATTGCTGTAGGGACACCACAACCTCCCTAGACCCTTGCCTGGTCTTGAAAAGCCACCAGGGCAATAACGATGGAATGGATCACTTCTATCATTAACACATCTCTCCTCTAAGGTTAGGTTCCGCAAACCCTCCAGGAGGCACATATCAGGCCCATCCAGGAAAAAAAAACTTAGTGGCCAACAACTGTAACAACTACTGTCACCAATCTTCCTTTTTCAAGCAAGATAAAGGAGAAGGTGGTAGCTCACCAGCCGTCAGCATTCTTAGATGAAACCAACCCATTCCAGTCTAGGTTCAGGCCACACCACGGGACAGAGACAGCATTGGCCGCCCTGCATAATGATATTCTTAGGAAGGCTGACAGGAGTAACATGGCCCTGCTCTTCCTCCTCAAGCTCTCAGTGGCCTCTGGTACCATTGACCCTGGTGGGTTCTCTCTGGATTGGGGATGAGGGAATCTGGCTTTCTCCTGGCTCTGGTCTTTTCTGGAGGAGCATCTCCAGAGACTGCAACTTGGGGAGATGGTCTCCACTCCTTGAACTCTCAATTGTGGAGTCCTCAGGGGTTGATCATCTCCTCATTACTGTTTAGTATCTATATGAGACCTCTGGGGGAGGTCATTCGGCGTGGGGATGTCACCATGCAAGGAAATTAGGAATACAGAGTGGTTTCTTAAGCTGTAATATTAACTGCACAGTTCATCCTGCATTAGAATACTTTATCTATGAAATGAAGAAGTTAGCCATAACAATCCTTTCAGCACATAGAGATACAGCTGCCATTGGACATTTCACATCATGTGCTATCTCGAAGCTTCTGGGAACAAGAAGAAGAGAGAAGAGGAGCCATTAATATGTTCGCTTGGCACTGCTTTGAGAGGATGCCTGACTCAGTTAGTTAGTATTAGGTCTATTTAGCTTAAGCAGAATGGCTAAATGCGACCAGTTAGAGAGAATAACCTAGCCCTTTTATTGTTTTTTAGGGAAATAAGTTCATATCTTGAGTCTTATAGGTTTTTATACATTTTTATGAATCTTTTTCCAGTAATACTTTTGTTTTATAACTTAGTGTAGAAATAAAGCTCCATATAAATATATCTTGCCTTGCATGGATCATTTTTAAGAACCCAACAGAACCTATTCTTGCCTTTTGGGGATTTTTGTTTTGCTTAACAGAAAAAGTAACTTTTCTAACTGAAGTCTAAATTGCCTGCCAGGCCTATGAGTGTAAAATAGGTTTCGGTGCACACCATTATACCAATGACACACAGGTCTATCTTCCACCCTTCTGCAGTGGATGTTGTCCCATCCCTTGAGTGCTGCCTGTCTGCAGTACTAGAGTCGATGAGAGACAACAGACTGAGGCTGAACACATAAAAGACAGAGGTCCTTTGGGTGGGTGCCCTGGCAGTCTGTGGAATGGTTGCCCCTTTTTCCTTTGGGGGCACTGCTCACTCTTCAAAGGACGGGGTTCATAGTTTGGGTGTCCTACTAGAACCAACACTGTCTATGGTCACTCAGGTATCACCTGTGGTCCAGTCTGCTATTTCCATCTCAGGCAGATTGCCCAGCTGCACCTCTACCTTGAAACCGGGTCCCCACACCATGCTGGTCCATGCACTAGTAATCTCAAGCTTAGACTACTGTAACACCCTCTACATGAGGCTGCCCACAAGGCTGTCGTGGGCACTTCAACACAGCAGTCAGTTTGCAGACGAGAATGAACAAATATCATCACATTATCCCAGTTCTGGCTGCCTTACACTAGCTACCTGTCCATTTCCATGGCAGCTTCAAGCTGATGTTTCTGACCCATAAAACCCCATGGGGTGGGACCTCGCTACGTGACAGAACACCTACTTCTAAAAAGATCTGCCTGTCCTACAAGAACATCCCAAGCTGGTCAGCTGAGGAGGCTGACTCCAACAGGGGCCCAGAGAGAGAAAATACGAGAAACGGGGCCTTCTTGGCAGCTGCCCCTTGGCTGTGGACTAAGCTACCTCCTGCAATCTGTTTGGCCCCTTCGCTGACAAGCTTTTTTTAAAAAATCATTAAAAACTTGATTATATAGTCAAGAGAATTCAGTGAACTCAGCTGAGACCACCCAGCCTACCTGATTAAGTGGGTTTAATCACATGTTCTGTTTTATTCATGCTAACGTGTTGATGCCTTGATGGTATTACTTACTTGCATCTTACCATTTTTATTATTTGTTTTGTTCATTGTATTTTAGTCATGTTAACTTTATATCTTGTAAACCACCCAGAGTAGGCTTGGTTGGTAAAACAAACAAACAAACAAATACAATGCAAAAAAGTTTACAATGCAACCTTATGCCTGTTTTCCAAGAAGGGAGATCCTTTTATTCATTGAGGTTTACTTATATTCATAAGACAGAGCAGAAATTAAGATGTGTTGATTTCAACAGGATGTGGGCCTGGGTCACACTTAGAACACAAGACAACGTTCAGCAGCAGAAGAGGTTTTTTTAAACTCTAAATTACCTCACTTCAGCCTTTTGCTCAGCCCTGCTTCATAATGACCACTTATTTCTGGATGTTGAGACGCCGAAATATTTCTACCTCTAAAAGTCATTGTCTGAATCCATTTCTTGTCATGTTTTGTTTAGCTTTTCTTACTCTTGTGAGATGTGGTTTCCACATCTTCACACTCTACTAGCATGAGACTCACAATGCTTCAAGTACCTCTTTCCTTCCAGAAAATCCTATTAATGAAGCAATGGTTTGCCAGAGTTCCATCCCCTGCGTTGCCTAGCTGCAATTAGTATGTGAGCAAACCTTCAAGTAATATATTCTTACCAAGCTTATTTGCTTGGGTAGATTAAGATGAAAGAAGCTTGTTAGACATTACAATGTGAGCAATGTGGCTTATGTAAATTAAGATGAAAGAACCTCGTTAGACATTACAACATGAGCAATCCATTCCAAGGAATGATTTTATGTGTTGTGTGTTGTGTCATTACAGTTGTGACCGACTCTTTGTGACCCCATGTCCATGGAGTTTTCTTGGCAGGAATACTGGAGTGGTTTGCCAGTTCCTATTCCAGGCGCCTACAGCACCTGGTATTCCCTGGTGGTCTCCCACCCAAGTACTAACCAGGGCCGACCCTGCTTAGCTTCCAAAATCAGGCAAGATCGGAGGTGCTTAGAAAATAAGGTTGTTTTATTCACAAGACAAGATGGATTAGAGATAGCATCACATAACTCCCCATCTTTTCACTTTCACATATAAACCAGTGTAAGGACCACCAGCAGCAACAACCATTCTGTCCAATGTTATACAAGCACCAGGAGGAGGGGGGTCAAATATCAGACTTGGTGTCTCCAGGATCATAGACAACAGCATTACATTAAAGCTACAAGAGAACAAAGCAGTTAAATAGAGAGTGTAAAAGTTATGCATGGGGGGGGGGAACTAACATTGAATACATATTGTCAATGCAATCCCAAAATATATAGACACAGAGTCTATGTGATCATGTACAGTAGATTCATATAAAAATCACATAATTGGTAATCCATCATTCAACATCATTACTCAACAGCCTTAGGTGGAATGATGAATACTGTCTTTTAACACAATTACTTAATTGTAAATTAAGTAAAATATGGTTTTTAATTTAAATTTAAGAGATTTTGCTTATTTCATTGACGAGATGTGGGGGGCTGTAGATAACAGGAAATCCTACAAAATGTTACACTGACAGCTTTGTAAAAAGCTGTCATTACATGCCCCACAGGTGCCCTAAGACAGTGTGCCTTTCTCCTCTGGATGGCCACCCCACAGCACAGTCCGGACAGAATGGCCCTGTTTCCTTGCCACAATGGTTTGCTGGTTTACAAGATATAGCCCAATATCCTGTTCAATGCTGACTGGCAGAAAGAGCTCCACTTGTGGCAGCAGAGACAGTGGTCTGATGAGGAGCTGGTCATATGAGATCCAAGAACATAAGAAGAGCCATGCTGGATCAGGCCAAAGGCCCATCTAGTTCAGCTTCCTGTATCTCACAGTGGCCCCACCAAATGCCTATGGGAGCGCATCAGACTAGATATCTGTCTCTTGATACCACTCCCCTGCATCTGGCCCTTGAAGTACCCTGGCTTTAAGCCTGGAGATAATACATCTCCGTCATGGTTTGTAACCTGTGGTGGAATTTTCCTCCAGGAATCTGTCCAATCCCCTTTTGAAGGCATCCAGGCCAGATGGCATCATCACCTCCTGTGATAGGTAGTTCCACAGATTAACAACACACTGGATAAAGAAGTATTTTCTTCTGTTTGTTCTCACTCTCCCAACCCTCAATTTGAGTGGATGTCCTCTAGTTCTGGTATTTTGTAAGAGGGAAAAGAGTGTCCCTCTATCCACTTTACTCATGCCCTGCATAATTTTGTACATCTCAATCATATCCCCCCTCAGGCGCCTTTTTTCCAGACTAAAGAGCCCCAAATGCTGTAGCCTTTCCTCATAAGGGAGATGCCCCAGCCCAGTAATCATTTCAGTCGCTCTCCTCTGCACCTTTTCCAATTCCACCATGTCTTTTTTGAGATGCAATGACCAAAACTGTGCACAATACTCCAAGTGTGGCCTTGCTATGACCTTGAGCCCATAGCAGCTTCTGCAGTTGGAAATTTTGCAGACGTAAATATTTAACAGATAATCACTATACTGTATGTGCATGGGCCTCTGTGTATCTAACAGGGTAGGCAGGATGGAAGACAACATCTTCTCTCACTTAACATACATAAACCCTATACAGTATATGTATTTCTTCCCCAAAGCTCTGCAACACATACCCTAAAGAAGATATCTGCTGGACTTGAAATCTTCCAGTTTTTATATTTAAATGAGATAAAATGATAAAATTATTAACTCGCCCTCTCTCTCACACACACACCCAATTTTCAGATTTTGTACAAGGAAACCTGGACTCCCTGCCCCCCATTTGACTACGAAAAATACCAGGGATAAGGAAACTATGCAAGGAGACATACAATCAGTGGAGAAGGACTGGACCCTACTAAGACCCCTTCTAAATTCAGCCTCCACACCTTCTATGTCCAGCTCTTCTGTTCTACTCTACTAAGGGTGTGAGTACGCTAGAAAACCAAACCAGAGCTTTCCAATGTAGTAATTTGATATGCAGCCTGCATTACATTTGAAAATCCAGTCACTTGCTTGCACAG
The DNA here is from genome assembly GCA_023846285.1 of Phrynocephalus versicolor. NCBI lineage: Eukaryota > Metazoa > Chordata > Lepidosauria > Squamata > Agamidae > Phrynocephalus > Phrynocephalus versicolor. The sequence goes on along the minus strand of JAHTLZ010003547.1, from coordinate 31,128,859 downwards.
GGGGTGCAGAATGGTTTGGGAGTTCATCACTCAAATTCACCCTTTTTATAAGCCAAGCAAATATCACAACATTTGACTAGACTATGTAAAAAATATTCAGAATCTTAAAATTACAGAACTGGAAAAGACCTTATGGATCACTGAGTGTAGCTCCTGTCCATGAGAAACAGTGGGGAATCAAACTCTCAACCTCTGGTTCAGCATCTTCAGTTCCCAGGCAAAGAGGAAATAAATATTTCTTTAAGCAATAAATGTAGTGACTAGCATTCTTAGTGTATAAAGATGGGGAGAAACTATGGATTCTGCCTTGTCTTAAGTGAAACCCAGCACCACAAGCTTCTATTACGTTTTTAGCTTCCATCCTGGGACTTTAATTTAGATCCTGATTTTTGGACTTTTTTGTTTCTCTCCCTCCACCATCTCAAGCTCCACACTGTCCAGTCTACAGAAGAGACCCGATGAACTGGAAAATATCTCCTATTACATTTTATTAGTGGTGTAGTAAACGTACTCTGTGCGTGTGTGTTGTGCTCCGTCAAAGTCCGAACCCGCTTACAGCGACCCTAATAGGGATTTCAATGTTAAGTGAGATATTTAAGGAGTGGTTTTACCAATTCTACTCCTCCAATGGAACTGGGAGGAGTACCCACCGCTATTTTTCT
>JAHTLZ010003547.1:31115894-31128157 GCA_023846285.1 Phrynocephalus versicolor | reverse complement strand
TAAACATTCCACTTTAAGGAGAGGCGACGCATACACGCAATTCCTCTTATATTCTCGTAATTTCGTCTGCCAGTCTGCTCCTTTCCTTGCACTTGGAGGCACATTTTAGAATCATTCACTCTCCCCCGCCCCTTCATCAAAGCCATACAGAAGCGACTTACCCCTCAAGGGTAGCAGCGTGCCAATAAAGTTCCTGGGCGCCGCCATGTTGGACAAGCGTGTGGGGTCACGTGGGCTCCCGAGTTAACCCTCCCGCGGTTGCGGAGGTTGGCCCTAGTCTGTGGCTGGGAAGGCGAAAGGGTGAAACGGGGCCAGGGAACAAGATCCATGTTGATTTGCAGGGAGATTTGTAGGTATCCAGCCCTTCCTCCGGACAGACTGCGCCGGAAAGCCCCTCTTTTGTAAAACAAGCAAGCTCGTTGCAAGAGCCAAGAAAGACAGCGAGAGGGAAGGCAACTTAACGCCAAGTTGCTTGCAAATCGTTCCTTGGTCCGGGAAAAAGAGTGGGATGTTTTTTTTTAAATAAATTCCCTGCAAAATTTATACTTGGTCATCCTGCCCCTCTTTACATCTCTCCGATTTTCAAAAAGATTAAGCTTCTCCGGTTGCACGAGCGCGAAGCAGGGAGCAATCAAAGGTTTTTCCAGGTTGTCAAATATCAGCAAGAGAAAAATAACTTCTTTTTTCTTTAGCACGTGGAGGGAAATTTGTTAATATCCGCCAAAGCCAAGGCTATGGAAGATTCATGGTTGGGTTGGGTTGGGTTTTTCGTATTATTTCTTGAATTGCATATATTGGGCTTCGCAGGACGAAGGGACGTAACATTCGCATAAGGACGGACGGAGTGCGCTTTTAAAAAAAAACCAAGGGCCAAGTCCTCGCCCTCGGGTTTGCCAGCCGAGATGCTTGACATCTCGCGTTCCTCAATGGCGCCATTGTGGCTGCTTGGCGGGAATCAATTCGCAACGATTATCATCATCACATTTAGTCGTTTTCGTGCCCAAATCAGAGCCCAGCTGCAGCTGCCACTCGGGATGAGCATTTTCTTCAGCACCCTCTCCCACACGCCCCAAATCAAGTCACATTGTTTCGTTTTTAGAAGGGACGGGGCTGAAATTCTAATTTTTTTAAAATATGTTTCGAGACCCCTTAAACGTCTAACGGGACTTGCTAGGAAATTCTGCTCAAGCTGGCCCATGTTTTCTAGCTTGCTATCCCATCTCGCTTTCCATGGGCAGTGTGAGGCCACAAACGCCTCCCTTCTTTGCTCTTCCATTTATTCTTGCTGAACTACACTGAATAATTCCTGATTAGAAAGATCTTGAATCCCTCCCCCAGCACTTAATGTAAGGGTGGGAGGTAGTGGTGTGGAAATCTCTTTATTATTGCATGACACTATCATAAGTTTCGAGTTTTTCAATCTCTGCTGCAAATACTGTACAACCTTCTGCGACTTCCCCAGGAATTCTCCACATGTATCTATTTTGTGGATTTATATGTCCCCTCAGGCAATTCCCAAAATTAAAAACATACTGGAGAAATATGTCAGGTCAGTAATGTGAAAAATTATAGCAGTGGTTATTAAACAATAATTGTAGTTATTCAACTACAGACCAGGATTGCTTTTTCATTTAAATAGTTCCAATTGAAAGCAGATTCAAATGAACAGGTCATAAAACCCAGTTTAAAAACAGTGCAAATATCAAACAATCTTTGAGGGAGAGAGTTCCAGTTACTAACCATCCTGTCTGTCTTGCCCACTGCTGATCAGCCTTAGGGTTGGGTATGCCTAGAATGCCCTAAGCACATCCGATCTTGCCTGATTTCGGAAGCTAAGCAGGGTCAGACCTGGCTAGAACTTGGATGGGAGACCACCAGGGAATACCAGGTGCTGTAGGAGCCTGGAGTAGGAACTGGCAAGCCACCCCAGTATTCTTGCTAAGAAAACTCCATGGACATGGTGTCATGAAGGGTCGGTCACAACTGTAATGACACACACATGTCAACTGGGCATCTGTGAAAAGGGCCCAATAATCTGTTCTCTGAACTGATTATGAAAATAGAATTTGCTTCAAAAGATCTTCAAAGCACAATGCAAGTTAGCTGAATAATCCCTCTGAGTAACAGATTCTGCATCCAGCTGAAACCTGGTTATCACCAAGGGTTAGCCTCCCACTGCATGCCTTAATACTGACTACAATATAATCACAAGCTGTTAAACTGATTCCAGTTTATGGTGACTGTAAAGTTTAGCCTAAGTGTAGCCATGAATATATATTGCTTAGAAAGATGTAAAGAGCTGGCATTTGCATACCTAATAGGGAGCTTGTAGGCAGAGCCAATGTGTGTTTATATACCTTTGTACAATCCTGTTTATAAAAAGGGACCTGATATGGGATAGTGTTCATTAGCTAGGATCTGAGTGATGTATATATGTAAGAATAGAGTTAGATAGAGTATTGACTAATGTTAACATAGGCTTATAAATATACATATTTATTCATAACTGAAGATAACACCAGAATTGCTGAATGTAATTAAATTGTATGTTACAAAGACTCTTACTCATTTTTAAAAAGAACTGAACATGTGAGACCCAATTATTTTGATAATACACTCAGGTCAAATAGGGAGAAATTTAAATGGTGGCAGTGTAAGCACCTGAGTACGCGACAGTGACCTTTCGGGTTTTATTTACTGGAAGTAAAAAGAAGACTTCTTAGTGTTTGTCCCACTTGGTGTGGGGTCTACTGTTCCTGTTTTTGCCTTCTGTTTGGCACGGTCGTAGGCTAGGTCTGGGTGAACCTTAGACTTCATGTCAAGGGTGTTTATTCAGTGCCATTTTGGATGTCCCCTCAGTCGGGATCCACTGAACTCCAGAATGAGAGCCTATTTGGCCAGAGTTTCCTCATTGGCATGCGAGATGCGTCCAAACCAACACGGTTGGGTTTCACACATCTTGTCAACGAACGGTGTGACACAGTATTTAGACTGGATGTCATCATTGCGCACGTTATCATTTCATGTCGGGGCTGGAGGTCCATCGCAGTATCTTTGCCTCCATGACACCAAGGCAACATTTGACTTCTTTAGTCATAGAGCACAATACGTCGTACAGTGGTGAGATAGATCTTTTGACTTGAAATGGTCACTGATCTTTTTGTTGTACATCATTTTAGCCAGGCACTGTTGATCCTTGATGTGACTTTGTGATGCAGACTCCTGTTGGCTGTGATGGTGGAACCAAGGTATTTGAATGCCACAGTTCTCTGTAGGTCAGTGTCATTGATTTGTATTATACCACATTCACTTGGGTTGGCTGTCATATAGTTTCCCTCACATTTCAGGTGCAGGCCAAACCTTGCCAGATGGTCACTCCATGTTTCGGCTTGGTGCTTAAGATCTGACTTACTCTCTGATGCAATCATGACATTGTCAATGTAAGGGAGTGTCCAGGGCACCAGATTCTGCAGATCACAAGTGATCACATCCATAACCAGAATGAAAAGAAGGGAGTGTGCTGATCCTTGGTGGACCCCAACTGTAATGCAAAAAATTTTCAATGTACCCACAGCAGCCTGCAGACAGCTCTTTGGCAACTCAGAGTAATTTGACCCAACTAACAAGTTCCTCTGGGACTCCATGACATCGCAGTGCATACCAGATGACATTATGTGGGACTTAGACAAATGCTTTCTCAAGGTCAAGGTAAGCTGCATGCACTAGTTTCTTCTTGTTTTTCAAGTAACAGCCAGGCACTATGGGTTGCATCTATCGTTCCGCAGTTCTTGATTAATCCAGGTTAGTTGACACTTAGTTAGACTATGGGGCGGGTTTATGCCTTGACAACTTGCTCAAAGATTTGAAGGGTCAAGTCAAGTCGAGTTTATTGCAGCTATAAGCCCAAATTTGTTAAAAGAGACACATAAAATTCATAAGGCATAATATAAGGGTGAACAGTGTTCATACATCAGAGCTCATTGTACATGCATCCGGATATCATGAGTATTCAGGTCATTGTACATGCATCAGGATATCAGGTTGCCCAGAGTGAGTCATCTTACTCCCTTTTATAGCTGTCCTGCCCGTTTTTTGTTTAAAAAAACCGTATTGAGAAATCTTGCCACTTGCAAAGTTGTGTGGGAATCAATGTCTTGTAATAATAAAGCCATGTGGTGCTGCACGGCCTTATCAGCTAACTTCTGTATAATAAAACTTAAGAAATTTTCCCTAGCTGTACTATGTAAAGGACAGTAAAATATTTTATGCGGAAGGGATTCTACCGACTTCTTGTCACACTCACATAAGGGGGACACTGAACCCTTGGAAAATCTATGTTTCCGCACATTTGAGGGAAAAACATTAAACCTTGCACTAGTAAACGCGAGACGATGGGATATAGAAAAGAGGGACGACAAATATGATCGAATACGGCTTGATGGAACTATGCCGAAATATCGGAGGGAACAAACACCCCCGCCTAAGGAGTGGTTAATTTGGAGTTCACTGTCGTTCATTCTTTGTCCAATTAGTCGTTTAGCTCTGGCGAGATCTATTTTTAAGGATTCCGATGGAGAGATTCCAATACTCAAAAGTTTAGCATGGATTTTACTAGACCAGCGATTTGTGTATTCATCGCGCCAAAGGCACTGGAACAAATAATGATCAGGGAGCCTGTGCCAAGCAGCCAACCAGTAATTGAAAACTCGTTTCCAGATAGTAGTCAGTAGTGACGGGATTTGTAGCTCGAGATGTATTGAAGCATTACTCACGCAAGGGGGAAGTTTTAAAAGACGGCAAAGGAACTGTTTTTGAAGAATCTCGAGAGGTGTTAGATTTGACATCGCGGCCCAAAGCGGGGCAGCGTAACTAAGGCTAGATACTACTTTTGCTTTATACACCTTCAGAGCCGAGGGGATATGAAAAGCCCCATCGGCAGAGAAAAACTGGAGCAATGCATAGAGGAGTACTTTCCCCTTATTCTGTAAATATTGAATTTAGGGTGTCCAACTCAGGTCATAGTGGAAAAAGACTCCCAAATATTTAAACTTGAAGACTTGTTCTATTGGGACTCCATCAAGTTTCCACTTATAAATTTTCCGAGATCTGATTTGAAGGGTATGTGCAACTAATCTAATTGGTCTGTATCTGGTGCATTCCCCTTCTTTTCTCCGATTGGCACTGTTGTGCTACATTGCCATCATCAGATATCCTCTTCTCCATCACAAGTAAAAAGAAGTTCAAGACACTTTCTAAATTTAATCTAAATCAAAGCTACCAACATTTGTGGTTGGACTCGTGTTTTAAATCTAAGTTTCTGCTGCACTGGTACCCCTCTGTGTGTTCAGAGTACTGTTACTTTACTGTTTTATACACTGTAACCAATTACTATCACACACTGATTTAAGGGGAAACAGGGCCAATCTAGCTTGTACTGCTTTCAAAGATGTCACGGCCCATGTAAAGAGACAAGTGGTATAATGCATGAAGAACTTTTAGGTCAGGACATAATAAGTGGCTAGAACCTGATTGCTTTTGCACATTAGTGTAAGTCAAACATCATCAACTTCATAAATTGGCAATTCCATTCCTTGTTGTGTTCCTTGTCACAAGACTGGTGCACAGTGAAGAATACAAGTGTTGATTCCTTAGCTGGAGGCAATTTGATCTGGCAATTTAAAATGTTTCACTTACATGAGTGATACAGTTCAAGTCAGTATCTGCTGTGTGTTTTCCTGGTGTAGCAAATGGCCAGAATGTTGTTAATCTAACTTTTGCGTAAGGTGCCATAGCTAGTTGCAGGTAGGTGGCACAGTCTGCATCTCGGCCACATGCATCCACAAATTTTGCACTTGAAAGGCACCCCAAGACCTCCACTAGCTGGAAAACCTATTCTCCAGTAGAATGCTTGGTCCTTGAACCATGTCATTGTGGACCAGGGAGGAAGTGAATTCTGTCCCATTTGCCTTGCTTTTATTATATGAAGACCAAGAAATCACACTAAAGATGGCCAAAATGCCCTTTTCCAATAGCATAACCCAGGGGCCCTCTTTTATAACCTCTTCTCTAAGAACACCTCTTACAAGCCCCTTCCCCAACTGCCCTCTGAGATCCCTTCTCTTTCATCCTTTTCATTGTTCCCTTTATATTTATCTCTTCCTCCTTTCTGCCTCTGCCTCTTGGGTCCTTTTTTTCCTTGCTCTTCTGAGGCCCTTTAAATTGACCACTTAAGCTCCATCCCAAACTCTCTCCTTGATAAACCACAGCCCCTTCCCTCAGATGTCTGGGAACTATACACATGGCACTTGCTACTAACAGCAATGCTGGGTATTGTTTGTTTGTTTGTTTCATTTTTATACCGCCCATCTTCCAAGGAACTCTGGCTACTTCCAATTGATCATGCCAGGTTCCACTAGCAATGAGGAATGCAAAGGATGAGATCCCAAACAGATCTCAAATAAACAATTAAAAAACAACAACATCGTGACATATTACTAGTAATGCATTTCAATCTACTTTCTTTATTTCTGCAAAGTGCTCCAAAATCTAAGCACAGTTTTTTTTTTTAAAATCTACAACACAAAAATAGAAAATATTCCAAATGCACAGAAAACCACAGTCATCTTGAAAGTGATTAAGGTATCACATGAGTTTTTGAAGTGAAGCCGTAATCGTGGATATATTTCACAACAGAGTGTACAGAAATCTGCACGGTTACTATTGAGAAGCATCAGGCTTGCGCAAGCCGCTCTAGGACCCTTCGATAATCCGAAACTAGCTGCTGGAAGGTCTCTTCTAATTGTTTGTGTTGCAGATTTAGGTCTATTTGGTTCAACTGATTGGTCAGCTCTTCTGGTCTCAAACATCTCCTCATCTTAGCAATCTCTCTCTGCTTTTTCTGAAAAATGAAAAAAAAAAGGGATGGGTTGACTAACATTATAGCAGCATCACAACCCACCACTAAAAGCGAACAGATAGCATCATGAGTAGACTCCCAAATCTGTACGTCTTTGTGAACAGATACTTCAGAAAGCCTTACTCCATTTCCTTATTAATTGGAAGGTAGACTTTCCAGAAATGTTAAACAATTGGCTGATTATTTCCACTGATAATATTTTACCCCATCTTTCTCCTTATGAAAGACACAAGGCAGCTTATACTGTTAAAAGATAACAGTACGACTACTATATCTGCGGGGGATCAGTTACACTTTACAGGATCTCCTTTGGATAGTGAAATCCACAGATAAGAGCAAACACACTTATCCGAGAATAATGGTGGTGGGATCAAGAGAAAGGCCTCTCATGATGATATTAACACCTGAACAGGCTCATAAATGGAGGCACAGTCTTTGAGGTAGCTTGGGCCCAAGTGGTTTACGGCTTAATCGGTTACCACCAGCAGCACTTTTGATTGTGTCTGGAAATTGATCAGCAGCCAGTAGAGTTTTAGTAACAGGAGTTTATGCGATCCCTGTAACTGACCCCAATAAGCAATCTGGCTGCTTCTCTTTGGACCCACTGAAGTGTCCTGGAACTTTCCATCGACAGCCGTGCATAGAGTGTGTTATAGTAATCCAGCTGGGATGTAACTAAGGTGTGGGTCAGCGTGGCCAGAGCAGACCTCGCCATGTTCAGTAGCATTTAAGACGTGCTTCAAGGCAGCTGCAAAGATCCATGAAAAACAGCATAAGCACTTTGCATATTCACCCCAACCTCTCTAACTGGTAACTGGTTTTCCTCTGAAACGTAACATAAGCTCTGCCCCCTTCCCAAAAACACAGTGTGTTCATATAAACTGACTCAGTACATCATGTTGATTACCATATTTATCCAATACTATCAACAATATGAAACAGTTAGTAAGCCTTTCACACACTTGATGTGGTGGGCTACAAATCCCAGAACCCCCAGCTTGTACTGCTAATGATAAATAACTGTGGGAGTTGGAGATCAAAACATCTGGATTTATCACCCTGGATTAGGAAATCAGATCTTAGTTTGTGGAATGTCCACACTATTACAACTATGCAGTCTCATAGTTGTGCTACACTTGCCTTGATTTCTTGTTGATCAGCTCTTGTAATATCACCAGCATGTCATTGTAACAGAACTACTAAAGCAAATGCATAAACAAAACAATGGAGGAAATATAATTGTTCATTTGTGGCACAAGCTGATGTTGCTGGTTTCTCGGTTTTTTTAAACAGCGAACGGTATTTTCATATAGATTAGAGTAAAAAAGACACCTTATATGGGCCCATCAGTCTTCTTTTTACATCCAATCTGTAATTTCTGGATTGTTCTGGGTTACCCATGTCGGTTGCACGCAGCCGGAGAATTTCATAAACCCGTCTTGTATGTTGCTGAGGAATAAAGGACAGAATAAAAATGAACACTGGGTCAGAGTTCAGAGGAGGGTGGCAAGGATGATCAGGGGGCTGGAAGCCAAGCCCTAGGAGGGAAAATGGAAAGAGCTGGGCAGGTTGAGCCTAAAGAAAAGAACACTGAGGGGCAATGGGATAGCACTTTTCAAATATTTAAAGGGCAACACAGTCATAGGGCCAAACAATGTTACACACAAAATCAAGGGCACTAGTTCCTCAGCTGGTGCGATCTATGCCATCGTTTGCCAGCATTGCCTCTTTGCACTCTAAGTAAGAAAAAGCAGGGCAATCTCTGTGCAAAAGAATCAATTGACATACATCAGACGTCAGAAACTGCAATACACAGAAACCTATCTCCAACCATTTCAGTCTGCTAGAACACTGTTCACAAGAGATGAAAGTTGCCATTCTTGAAAAGAAATATACTGCAGAACAAGAATACAGAGGAAAAGAGCAAAGATAAAATTTATATGCATGATGGACACTGGCATCAAAGGACTGAATATACGTCAGGGTTTCTTAACTCATTACCAAATATGATACTTATGCTGTTGCCTACTAGTATTTTCTTTCAACACTACCAACCCCATCCTGTAGTATGTTCTGGGGGACATTAACATCCATGCTGAGGCAGCTCTGTCAGGGGTGTCTAAAGACTTTATGGCCTCCACGTCAACAATGGGTCTGGCCCAAATGGTACTTAACTCAACCGATGCTGCAGGCCACACCTTAGACCTGGTCTTCTGCCCTGATATGGACAGTGGGGACATCGAGGTAAAGGAACTCTCTGTAGTCCCATTGTCCTGGACAGACACCTATATGGTATGTTTTACGCTCGCTGTATCTGAGCCTGGTCAGGGGGAGAAGTCAGACAAAAGCAATACATCCCAGAAGGTTGATAAATCCAGATGATTTTTTAACTGCCCTTGGGGAGTTCCCTACCTCTCCGACGGGTGATTCAATTGAATCCCTGGTTGAACTCTGGAATGGGGAAATGAGCAAAGCCACTGACCAGATAGCTCCTAAATGTCTCCTTCCTCAAAATAGACCCAAACTGGCTGCTTGGTTTACTGGGGAGTTGGCAAAATTGAAATGGGTGGCCTGTAGAGCAGTAAAGAAAGCATTTTTCTCTACCACCATTGATTTGGCACAAAATCTCCCAGGGCCTCTTTTCAGCATAGTCAAAAGTCTGCTACACGTTGACCCGCAGGCAGATAACAAACCACTCTGTATCTCGCTGTGAAGAATTTCACAATACTTTGCAAGCAAAATTGAACAGATCCAGGCTACCTTGGATGATTCTATTGATGCAGAGCCTGTAAATAAAACACCCTGCCCTCCTTGTCCTGTATTAATGGATGACTTTCATCTCCTACCACCGGATGATGTGGTTAGGACCCTTGGGGAGATGAAGGCCACCACATGTCTGCTGGATCCTTGCCCCTCATGGATCATAAAAGGTGCCACAGAAGGCATGACAGACTCGTTAGGACGAGTAGTGAATCCTTCCTTACAACTGGGCAGGATTCCAGCAAGCTTAAAGGAGGCAATAGTAAAACCATTGTTAAAAAAAGACCTCCTTAGACCCAATGATACTGAACAGTTACTGACCGGTATCAAATATACCATTCTTAGGGAAAGTTCTAGAGCAGGTTGTGGTCTCACAGATCCAGAGGTTTCTGGATGAGATAAACTACTAGGATCCATTTCAATCTGGCTTCAGGCCTGGCTATGGGAGTGAGACAGCACTGATTGCATTGGTAGATGACTTATGCAGGGAAATGGATAGGGGATCTGTGTCCCTTTTGGTTTTACTAGAATTCTCAGCTGGTTTTGACACTATAGACCATGGCAGCCTCCTGACTCGTCTCTCTGAAATAGGAATTTGGGGCACTGCATTAAAGTGGCTCCAGTCTGCTGACTGGGGCGGGGTACAGAGATCACATTACACCCCTATTAAAGCAGCTCCACTGGCTGCTCTGGCACAATTCAAGGTGCTGACCTTGACCTAAAAGGCACTGTACAGACTGGATCCTAGTTACCTCAAAGATTGAATCTGACTCGGGTGCTAAAGTTATCAGGAGAGGCCCTTCTCTCCATCCTGCTGCCCTCACAGATATGTCTCGTGGGAACTCATGAGAGGGCCTTCTCAGTTGCTGTGCCCAGACTCTGGAACTCCATCCCACTACAGGCCAGGACTGCCTCTTCTCTGTTGTCTTTCCGGAAACAGGCAAATACCTTTCTCTTCAGGCAAGTTTTCCCTGAATGATGGTCTACCTATTAGGTGTCTTTTATATGAATCTACAGGATCACATAAACTTTGTGTTTATAACTACTGTACTTATAACCTTATGGTTTTACATTGACACTATGTTTTCAATGTCAGTTTCCATCACCCATAACTTTATATGGAACTTTACTCCCCTTTAACCGCTTGTGTTCTCTTGTAGCTTTCGTGTAATGTTGTCTATTAATGCTGTAAGATGTCCCTCAATTCTCTGTTCTCAATACTTGAATGTGTCTTAATTGTACTGGACTGGATATTATCCCTCATTATGTAAGCCGCCTTGGGTTCTTTTTCCAAGGAGAAAGGCGGGGTAAAAATACTCTAAAATAAAATAAATAAAATATAATAGTATGAGGCTCCAAGGTAGAAACTGTTAATATGAACACACATTGTTCCTCTGCTGTCCCCTCTAATCACGCTATGGCTCACAGCTGGTCTTCACAGCAACATAAATCCCCCTCCCTGTCCCCTTTTTGCTCTTTCCTTGTGTTCTGTTTTCCTTCTCTTGTGGGAATGTTTACAAATCCAACTTCAAAACAACGGAACACCAAAAACAGGTAATAAATTACTGCATGTGGGAAATGCAACCATTCACTACTATCTCTCAAACTCAGCATGAATGTTTTACTTGTGAATGTAACTTTATTTCACTTGATTATGTCTAAAAGAACTCAACTTGCCCTTGACAGGTCATATTAAAATATACTCAGTATTTAAGGTAACACAGATTATTATTATTATTATTATTATTATTATTATTATTATTATTATTATTACACCACAGATAAGATAACTACGCTGGATTTTGTATTACAAATCACTAGTTGAACGATTCCCAAACATTTAGGACTAATTATGTGAGCAGATCCCAGTAAGGTGGCTTTCTGCGGCTGACTGATGGTGACTTTGTCAACTCCAATTTCTTCTAAATACTTGCATAGCATTTTAGGCACACACCCAGCATGCTGATTACCATGAGGACCATCTGTACCGGTTCATGCCAGAGTCTCTGAAGTTCAATTTTCAGATCCTGATATTGGGTAATTTTTTCCGGTTGTTTCTCGGTGACTCTACTATCACCTGGTATAGCAACATCAATGATCCACACTTCCCCCCCTCCATAATCACAATATCCGGGGTATTATTAAACCCAACCCACAATGACTGAAAATCCGCGATATGCAGATGCAGGTCGGGTGGGTCTTGGGGGGCAATCAGATCCCCCACGGTGCTCACTCGGGTTGCTCCAAAACTTCTCAGAGCAGCGTGGGTGTGCAGCATTGGGGGATCTGATGATCCCCCACTGCTGGGAGATTCTCACAGCGGTGCAATTGGGCGGCATTGGGGGATCTTATCCCCCACCACCACCCCACCGCATCTCCCTGAGGCTTCTCGCAGCGGCATGGTCAGGTGGCGTTGGGGGATCTGAGCCCCCACCGCCGCCCGACCACACCACCCTGAGAATTTTCACCCAGGCAGGTACTGCAATCCCACGATATAGTGGGACCGCAGTACGTGAACCACGAAATGGCGGGGGTTACTGTACTACTACTACTACTACTACTACTACTACTACTACTACTACTACTA
>JAHTLZ010003547.1:31086873-31103033 GCA_023846285.1 Phrynocephalus versicolor | reverse complement strand
CTTCTTCTTCTTCTTCTTCTTCTTCTTCTTCTTCTTCTTCTTCTTCTACTACTACTACTACTACTACTACTACTACTACCACCTTTATTTTTAAGAATAATGAGAAGCTATTGTTATCAAAAAATCAGGGAGAAAGTGTTATGATATTAGGAGAGAACCTGCAAGCTTACGGCAGATTTCTGAACTCTTTACCAGTGAAGCCGGAACTGAGTTCTCATGATCAATAATATTTTTAAATGGTGAAATACATATTTATCATTAGTCTTGATTACTTGCCATGAGGCATATTTCTTGCACATCTGTCCTCATATTTCCTTAGGCATTCCTTTAGCCAAAATTCTTGGGACTCTAGGCAAGAAATTAGCCAACTCCTCACATGAGTATCCAGTTAAATCCAGCTAGAGAATGAAGGCTCTAGTGACAATTATCAGCCTGTGAGGAAGAAGTGGCTAGGAGCAGCTCAACTGCATGGCAGTTGTACAGTAACAGAGTAGAAGACTGGTAAGTCTTTCTCACCATTAGTTTCTGTGCAGGGTCCCTCTTATTAAAATGACCAGTTCCCTCATCTCTTGGAGCTCCCATGGAACTTGCCCCGCCCCGCCCAAACTTAATTCTACATCTGTGTTTAAGAGAAAACTCCTAGGAGGACTTTAATTTCCTGGCCAAGTCCCCACCCCACCACAAATTCTGGCTGGGGGAAGTTCCTGGTTAATTCTAGGAGATGAAGTCCAACAAATATGAAAGTCCTGTGTCTACTGAATCACTAAGTGATTTTGGAATGTGGTTATATGTAGTCTAGACATGGGCACGACCAGAAAAAATGACGTTTCGAGTTTTCGTTTGTCGGAACGGGTCCATTTTGGGTCGTTTCCATTTGTCGCGATTTTTTTCAAAAATTTGTTGTTTCATCATTTCCACCGCGATTTAGCACGATTTGACGTCCCAATGTAATATATTCTTAAAATAAATCCACACCTCCTCCCAGTCGAACCTCCTCCTTTACCCAGTATCAGAAAAAAAATCCTCACAAACTGCCAGAGGAAAAAAAAAGAATAAACTGCTATTCCCTTCAGCAGACAAAGCTGCAGAGAATCAAAGAAATTATTTTTTAAATTCAATTCCCTCCCTGTCTGCCTAACTTAAATCTAAAGCCTCCAGCCTCCCTCCAATCAGCCAGCAGCAGCCAGCCACAGAGCCCTCCACCCTCCACATCCAAGACCTGACTGCGACTTCTGGAAGGTGCCTCGGCTTTTTATGCCCTGTGGCACATCCAGAAGTGCAAGTCAAAACCTGGCCATGCCATTGGTGGAATGGTTCAAAAAAATTGCATGGTCCCATCCCATGCCCAGCCCAAATGGGTAGGTCTAAAAAAATTAAAAATAAAATAAAATAAAATAAAATCAATGCAACGTTTTATTGCTATAAAAACCCACTGCTGCTACTATTAAAAATCAGGCATTTAAAATAAATAAATTTCACAGGTTTCTGTGGTGATTTGGTGTGTTTTTTGACCATGATTTCTAAAGAAAAATTGCGGTCGCCATTTTGGATCCCCCCCCACCGCATGGCATGCGAGACAGACGACGAGGATGACTCCCCCCCAGCCTAGTGCAAGCAGCCCAGGACAGGAGAGGGGGGGAAGGCCTGGGACCCCCCCCCCAGAAGCCACCCCTCTGGTAGGTGTTCTCAGGCAGGCATATTTTCACCTGCTTTTTTGGCCGGGAGACGGTTTTTTTTTTTTTTTTTTACTTTTTAAAACTTTTTTTCTGTGCTGCTTGGCATCGCGCAATAGCCGCGATGCCATTAACAACAATGAAAAACCCAACCCAATTTTTCTTTTTTTGGGTTGGGTTCGAGCTGGAGCGGCATAATTATCGTTACCGTTTCCGTTACGTAACGGAAACGATAACCGAAAACGGAAACGACAATTTCGCCGCTCCGTGCCCATGTCTAATGTAGTCCCTCTACTTCTGATAAGCCTAGCATTACTCACATTCACACAATCCCAATGACTGAGAAATCCAAGGAAGCATTACATATATCAGTGTTGGGCTTACTGCTTGATCAGGCAATACAGGCTGAAATCCTGTTGCAGTGCTATGCAAAAGGCAAAGTGTCTCAAATTAAGAAATCTCTGCAGACGCTGTCTGTTGCATGACTGTCAAACAGATAATGTCTATGGAAAATTTCTTAACACGAGGCAGTCTGCTTTCAAATGTTATGGCTTTTGTGTAGCAAAAGGATTTCAGCCAAAGACTGCTTCTCCACAGATAATTAGAGCTACTACATGTTTTTAAGCAGCCCTTGTGAAGTTAAACAAATTGCATTTTTCTACTCTAATGATGAGGCCAGCTGTAAATGAAGTGAAAATGTACATGAGGATCTCCTCAGAGGGAGGCTTGTCATATAACACTTTACCTGCATAAATTAGATTCTTGTAGATACATGAGCTCCACTACATGTGCAGCTTTACGGGCAGCCTTTTCCAACACTGGTTGATAATTCTACAAATCATCATCTTTGGGCAACCATTGGTGCAACTGTCCAACTGTTTCCTATATGCATGAGAAACTGGGTAACATTTGTGCAGGCATATTGCATATTACATTTATCGAAAGAGTCCAAGAAGGGTACTGGACTGCATTCATCTAACAGAGGAGGCTCCAAGAATAACACATTGGAAGAAGCTGCACTTTTCTACCAAAACTAACATTGGTTTGGGCCATTCGACACATTACTCAGCAACCCTTATCATAGAGCCTTTTCACACGACCCCTAAGATCCGCTGGCCACTTAAATTCGGACCAGAGATCTTGGGGGGTTCGTTGCTCTTCCTGTGTTCCCACCCCCTCCGCACTTCCTTGCTCCTGTCTGCGTGAGGGGAGGAAGGAAAAAAGAGAGAAAAAAATGCAAGCTTACCTCCGTCTGCCGGTTGACTGCCCCGAGCCCCGTCATCGTCCTGATTCCTGTCTCTTAAAGGGGCGGGGGGCAAAAAAACAACAAACAGAAGCAAGGAGAGCATCAGGGATTTTCCCTGCATCAGGGAAAATCCCTGCATCAGGGATTTTCACCCCTGGAGAGCAGGTACCTGAAAAGTGTGCTGGGACGCACTTAAGTGGGCGTGGTCGCACTTAATTTTCTGTAAACTCCGGAGCTGGTGGGGAAACAATTTTAAGCTCCAGAGCTGGGAGCCATTTGCCGCGGATTTTAGGGGTCGTGTGAAAAGGCCCTAAGTTACTGCACTGAGTGTTGTTAAAATGGAAATGTTTCAAAATGCTAGGATTAAGTCAAAGATTCATTGACTCTTATTCAGATCCTACTTTTCTGTCACTAAGGGACTCAAGGTGTCAGGACCTGAGCAATTAAAACCACTGTTGATACAACAACCATTCACTTAAGTGGAGTTTGCAGCATTAGCTCAAATAAGAGAACAAACATAAGACGGCGTGAAGCTCCAAAACATAGGATAAATGTTGTAGGTGCAATGATAGCTAGCTAAGGCACATCTTAACACTTAACTTTACCTCTACACAGTCAAAGTTCTCAGTAACTTTGGATGTATACTCAACGCGAAACAGTGTTGACAAGTTACCAGCGATGTAGTACAAAAGAATCTTCAACCCCTTGTAACCAAAGGCAACCTCACTGTAAAAGAAAGAAAAAATAAGTTAAGATGGTTCTTTTAAAGATGAATGCTAATCAACTTCGCCAAAACAAAATCTGTGGTTACACAAAGGACTTCTCAATAAACCAGTGGCTTAGGTACCTGGCTACGGCACCAGAGACTTGGAGTTCAATTCGCCACTGTGTCTCCTTGAGCACCGCCGTTCTAGGATGATGATGGTGATGATATAAGCTCTCTTTTAGACATTTCTGCAGATATTTAAGGACTGATCATGACTCTCAATTTATTCAAGCATAATACAGTATTAGTATTTTATCATTTCACTAATTCTCATTAAAAAAAATGAAATGATTTACAATTTCCCAAAGGCATTGTAGCAAGTGTTCCACTTTAATTGCATGTGAGTGCATTTCTACCGGGGTGGGGGGGGGGGGGTTTAAATCAAGTTGGGGCGGAAGTTAACAGCATTAACTACACAGCTAAGCTCTGTATCAGGTTCTAAAGGACAGCATGCCTCAGACTGATCGGGCTTGTGTTAAACAACAACCCACTATGCCACATATAAAAGTACTTTTGGACTTGGAGGAGGGGGCCTTACAAAGGCAGCTTGTGGTAAGTGTGGGAGCCTGCTCTTCAAAGGCTGTTGAAAGGTCCTACTTGCATACCCAAACCTCAACACTGTGTTTTAGCAATGCCAGCTTTTGCCTGTTCATCAACACGAATGGATAACCCAGAAACAATTAAGTTTACTTATAAAAGTTTACTTATAAAAGTTTACTTATAAAAACTTGTCCAGCTGTAATATTCTGCCCTATTTTTCAGAAATCATCTCAGAAGTTGTAATTGTACCCTCTACAGTACCAAGGCAATGCAGCTTAGAGAATCTTAAAAACTTAGAATCAATTTACACAGCCATTTTAATTTTTTCCTCCCCATAACCCAGGACACAACTGTGCAGAGAAGCAAGATGCAGCAGCAAACCCAGTTGTAGATTTTTTGGAATCTCCTATATGATACAAGTTACAGCAAGTTTTATCTATCTATCACGTATTATGTGATACCTTCCTTCATGTCACAAAGGATGTTTACCTTGCACAATCCAACAACAAAAATGACCATAATCATTCTGCCCTGTGAGGTCAACTGATTGTGGCGCTAACTAGGTGTGACTAAATGAGGCATACAGTATATATCTAGATAGATATGAGCTAAGGGGTACAGAAGAATAAGACATGCTAACAAGAAGTACCAATATGCAAACAGGTTCCTATTTGTTACACAGTCAGGACTGCAGATAATTACACATTATGAAATAGAATACTGATAATTAAAGCAAGAACCAGCAAATCCTTGTTTAAAATCCCTGAAATTAAATGAGATGTATCAAGGAATCTGTATTCTCCATCAGTATTCAGTTTAAACATAGCCACTCTAAATCAAAGTGTCCAGGAAATGTAAACAGCCCTTTGTTTAATCTCCAGATTGTTTATATACAGACTTTCCTTGCTAGCAGTCACTGAAAAGCATCAGTAACAAGCTACACAGAGAAAATATAAATGAATATACAGTACAACTATATTCACTCTTGATAGCATAGCTTATGATATTAAGTCCAGCAACAGTGCCATCAAAAGGACTAAAGTAAATTGGTGAGACAAGCAGTTTTGTTTCTTTTTCATATGCAGTGTTTCACAGTAGACAAGTGGGCATCTGCTAATGCAATGGACTTTCTAGACCCACAGTATCTTGCAAACCAACACAATATGCTTCATAGCTCTTGTGAGCTTTTTTGACTTTTTGGCCACGTTCTGGAAGTTTTTCTTCCTGACGTTTCGCCAGACTCTGTGGCCGGCATCTTCAGAGGGCAAGGAGCTCAGGGAACTAGGAGTTCTCTCTGTGCTGTGGGGTTACTGGAGAACTCCTAGTTCCCTGAGCTCCTTGCTCTCTGGAGATGCCAGCCACAGAGTCTGGCAAAATGTCAAGAAGAAAAACTTCCAAAACACGGCCAAACAGCCCAAAAAACTTACAACAGCTATCAGATCCCGGCCGTGAAAGCTATTAGAATACGTAAATGAAGATGTTTATTTTCATATTCAAGTTGAAAAAAGTCACTGCTTTAAAGAATAAATTTAGAGTTACAACTGGGGAACACCAACAGGATTAAAATCACAATAATCAGAAGGCAAAAATTATTTTTACTGACTACCACCTTTAGTTTAATAAGCATCTCTTGTTACTGGGTTTTATTACATTGTCTTTTAAGAATATTTTCTAGTATTACTTACTCATCCCCAAAGACTTGATGGCTGAATTCTGGATGAAATGTGGTGCTGTCATCTTCCAAATCCTCTGGGAAACGGACTGAAGGAGGGAGGGATAAAATTATATAGAGAGCAGCCACTACCACTGGTGCTCCAAAATAGTTCACTAAATTCACATGCAGCCCAGAAAAGTGAGGAGAATCATCCAGCTGGAAGCCGGGCTGGGTGAGTAATGTGTAGTTTGCTTTTCTGCCTCCAAAGTTCTACCAGCTTGCTACAGAAGATGCTCCCCCCCCCACACCTCTTGTTGACTCCAAGGGAGGAAACTTTCTACGGAAAAGAAGCTCCACAATTGGCATTGTTCTCAGATAATCTGAGGGGAAAGAAAGAACTCAGGATCCAGCCGCTGCCTCTCCAAGGATTGTATGTATTTCTCATCACAGCGCCCCATGGCCTTTCAAGTGGAGCAGAATATTGCTCTCCAACACCATCCTGGTTTCTTTCATTTCAAAGACTGTCCAAAGGATGGTTCTCTTCTGTTGTAAACAATCACATATTTGCAGGTATTTTATCATTTAGGTAACTGAAAACAGTTCCCAAAAGAACAGAACTGCTGGTTCTTTGGTTCTGAACTCAGGGGAGAAAGGAAGAGAGAAGACTCTGCTTCCAGGAATTCTCTACACAAGAGTTTTATATTTGCTTAGGTCAATGAAGTGCTCAGTTGGAAACAACATGCTTTAAATCTGGAGTTATGAAAGAGATTGCAACATGAGGGAGACTGATGTTAGCAAACTGCAACAGAATAGAATAACTAGATGCTACTGTACAAGTATAAGCAATGTAAACATAACCTGCAGGTGGCAATTTGGAGGAAATTGCTTTGGTTTATTTTGGCCTTTCCTCAGCAAGAGGTACATTTTACAAGTAAGGAATGGAATACTTGTTCCTCCATAGATGAAGAAAAAAAATTGAGACCAGGTGGAAGAGACTGTCCTTCAAAACACAGCTTCTCTGCTTTTTCAGTCCAGTTCTGCCATGGTAATGATTATCAGGCAAAGACCTTTCTCTTCAGGCAAGCTTTCCCTGAATGATGGACTACCGATTATGTGTCTTTTATATGAATCTATAGGATCACATAGATTTTGTGTTTATAATTTACCCATAGGACTGCATTGAAATTCAATTAATCCGTTCTGGAGGGAATGGATTTCGATGCATTCCTACGGGAAACCGCTTTAAAATTTGCGCCTGCAGCTTTTCCTCCAGCCAGCGCCAATCAGCCGACTGGCACTGGCTGGGGGAGGAATTGTGTAGGCAGCTTCTCCCGACCCCCCCCCGGGGGGAAGAAGCTGCACTCGCGATTTGAAATGCCTCAGTGACTGGAAGGGATTTCAAATTCAAAAGTGGCATGTTGCTTCTCTGGAGCCCCCGCGAGGTTGGGGGAGGAGAAGCAGCGCACCACTTTTGAAGTGCCTTCCAGTCACCGAGGCAGCGCTTGTCTCGGTGACTGGAAAACAATTCAAATCTCAACACCCCACCCCCCACCCGCTACTCGCAAGACGGGGAATCCCAATCTTGCTCGTAAGCAGCCGATGAGGGGGAGTGCTGAAGAGCGCTCATAAATCAGGATTTTCGTATGTCAGGTGCCTCGTAAGTCGGGGTACCACTGTACTTATAATCTTATGTGATTACATTGACACTATGTTTTCATTGTTAGTTTCCATCACTCATAACTTTATATGGAACTTTATTCTCCTTTTAACTGATCATGTTCTCTTCTAGCTTTCATGTAATGCTGTCTATTAATGCTGTAAGATTTCCCTCAATTCCTTGTTCTCAATACTTGAACATATCTTAATTGTACTGGACTGTATATTATCCCTCATTACTGTAAGCTGCCTTGGGTCCTTTTCCAAGGAGAAAGGCAGGGTAAAACACTCTAAAACAAACAAACAAACAAACAAACAAACATCAAGCCAGTCAGTAACATGTTTTTTGTTCCCTTGTGATACTGATGTAAGAATGCAAGGCATAAGAAAATTAAGATTATTCATACTTTGGAAATGTTAATGCTCATGGTGTAGCGGTAAAACTGCAGTCAAGATTCTGCTCACAACCTGAGTTCAATCCCACCAGACTCAGGCGAGTGGCTCAAGGCTGACTCAGCCTTCAATCCTTCCCAGGTCAGTAAATTACATACCCAGCTCACGGGGGGAGGGGCGGCGGCATGTGGCCAGCATAATTACCGTAAATTGTAAACCACCCAAAAAGTGCTTTAAGAGCTATAGGACAGTATATATAAGAAGCACACTTTCCTTTGCTTTAACACTTGAAAACTGAAACTCAAGAAATGGTTATATCAAATCAAAATTAAACATTATGCCCATGTTTTTAAACCTTACCTAATTTCAGGAGAATAGCTTCATTTGTATTACACTTGTACTCAGCCAATTTCTTCTCCATAGCAGAGAGCCCTGAGGAAGAAATGTTTCAGTAAGTCCTCCCCATCTATCAAAAAGCATTTAACGAGAATGTTTATCCAACATATTCTAATGCAGCTCTCTCCAGGATAACAAGTTGCTATTTGAGTATAAAATTATGAAATGACAACACTAACAGATGTTGTAAGCACAGCAGGTGACAAACTAAACTACCCCAGGATTTAAACACCTAAGAACTGTTCCGGGTAACCAAGAAATATGTGTTATACAACTTGGTTCTTTTCTTCTTGAAGAAGACCTAAGGCAGTGTTGGCGAACCTATGGCACAGGTACCAAAAGTGACACTCAGAGCCCTTTCTGTGGGCACGTGACATCACCCCTTCACAGCCACCTGTATTCAGGTTAAATTGCTGGATTGATGCTCTAATTCAGCATTACCTTATATCTGTTTACTCAAAAACAAACCTTACTCACTTCGGGCTGGTTACAGAGACCATATTACACCCCCTATTAATGCAGCTCCACTGTATGACAATCAGCTATCATGAACAATTCAAAGTGCTGACCTGAACCTACAAAGCACTGTATGACCTGGGTCCTAGCTACCTCAAAGATCGAATCTCACAGTATGAACTGACTCGGGTGCTAAGGTCATCAGCAGAGGCCTTTCTCTCCGTCCCACCTCCCTCACAGGTACGTCTTGTGGAAACCCATGAAAGGGCCTTCTCAGCTGCTGCCGCGCCCAGACTCTGGAACTCCCTCCCAGTGGAGACTAGAACTGCCCATCTCTGATGTCTTTCCGGAAACAGGCAAAGACCTTTCTCTTCAGGCAAGCTTTCCCTGAATGATGGACTACCTATTACATGAATCTACCATACGTGACTACACAGACTTTGTGTTTACAACCACGTATAACTTTGAGTTTATATCTCTCCTTGTGTGACTGCATTGACTCTATGTTATCAATTGTTAGCTTTAATATTGCCTTATAATGCTGTAAGATGCCCTTCAATTCCCTGTTTCTCAAACTGACTGTGTCTTAATTGTAATGGACTACATAGTCTCTCCTTACTGTAGGCTGCCTTGGATGCTTTTCCAAGGAGAAGGGAGGAGTAAAAATAGTCAAAATAAAATGAAATTAAATTTCCATGCTCATCTGGGACTAATCTGAATTAAAACTGGTGGGACTGCTGAGGATAAATGTGTATGGGCTGTTACCCATTTAGAGAGTAACTATAGGTGGCACTCGGAGCCGTTTCTGTGGGCACCTGACATTGCCCCTTCACAGCCACCTGTACAGTAGAACCTTGACTTACATCCCGCTTGACTTGCATCATATTTGACTTGCATCCACTAGGGGTCTGTTTGACTTGCGCCGCAGGCTCCGAGTTATGTCTCGGAGCCCTGGCGTAAGGCCCCGGAATTGGGCGGCCAGGCTACATTTCTATGCTTATCCGTTCCGGAGGTCCGGGAAAAAAGCCCCCCCCCAAAAAAGCCTTTCCCCCCTGAGACCTCTTTACAAAGTACACTTTCACCTCCTCGCCCACCCCAATCCTCCCCAGGGCCCCGCCTCTCCTCCTTTGCCATCGCAAAGGGGAAGGGCAGGGGGCACCGCTGCCGCCACAGAGGGCCCCTGGGAGGGGCGGCCTCGGGAATCCCGCAAAGCTCCCCACCTCCTCCATTTCCGTCCCCTCCTCCTGCTGCTGCTGAGGGTGTCCCAGCACGTGCAGAGGGCAGTTTGCTGCCGGAGGGAAGGCAGGAGGGGGTCTTGGGTGTGCGCCCCCCTCTCCAAGCAGGCAATGAAACTGGGCCATGGAGAGCAGCCCCCCTCACCACCCCCAGCCCACTTGGTGAGGGGTGTGTGTGTGTGTGTGTGTGTGTATGTGTTTGGGTGTGTGCGCATTCTGAATTTGGGGGGGGGGGGTTCCTCCTGTCTCCTTGCAAACCTTGAAGGGAGAGGAGGCCAGGGACTTAGAAAGGGTGTGTGGGGCTTTCATACACCCTCAAGGCTGGCTGTGGCAGGACAATGGGTGCGTGGGTGGGTTCATGCTGGAGGCAGTGAAGGGGGATAAACTCACAGTGCTGTCTTATTTCTTTTATAGTACAGCATGGATTATTGCTGTCTGGTTAGACAGTCCAATGGCTGTTTTCGAGGGTCTTTTTCATCGTCTGGAACGGATTAATCTTTCTATGGGAAAAGTTTGTTTGACTTAAGGCATGTTTGACTTAAGTCTAGACCTCTGGAACGGATTAATGACGTAAGTCAAGGTTCCACTGTATTCAGGTTAAATTGCTGGATTGGCACTTTGCAAAAAATTAGTGTGTTTTGAATCGCAGTTTGGGCACTTGGTCTCTAAAAGGTTATATTTATTTGTATTATTTATTTGTTTCATTTTTATACCACCCATCTTCCAAATGGAACTCTGGGCGGTTTACAAGTTAAAAACATCAAAATACAAAAAGGCAGCGGGGGGGGGGGGGGAGAGAGACCAGTTTGCCATCACTAGTCTAGATATTCCCAAACTGGATCTCTTTTATGGCCTGCTGCCATTACAGTTTTTTCTCCTCAAGGAAGTGAGAATAATATAACCCTCAGGCCACTATACACATAAAAATCTCAAGATGTGGAGTACTGTGCTCAAAAGGTTTCACTTTCAATTTACTGCTTGCCCCGCCCTCCTCAAACGTTGCTCCTTGTGGAGACCTATTCCATTCGAAACATTCTATTCAATGAACTTCTTGAAACATAATACAGTAACCCCCCCCCCGCTTATCATGGGGGTTACAGACCCACCCGAACCGTGATGACTGAAAATCCGCGATATGCGGGTCAGGTGGGGCCTGGGGGGGGTTCAGATCCCCACGGCACTCGCTTGGGCTACTCCAAAATTTCTCGGAGCAGCGCGGGCCAGCGGCGGTGGGCAATCTGATCCCCCACCACCGCTGCCCCTGGCGTTCTTGGAGGAGCGCGGGCCGATGGCATTGCGGGATCTGATCCCCCGCCGCCACCCGCCGGTGCTGCCCCGAGACTTCTCAGAGCAGCACCGGCGGGCGGCATTGGGCAGGTACTGCAATCCTGCTATATAGCGGGACTGCAGTACCTGAACGGCGGCGGGGGGGTGTTACTGTACTTAAGAGGTAAGGGGGTTGATTCTGTGTACATAGATTTGGAGAGGAACAATGGGATTAAGTATTTTTCTTAATTCTGATGTTTATAACATTTTTTGCTATGAAGGAGGCATGTTATCATTACAGACCCAAATGCACAGTTTTGAAAACAACAAAACCAAGCATCTTTGATAGTATCTTTTAGATAGAAAAATTGCCCCAAATAATCAAAAACTTCTGGGAGAGCATGGCATTGTGAATGGATTAATACAGCCTTATACTATATAATAAAAAACTAATTTCATGATGAATAAGCTTTGGACTATAATGTATCTTAACTAGAACACAATCTTTAGACAGAGTTTTCCTCAAAAAGCATTTAAATAAAAAAATCTGATTTAAATTAAAAATCCAATTTAAATTTTAAAAATCTGATTTTGTTTGATTTTTTTAAACCATTGATTTTCATCCATCCTGCTTAGGCCAGTGATGGCGACCCTTCGGCACTCCAGGTGTTTTGGACCTCAACTCCCAGAATTCCAGTCCTGTGTTGCCAATGACAAAGGGCTGTGGGAGTTGATGTCCAAACATCTGGAGTGCCAAAGGTTTGCCACCACTGGCCTAGGCTATAAGCAGACTGTCAAGACCCTGAAACCGAGCTGCAGCAGGAGGGCCAAGACCATACAGCAATTTAAAATGGCAAGTTCCACTTAGAACAGGCCTTGCCATGGTCAACCAAAGAAGTTAAGTGCCCGTGCTCTACATCATATCCAGACGTTGGTTTCGGGAAAGACATACGAGTGCTGCCAGCATTCCTGCACAGGTTGAAGGAGTGAGGGGTCAGCCTGTCAGTGTTCAGACCATACGCCGCACACTGCATCAAACTGATCTGCAGGGCTGTCATCCCAGAAGGAAGCCTCTTCTAAAGATGATTCACAAGAAAGCCCACATAAAGTTTGCTGGAGACGGACATGGATTTCTGGAACCATGTCCTGTGGTCTGATGAGACCAAGATAAACTTATTTGGCTCACATGGTGTCAAGTGTGCACAGCCGCAACCAGGTGAGGAGTACAAAGACAAGTGTGTTGTGCCTACAGTCAAGCATGGTGGTGGGAGCGTCACGGTCTGGGCCTACATGAGTGCTGGGGAGCTACAGTTCATGGAGGGAACCATGAATGCCAACATGTACTGTGACATACTGAACCAGAGCATGATCCCCTCCCTTTGTAGACTGGGCTGCAGGGTAGTATTCCAATATGATAACGAGCCCAAACACAACTCCAAAATGACCACTGCTTGCTAAAGAAGCTGAGGGTAAAGGTGATGGACTGGCCCATAGGCATGGGTGTTTTGTTTTGGAAGTGGTCTAGTTCCAAAATGAAATGCGGGAGCCCAGCTAAGCCCTTACCTTGCTCCGGGATGACATGGGGCTAAACACCAATGAAAAAGAAGCCTCCAACATCATCTTTCCTTCTCCTTGGCGCCAGCTAATCAGGAGCTGTAAAGGGAAATGCACCATCCTGCCTCCCTGTCTGCTTGGCCAGCACCAGGGAGAAGGAAAGATTATGATGGAGGCTTCTTATTCATTGGACTTTAGTCCCGCATGACCCTAGAGCAAGGTAAGTGCTTGGCTGAATTTATCCCAGAGGATTGGTCCGGTTCTGAACGGCAGATTGGATCCCGCATTTTGTTTGAAACCAGACCACTTCCAAAACAAAATGCCCATGCCTACAGGCCACGCATGTCTCCAGACCTAAATCCTATTGAGCATCTATGGGGCATTCTGAAACAGAAGGTGGAGGTGTGCAAGGTCTCTAACATCCAGCAGCTCTGTGATGTCATCATGGAGGAGTGGAAGAGGACTCCAGTGGTAACTTGTGATGCTCTGGTGAACTCTATGCCCAAGTTGGTTAAGGCAGTGCTGAAAAAATGATAGCCACACAAAATATTGACACTTTGTGCCCAATTTGGACACTGTCACTGCCAGCGGTTTAGACATTAATGGCTGTGTGTTGCATTATTTTGAGGGGACGGCACATTTACACTGTTACACAAGCTGTATACTTACTGCTTTACATAGTAGCCGAGTGTCATTGCTTCAGAGTTGCCACATAAAAAGATATACAGTGGTACCTCAACTTACGAGTGCTTCAACATCCAAAGTATTCAACTTATGAGCAGAAATAACTGGAAATGGGTTTCTGAAAAAACTCAAGTTATGAACGAAAATCCATTTCCAATTATTTCCTTTTAGTACGCCCCATGCATACTGTGCATAACGTTTCCGGAACCAAGGCATCAGTTTCCAATGATTTCCGTTCAAATTGGAAACCAATGCCCTGGTTCCGAAAATGCTATACACAGCATGCACAGGGCAGTGCTTCATAAAGAAAAGCGCTGTTTGACAGGTTCGGATGCTAGGAGTGAGGGTGGGCCCCACTCTTCACAGGCAGACCTGCAGAGTCAGGAGGGGGTGAAGCAAAAGCCAGAAAAGCTCATTTAGGAAGGCTTGTCCAAATGAGGACAACAGGCAGAAACATAAATGCTGGAAGAACAAATGCAAGGTAACAATCAGGAGAGCAAAGCAAGACCTTGAGGAGTGTATAGCTAAAAGCACTCAAAGAAATAACAAGGACTTCTTTAAGTACATTAGAAGTAAGAACCCAACTAGGAAGGCCATTGGACTGTTAGATGACAATGGAAAGCAAGGGATTATTAAAGAGGAAACAGAGATTGCAGGGAAACTCAATGAATTCTTTGCTTCAGTATTCACTGAAGACAGAGCCCACCGGCCCAAAACAGAGCCTATCTTCAAAGGGAGGGAAACTGAAGGGAAAAGCCAGATAGAAATAACCAGGGAGGAGGTCCTTGCATGTTCTTTTAAACTAAATGCTAACAAATCACCAGGACCAGATGACTTCCATCCATGAGTTCTCAAGGAACGTAAAGATGAAACTGCTGCTGTCCTAGCCAAAATATATCTTTCCCTCAAATTAGGCATTGTGCCCGATGACTGGAAGGTAGCAAATGTAACATCAGTCTTCAAAAAGGAATCCAGGGGTGTTCCAGTAAATTACCAACTGGTCAGTTTGACATGTGTCCCAGGTAAAGTGATAGAGACCATCCTAAAAGATAAAATTAATAGGCACATAGAAGAGAAGGAGAGCCAACATGGCTTTTGCAAGGGCAAATCAGGCCTCACTAATCTGTTGGAATTCTTTGAGTGTCAACAATAAGGGAGATCCAGTTGACAGTGTTTATCTGGACTTTTAGAAGGCTTTTGACAAAGTACTGCACCAAAGGCTCTTGAATAAACTTGCCAGTCATGGAATCAAGGGGCAGGTCTTGTCCTGGATCAACAACTAGCTACACGACAGGAAACAGATGGTAGCACTAAATGGACACTTCTCCAAGTGGAGGGAGGTAAAGAGAGGTGTCCCCTAAGGTTCAGTACTAGGACCCCTGCTCTTCAACCTCTTCATAAATGATCTAGAAGTAGGAGTAAATAGCAAGGTAGCCAAATTTGCCAACGACTCTAAATTATACAGGGAAGTAAAAATTGAGATTGTGAGGAACTCCAGAGGGATCTCTTGATACTGGGGGAGTAGGCAAACCACTGGCAAATGAGCTTCAACATTAGTAAGTGCAGAGTGATGCACATTGGGACAAAAAAAACCCAATTATATTTATAAACTGATGGGGCCTGAACTCTCTGCAACAAACCAGAAAAGGGACATTGGTGTCCTGGTGGACAGCTCAATTAAGATGTCAACCCAGTGTGCTACAGCAGTGAAAAAAGCAGACTCAATGCTAGGGATCATTAGGAAGGATATAGAAAATAAGTCAGCAGTGTCATTTTGCCTCTTTATAAATCTATGGTGATGCCTCATCTGGAGGTATTGTGTACAGTTCTGGTCCCCATACCTCCAGAAGGATATTATGGAAATGGAAAAAGTGCAGAGGAGGGCAACCAGAATGATTAGGGGACTGGAACACCTCCCTTATCATCTGAGGCTGCCACAGCTGGGCCTCTTCACTCTTGAACGACAGCGCCTAAGAGGTGACCTGATTGAAGTCTATAAAATCATACACAGTGTGAACAAAGAAGATAAGGAAAAACTGTTTTCCCTATCGCACAACACAAGAACTAGGGGGCACTCCATGAAACGTTTGGGTGCTAGATCTCAAACAAATATGAGAAAGTACTTTTTCACCCACAGGATCACTGGTGTATGGAACTCCCTACCAGAAGGAGTGGTGACAGCTGTCAGCCTTGACAGCTTTAAGAAAGGATTGGACAAGTCCATCGAGAACAAGGGTATCAATGGCTATCATTATGGATGCCTAAGGACAACCTCTGGGTTGGAGAGATAGGCAGGATGTCTCTCAATGCCATTTGCGGGGAATCTTAAGCAGGTGAAGACATCTGCTTGGGAATACCCTGAAGCAAATGGTGAGCCACTGTGTGAGACAGAATGCTGGACTGGATGGGCTGTGGCCTGTTCCAGCAAGGATGTTCTTATGTTCTTATACATAACTAATGGGATTCTGACCATTATGTGAGACTTATGCCACAGGAGCACACTTTATATTCACACCAAGGTTTTAAGTCACATATACAACACTGGGACAGGGCTAGAAGGCTGTCTACTTCTTTTCCATCAGCATGATCACATGTAATAATAATAATAATAATAATAATAATAATAATAATAATAATAATA
>JAHTLZ010003547.1:31075237-31086863 GCA_023846285.1 Phrynocephalus versicolor | reverse complement strand
AATAATAATAATAATAATAATAATAATAATAATAATAATAATAATAAAGTTGACAGTGGCTTAAAAGACAATTAAGTACAACAACCCCCTCCTCAGTTCAAAAATCCAATCTGAAGTATTTCTGACAGATGACAGTCTAGTGTTCTGCTATCTCTTGAATTCCTCCAGTGTTGAACAGCTCACTGCCTTCCACAGCAATTGGCCCCATTGTCATATTTAACCGTTAGGAAGTTTTTTCTCCTTATATGGCGGAAACTCTGGCTTCTTATAGCTGAAGTCCATTCTTGTGTGTCCTGCGCCCTTTCTGTCTTTCCTCATAAGAATTTGTTTCCAGTCCCTAGATCAGGCATGTCCAAAGTCAGGCCTGGGGGCCAAATGTGGCACATGGAGCCCTTTCTGAGGGCACGCAACATTGCTGCCTCACAGCCATGCCACTTCCCCCTCTGCTTGAAGAACACCACTGTGCTCCATGCAGATAGCTGTGTGAAGGGCAGGCAGCGGCTTATGGGCTCATTGGTAGCCCCTCTAGCCACACCACTCTGGGTATCCCAAAAGTGACGTGGCTGGAGAATAAACTGGAGCTATGAAGAAGCCCACAAACCACTGCCTCCCCTTCACCCGGTTCTTTCCCCGGAGCCATTTCAGGGGTCTCGAAACTGCAGCTGCAGTAAATTCAAAAGCCTGCTTTTAGATCCTCACTTTCTTGAAGGGTAGCACCCCTGCTCTTTGATCTTCGCTTTCCTTGAAGGGTAGCACCTGAAGCATTCGTAACTCGGGATACCACTGTATTCAGGTTAAATTGCCATATGGCACTTTGCGAAAAATAAATGGGTTTTGAATCGCAGTTTGGGCACCTCTAAAAGGTTCACCATTACTGCAGTATAGGAATACTTATCCACATTAAGCTTTAACAGCTTTAACAGTGAAGACACTCAACACATGCTGAGGAGCAAACCCAGCAGTGTGTAACTGATGTTTCCATTGATATCTCTTTATACTAGTAAAAAAAGATGAGTAATTTAGTGCTTTTCCAATCTAGATAAGAGGCAGACATAGAACTCACAACCTGCATACAGACTCCCATGCCTCCACTGAACCCCCCATCCCCGATTTCCAATTTTTATGATTTCAATTCTAGCCTAAAGAAGTAAGGAGTAGGAAGCAGAGTCCTAGCCTGTACCTGAACAATGCCGCACCCAGATCACTGAGCCCTTCCAAATACTGACCAGGCTTGTCAATAGTCACATTTGCTTTAGTACTAAAGACTAAGTAAAATCATTGGCAGTACCTCTGGACAGAAGGTGGATATCATTACAATGTGGAGAAGTGGGTTGTACAGCTATTAGAACTGTCCTCAGGCTGTCTGGATAACAAATTTGCTTTGAGTCCCTACATGTACAGTGGTACCTTGTATAAAGGAATTAATTCGTTCCAAATGAAATTATGTTAAGCAAATTTTCCTTTATACAAATTCCCATAGGAATGCATTGAAAACGGAGTGATCCCATTTTTTTGTACGAATTTTCCCCATAGGTGATTATGTTAAGCAAATTTCCCCTATCTCCAAGAAAATTTATGTTGTACAAATTTTATGTTATACAAGCTGTCTGTTATACAAGGGTCCACTGTATTTCAAAAAACCCTTAATAGTTTATGTTGTGATATTGAGGCGTGGGCGGAGCCACAATGGAGTCGCGTGTTTGACGCGACCCAGCCAACCACGAGTGATTGTGGGAATGCGGCAACAGCCAATGAGGTGTACGCCGGGTAATTTATGCGCCTTTTTAAGCAGGGGGTTGGGCCGTTAGCGGCAGCGTCTCCAGGAATAAAGTTTGGAAGCGACCAGACTGTTTTGCGTTGTTCATAGCCTCCAGTATTCAACAGTGGCGACGAAGGTGGGATTTTTCTGAGCTGTCGTATCCCGTACCAGGGCTGCCACGTCGTCTAGGATGTCCTCTCCGGACCGGGGCGCCTCTCGACTGCCGCCGCCCCCGCCCTTCCAGGGAGTAGCCGCCATTATGCATGCCCTGGGTGAGTTCGACCCCCGGCAACCCGAGCATTGGGAGGCATACATCGAGCGCCTCCGTTTTTTACTCGAGGCCCATGGCATTACGGAGGACCGCCAGAAGCGGAACATTTTGCTGGGTGGCTGTGGGGCGGCCACCTACATAATTGCTAAAGGGTTGGCCGGCCATAACCCGCTGGACTCTTTGTCGTATGATGAAGTGGCGGGATTGCTTACCAACCACTTCATCCCGAAGCCATCAATAGTCTCCCGGAGGCACCGTTTTTTCCTGCGCTCTCAAGGCCCCTCCGAGTCCACCGCGGAGTACCTTGCAGCGCTCCGTTCGTTGGCGGGAGAATGCGAATACCCTAATTTGGAGGAGATGATCCGGGACCGATTCATATGGGGTTTACGTAATGAGAAACTCCAGACCAAGCTTATGGCGCGCGAGACCATCACCCTGAGCGCGGCCTACAGCGAAGCTTTGGCCTACGAGCGGTCAGCCTCCACACACGCCAACAAGAAGGCAGCGGAAGTCCACGCCACGGACAGTACGTCGGAGGAAGAGGATACCAGCGTCCACCGCAACCTCAGCAAGTCAGGTACGAGCCGGCGTCTGCACGACACGACCGCACCCTTGCACGTGCGCTCTACCGGCTCGGCCCGAGGAGACTCCTGTTTTGGCTGCGGTGAGGATCACGATCGTCGCTCCTGCCCGTTTCGGGATGCCACGTGCCGCCGTTGCGGCAAGGCCGGGCACATCCGCCGAGTCTGCCGTTCCAAGTCGAAAGGAAACCGGACGAGACAGCGTGTACATGAGACTCGGGAAGAAGAGGAGTTGCAGTCGATCACCGCTGCCACGGTAATGCAGGTCTGCACACGCACCCGTAAGCCCACTAAGGTCAAGCTGGAAGTCAAGATAGAGGGGGCCCCTTGTGTAATGGAGATGGATACGGGCTCCATGTATTCCATTATCTCGGCTAAGACCTTTCGGCGCCTGTGCCCCAGGGGTGGCCCCCTTCTTCGCCCCTCCCCGGTGATCCTCAAGGATTTTCAGAGGAATATAATAAAGACTGTGGGAATGGGCACGTTCCAGGTCCAGTATGGAAGGGTTTCCCAGCGACTGGACCTAATAATTGTGGAAGGCCCTTTTACCAGTCTCTTGGGCTTATCATGGCTGGAGCCTTTGGGAATTGGGTTTACAGGCATTCATAGTCTCTTTGCCAAGATGGGCCCGGAAGAGATTTGTAAGGACTTTCCATCCGTTTTTGACGGGTCCTTGGGACAGTATAAGGGCCCCCCGATTTCCCTGCGCTTGAACCCAGAGATTAGTCCCATCCGGGTGAAGGCCCGCCGGGTCCCATTTGCCCTCAAGCCCAAGATTGAGGCAGAGCTGGACCGCCTTGTTGCGCAAGGGGTCCTAGAACCGGTAGACTCGGGAACCTGGGAGACTCCTATAGTCACCCCGGTCAAGCCCGACGGGTCGGTTAGGATTTGTGGGGATTATAAGTGCACTCTTAACAAAGCTCTCCGCGACCACGCGTATCCGGTCCCGGTCGTGAGCCATGTTTTGGCCACCCTTGCCGGGGCGAAAGTATTCGGAAAGTTGGATTTGGCACAGGCCTACCAACAACTGCCGGTTGACACAGCTACGGCAGATGCTCAGACTATCGTCACGCATAAGGGGGCCTTCCGTGTAAATCGATTACAATTCGGGGTGAGTGTAGCCCCAGGACTTTTCCAGAATATGATGGACCGCCTCCTTAAGGGAATTCCCGGAGTAACTCCGTTTTTTGATGATGTTATAATCGCTGCTCCATCTATGACGGACTTTTGCGCTCGACTTCGAACAGTGCTAGAGAGGTTTCGGGAGGCGGGTCTTAAGGTGAAGAAATCAAAATGCCTGTTGGGAGTCGACAGCGTGGATTTCCTTGGGTTTCACGTCGATGCAACGGGCATACACCCAGCCCGGGACAAACTTCGCGCCATCCGTGAGGCGCCAGAGCCCAAGGGAAAAGCGGAGCTACAGGCTTTTCTAGGACTTTTAAATTTCTATCACGCCTTCCTGCCACATAAGGCGGCCGTCGCGGAGCCGTTGCACCGGCTCCTGGATAAAAAAGCGCCCTGGGTGTGGGGCAAGAGACAAAGGAAGGCTTTTCGCGGGGTAAAAGATCTGTTGGTGTCAAATTCTGTACTGGCCCACTTTGATGAGTCCTTGCCGGTAGTGTTGGCTTGTGATGCTTCCCCGTACGGAGTGGGCGCCGTTCTGGGTCATCAACTCCCGGACGGAAGAGAAGTTCCGGTGGCGTACTTCTCTCAAACCCTTTCGTCCGCGGAGAGGAACTACGCCCAAATCGATAGGGAGGGGTTAGCCATTGTGAAAGGGGTCAAGAAGTTTCATGACTTCTTGTACGGCCGACCCTTCACAATAGTTACGGACCATAAGCCGTTGTTGGGCCTGTTTGCCGCGGACCGCCAGACCCCCCAAGTGCTCTCGCCACGAGTACTGCGGTGGTCCATCTTTCTGGCTGGATACAATTACGAACTGCAGCACCGGCCCGGAAAGGCGATGGGTCATGCCGATGCCCTTAGCCGTCTGCCGCTACCGGAGTGCGGCCCGGACCCTGCTCCCGCCCACCAGGTCCTAAGGATCCAGGACCTGTCGGATTGTCCTTTGCATGTCCAGGATATCGCCGCCTTGACCCGACGCGATCGAGTGTTGGCTCGTGTTTTGGATTGGGTGGGGAGGGGGTGGCCCAAGCAACCGGGCCCGGAATTTGCGGCTTATACGGCCCGGAAAGACGAACTCTCGTCACACAGGGGGTGTGTGCTTTGGGGTGGTCGGGTGGTGGTCCCCCCTTCTCTGAGGACTAAGGTATTGGAGGCCCTTCATGTCGCCCACCCGGGCATTGTCCGCATGAAGGCACTCGCCCGGAGTTATGTTTGGTGGCCGGGCATGGACGCTAAAATCGAAGAGTGGGTGAAGGGGTGTGAACCTTGTCAGGCGTCTCGGCCCGAGCCATCTAAGGCCCCCGTACAGGCCTGGGAATCCACGCAAGCCCCTTGGTCCCGATTACATCTAGACTTTGCCGGGCCCTTCCAGGGCCAACATTTTTTAATAGTAGTGGATGCAAGGTCCAAGTGGCTAGAGGTCGCCCCTACCTCCACCACATCCACAAAGGCGACAATAAATGTTTTGAGGCGGCTGTTTGCCACCCACGGCTTGCCCGACACAATCGTGAGTGACAACGGAACGGCGTTTACTTCTGCCGAATTTCAGGAGTTTGTCGCTCTAGCGGGTATCAGGCACATTAGGTCCGCCCCGTTTCATCCGGCCACTAACGGCCAAGCAGAGCGCATGGTCCGTACGACCAAGGACGCGCTCAGGCGGATCATACAGGGGGACTGGTCTTATCGTCTCGCACAGTTCCTGTTGGCCCAACATGTCACCCCTAGTGCCATAACGGGGCGGAGCCCTGCAGAGATCCTCATGGGAAGGAGACTGACGACGCTCCTTGATCGTCTCCATCCCGACAGGGCACTCGATAAGCGGCCTTCCACGGAGCATAGGGAAGCTCCGAGAGGATTTGCCATAGGCGACCTTGTATATGCCCGAAGTTACGGCCTAGAGCGACGATGGGTTCCTGGTACGATAGTGGCTTGCTCGGGTCCCACATCTTATGAGGTGGGTTTAGAGGGGGGGTTGGTGTGGCGGCGTCACATCGATCAGATCCGCGTCAGAACAACTGTGGCGCTGGGGCCCCCGGAAAATCTAGCCGAGCCAGAGCCTGAGGAAGCTCCGGATTCTGAGCCGGAGCAAGTCAGTGACTTTGAGTCCGGGGAGACCAATGAGGTGCCGCCTAGACGGAATGCCGAGTCCCCGGTTGCTAACAGGGTACCTGCTAACCCGGAGACACAGGCTCAGCCTGATATCCGGGAACTAGCGGTCCCTGTTGCTCCTACATCACCACCTAAGCTGCGGCGGTCCCAGCGAGATCGCAGAAGGCCGGCACATCTAGGGGATTATGTATGTGACTAAAATATTAGGATTGATGGTAATGTTGGTTGTCACTATGTTTGAACCATGGGGGGAGGAATGTTGTGTTTTAGCGAGTGATATTGAGGCGTGGGCGGAGCCACAATGGAGTCGCGTGTTTGACGCGACCCAGCCAACCACGAGTGATTGTGGGAATGCGGCAACAGCCAATGAGGTGTACGCCGGGTAATTTATGCGCCTTTTTAAGCAGGGGGTTGGGCCGTTAGCGGCAGCGTCTCCAGGAATAAAGTTTGGAAGCGACCAGACTGTTTTGCGTTGTTCATAGCCTCCAGTATTCAACAGTTTATTTATATTTTACCATCTATTTGCATGCTGGTAGTGCCACTGTTGCAACTGAGTTTTGACCAACATATCTCTACTCAACAGTTTCCAACCACAAAAGAGCTAGTTAAGCGTAATAAATTACAGCAGCAGACTAGGAAAAGTAGAAGTCCAGTTTCTGGTACCCAGAAAGCCATGGCATTCATTGGGCAGCCACCTTTCCTTTCGTAACCTGTCTGGCCCACTTCACAGGGTGCTTGTGAAGATGAAGTGAGGGCAATAACTACGTCAGGCCAAAACTCGCTGGAGCTACAGCAGGACCCAAGTGTAACTCACCCATCAACACGCTGAAGATCAGCAATGCTGGTGCAAGGCGGAGAGAGGTTTCTGGGCCAACATGGCAGGGGACAAGGGATGAAGAAGGGACCTGTCCTCCAAAGCACGTGGAGAAACCAAGCAAGCGCTCCCCCACCCCACCCCGGCCTCAGCGCCTTGGGTTGCGCTGCTGCCTCCCTGCTGCGCCGCCCCCCCCCCCACCCCCGCCAGGCCTCCCTGTCCTGCTCAAGCCACCCTCCTTCCAGGACGGGCAGCCCCGCCGAGGCGCCGGTTCGGCCCCCGCCACGCCCACGACCGCCCTCCCTCCCCACGGGTGGGTAGTAGCCTTGACAGCTTCCGCAACACAACCACAACCGAAGCACCACCATTCCCCGCACGGGGGGGGGCGCCGGGATGAAAGGAAGCCATGGGCCACTGCGGGGCCACCGAAGGCTCCCTTCCCTCAACCTCCCAGGCGGAGCCGCCGACCCTTCCCCTTCCCGCTCACCCCCACCCCACCCCCACCCCCGCCGCCTTCAGAGCCGCCGGAGGACCCGCGCAGCCCTCGCCGCCGCTTCTAAGGGGAGGCCCCCCGGACGAAAGAGAGGGACCGGAGCTGCCTCTCCATCACCTCTGTCAGCTGAGAGGGGGGAGGAGGAGGAAGACGACGACAAACAGAGGCACCTCCAGGGAAACAACGCCCCCCTCCCCCCGACACACACAAACACACACAGACACACACAGACACACACACAGAGAGAGAGAGAGAGAGAGAGAGACGCACGCGCGCACACACACAAACACACAAAAAACAGAGACAGAAAGAGACGCGCGCGCACGCGCACACGCGCGCGCACACGCACACACACACACACACACAGACGCCACCGGCGGCCTGGCTTTCGGTGCCGTTCAAGATCCGCTTACCCGCCATTTCTCCCCCCGTGGACGCCTTGGCGCCACCAGCAGAGCTTCCCCCGCCCCGAGCCGTCCAAACTGAGCGAATCAAGCCGCGCGCCTACACGCCGGAAATGACGCCACAAGTGACAAGACGCACTTCCTGGTCGC
The DNA here is from genome assembly GCA_023846285.1 of Phrynocephalus versicolor. Taxonomy (NCBI): domain Eukaryota; kingdom Metazoa; phylum Chordata; class Lepidosauria; order Squamata; family Agamidae; genus Phrynocephalus; species Phrynocephalus versicolor. The sequence goes on along the minus strand of JAHTLZ010003547.1, from coordinate 31,079,157 downwards.
TTTTGGGCGGGTGAGAGGGTAGAGCCCTCTCCCAAGCGGCGGGCACCCGCGCATGCGTAGTGGGCTAGGAAGAGGCTCGTCGCCTCCGCGGTTCTGCGCAGGCCAGTGCAATCGCTCCTCCCGCTCGTGACGTCACGCGCTTAAAAAAAGGGGGGGCTAGATTTCCATACGAATGATTTTTTATTGTTGCCCTTCCTCCAGAGAGTTTCCGTGGCTGGGAGCGAGAGATGTAAAATTTCTGGACCTGTTGAAGCCACGTGGGGCGGAGGGAAACTTTAGAAAAAAATATGAAAAATGTTGACGAGAAAAAGTGGTTCTTTCCCCCAAAGTTTTAGGAAATGTTTGCATCTCTGTATGGATATGAATCGGACGCTCCCTTCTGGCTCGGGACTCGCCCGGTTCCTGACGCTGAGTTTGCAAAGTCCCGTTTATTTATTTATTTATTTATTTGACTTTTATACCGCCCATCTAGCCCTAGGGTTTCCCCCCCGATGTATGTTGTATTAAATTCGGTGGATTTATCTTACACGGCTGTGATGAGCCCTAAGCTCTCTTGGAAAGAGTTTCCATTGATATTTATCGGACGCTGCTCTGAAAGACTGGACTGACTGGCAGTTCGATTTCTCTGTATGCAAGTAGAGAAAATACAGTCAAGGTCTCTGCCACCTGCTCTCCAGGGGAGGCTGGGAGAGGTCCTCATCAAACAGTTCAGTTGTAGAAGGGTAGCCTTGTTTGTCTGTGCAAGCATTATAGGTGAAAACAAATTCTTTTAAAAGTACAAAAAAGGACAACACCTATTTTGCATATTTCAAAAGTTGCATTTTCAGTTGAATTTGGGGAAACCACTTGGAGCATATGCTGTGTTGAGCTATTTCAATTGCTTTTGTTTCATTTGTTCATTGCAAACATCTGAAAGTGTGAATTTTGAGATTTTTTTAAGGAGTAAGAAGGAAAAGATAAAAGAAGAAAGAAGAGAGGAGGAGAACAGAAGGAAAAGAGAAAAACTGAAAGTGGAGAAAGGAATTGGGAAGTTAAATTAAAATAGGAAGGAAGGAAGGGTTGAAGGTGAAATATACCACCCGGTTTGCATTAAGAGCCTTGTGCTGCAGTGTACTGTAACCATAACTGTGTTCACAACCTGGGGATCAATGCCAGGTAGCAGACTCAAGGTTGACTCAGCCTTCCAGCCTTCCAGGGTCAGTAAAATGAGTACCTAACTCGCTGGGGGATGGGGGTGGATGTAGCCTGTATAATTAAATTGCAAGCTGCCCAGAGTGCTATGGAGTGGTATAGATTGAAGCAGCATGGGTTTTTTGTGTGCTTTGCTTTTTTGCTCACAGTTGGAAGTGACAGGTGAAGAGTCATACATGTTTATCACTTTTAAATTATTTTTCTTTGTAAATAAAAATGTAGGGCAGCATGGACCCAGAGAGAGGATGTGCAAACAGTGCACATACAGGTAGCACTCCCCACATCTACACAGGGCTTTTCCTTCCCCCAAGCATCCTAACAAACCTTTTTACTTAGGTTGCAGTGGAACTAGTGCTAGGGAGGGGTGTTGTGCACATATGCACGCACACAACACACAGCAACCTATAGGAACAAAACCGATCCCTGGTCCTAAAAAGGTTAGGAATAGCTGACAAAAACAGGAAAAATATAAATTATTCAAATGGTTCATGTGATTATGGCCTTTCTGAGTTGGGCTGTTATACTGTACTGAATAAAATCCATTTCCACCTCTGGAGGCTTCTCATACATTTCAATTAGACAACTGGACAACAGAATTAATCCCTAAAATTAGTGTTGCATTCATATTTAAACTTTCTTAACAGCTTGTTCCCTTTATTTTTAATTACCCCATTTTATTTCTGTATAATATTCATTGAATGGGTTTTAAGATATACATTATTGCTACAATCTAATTCCATATAAACCTTTTAAGAAAACAACTCATGTTTCCTTAAAGGATTACATTTTGAGTAAACTTGCATAATGTCAGCCTGTCAGTCTTCTCTTTAAATGTGTACACAGATTCATTACTCTTCACCCACTTCAAATGGTGAGCTTGCAAAATAGGTAGTTGCATCGTTCATTTTCTATTCATCTGATTAACTGATGAGTACTTTGTAATGTAGGTGAGTAATTTAGTCTGGATACCAGTCTTATAGCAAAACCTGCATTCTTGTCTCAGGAATTTTTGTAAGTTTATTATGCATTTCTTCTCCAAAGACATTATATACATATATACACCATTATATACATGTTTATTTTCATGTATTGTCAGGTGCTGTGGAGGCCTGTTGATTGGCAGAAAAGTAGGATGTGAATACTTCTCCCTTTAATTGCAAAGGCTTCAGCAGCACAGTTTCGATTATACATGTTTTCCCGATAAATAAATGAATATTTCAATAAATAAATTAATGTTCAATAAATACTGTCCTGATAGTCTTTTTTAACATTTATATTCCCCAATAACAGGCAAACTTTGGGTTTCAACATAAATAGGAGAAGAACATTTAGTATAAGTTTCTTTCAATATTTCCCTCTGTCTCACCCAGGACACCGAGTCCCACGGCAAGGGTGCCTGGCCTAGGCTGCTGCATATGTTTCTTTCTTCCCATAGGTCCATGGTGGTATCCTTCCTCTTACTCTATAATTTCCATAAATAGGTAATAGTTGTACCAACCACTCTATGGGTAAAGGAAGCAGTAACGGCAAACCCATGTCAGCCTCCTTCTCAGTCTGAGTAAACTTCTCTTTCCTCTCTTGCTTTAATTCTCCCTTCTTTTTACCCTTCTCTTGCCATTTGTCAATCTTCCTGTCCATCATCCAAAACCTCTCCACCATTGGTCCCTTTCCCCAACTTCTCATTACATGTTTCAACAACCTTCTTTTCCTCTCCCTTTACCTCTAAACTAATCATCTATCTCTCAACATTTTTAACATCATTGTCATCAATCATAATTTGTTCTTTAGCAGATGGCACAATTTCTTTCAAATCTCTCTCTTTGTTGTCTTGCTCACACTGACCAAACACCTTCTCCTTGTATGGCAGCTCCACGTGACAGCTGGGGAATGTTTGTGGGCATGACGGGAGGCTGATATGGAGTGGAGGAGGTCTGCCTGTATACATGTGTACAAATGTTAATCAACAGTTCATGTTTTGCAGCTACATGGGGGGAGCAAGAGTTAACCACACAAATCCTACCTATGCAAGCCTTCCCAACACCAATTAAGTATGGGTCATTACCTATGGTCTTGCTGGTGGAGGTGTGGAGTATTTTTGATTTGTCTGGAGACTGATTAAAAGGCAGCATGATAAATGGCAGACAAATTGTGCCTCAGTCCCCCACCTCTGTTGAGAGAGGGGTTTTCAATACACACATGAATGGCTTCCCTGACCCCTCTCTCGAACCACCTATCTTCTCTGTGTAATACGTGTGCATCTTCATGTTCAAATGAGTGCCCTTTGTCCTTCAAATGGAGGTACACTGCTGATTCTGGTCCTGAGCTGTTGCCTCTCCTGTGCTTGGCCATCCTCCTCCTGAGTGGCTGTTTGGTTTCTCCAATGTAGAGCTCTGAGCACTTGTCACTGCACTGGACCACATATACTATATTGCTCCTTTTGTGTTTTGGTGTTGAGTCTCTTTGGTGGGTGAGTCCCTGCCTTAGTGTGTTTGTGGGTTTGAAGTAAACGGGAATTAGCCAACACATAATTTAGGCAAACAACAGTTTTGTTTGTATGTGGTATACCACAGGATCATAAGAGATACCTTATCAGTCTGTACGTTTTGGTTAATTTGTCAGTAGGCCTGGAGAGGGCCTCTACCAGGGAATGAAAGTGAAGCATACAGTATGTCCTACAGCACTACTACTACTACTACTACTACTACTACTACTACTACTACTACTACTAC
>JAHTLZ010003547.1:31038988-31055426 GCA_023846285.1 Phrynocephalus versicolor | reverse complement strand
CCCTTTTTAACCTAACCTCCAGGATCTGGTGGCTTCTATTTTCACACCCCCACCCACCCACCCACCCACACACCGAGGGCTTTTTAGACAGCCCTGCATTATTGATAGCCATTTCATTCAGGTTGTCCCTCCCCACCCCCCACCCTGTCCCATTTGAGTTCCTACTTCATTCCTCTACTACCAAGGAAAAATGAGTGAAGCCCATCTTGCAACACACCACTTGTTCCTCGTCTATCCAAAGCTGGCTGGATAGTTCAGTGGTTTGTGGAGCCAGAGGTTGGGAGTTTGGTTCCTGTGAGTAGAGAGCCAGCCTTTGTGGCCTTGGCCAAGCCACATAGTCCTGGGTGGGGTGGGGGGGAAGTTCCAGAAAAAGGAAATACTGTAGTGAAGCACTTCTAAGTACTCCCTCCTGGAAAATCCTGAAAAGGGTCACCACCATACAATCAGAGCTGACTTGGCAACACATGATTATGGTTTGTTTACTGAAAGCTGTTGTGGCAGGGCAACGTGCTTGCACTCCTGTAACTGTGAAGGAGTCATGGTTGAAAGGCATATCTCATCTGTGTTTCTCAAAGGCAGGCTATCCCCATCCCTGTACTGTATTTATTATTCTTATTTAATATTAGCAATAGCTGATGATGGCGATTCAACTGTAGGCACTCTTGCCTATTCCAGCATGGGTTCAGATCTGGTTTAGTCAGATAATTAGCCTTGTTTACTTGGGTACTATATTTGGGAGAGTTATCACGGCCCTTTTGTGGAATCTCTTGGCATTTTTTTTTTTTTTGTGAATTGAAGGCACATTTTGTATGGCTTTGTTCTTATTTAAAATATCTCTATCAGTGATTAAAATTGGATGGCTGTCCCTTAGCAACTGTGAAGTGCCACAGTGCATTGTCTTGTTCTCTGTGTTGCTTAGCATCTGTGTAAAGCTATTGTGAATGATGACTTGCTTGGGGTTCATATGCCATCTCTGTTCTGAACTGGAATGTGGATGCTGTTATGGTTTGGATGAGGACTAATAAACAGAAGCATGTGTGGTTCCTAAGGGTGGGAATTTGGTCACATGTCAGTTTTGTACGAGTGTGTACTCCTTTTGAAGGCACCTCTTCAAAGCTTGGAGTGGCTTTCTGTGTCCTAGATCCATTTTCATCATTCTCTAAGCCCAAGTGAACTCAGTATCTTGGGATGCTCATGACCAGAATTAATTGATGCAGTGTCTTTGCCAGGTCTTGGTGTAGCCCAGCAGCTGTGGTTTATGCATTCATACCTTCTTGATTAGACGTCTGTAACATGCTCTATGTGGGGGCTGCCCTTATGGCTGGTTCAGAAGCTTCAGCTGACGTAGGGTGCACAGTGGAGCAGCCAGTGATAAGCATATTACATTTGTGTTGATGAAACCACACTCACTGTCCAGTGGCTGTCAAGCTAGGTCCTTTTTAAGGAGAAAGATAGGATTAAAATATTTTAAATAAATATATAAATAAATAAATACACGTAATGTTCTGTTGCTGACATAAAAATCCATAAATACTTTAGGATTAGAATAGCTGCTTTCCTAATATTCACCCAATTAAGCTTAGTGATCTTCAGGGAGAGCCCTGTGGGTAGCTCCAGAACCAGTGCAATGCCTTCATGTAACATGAAACAAGGCCTTCTCGATCTGTCTTCTGAGGTGTGATTTAGAAGGCAGAAAATGTGGAGTTTTGAAACCTTCTGAAAACTTACCTCCTTCCTCCAAGCTTTCCTTGAATTATAAAACTGATCATGGTACTGATTTGTTGTTGTTGTTGTTGTTGCCGTCGTCATCATTGTCGTCGTCAAGTTGGAACTAACGTATATCAACTCTAATGGTGCTTTCAGAGTTAGTGAGATATTGAAGTGGTGGTATAACCAGTTGCACTTCCCCAGTGAGTTTCCATGCCCAAATGGAGATTTATCTCCTGAACTCTAGGATACTAGTTCATCACTCTGTCCACTGCACAACATACTGGCTACTTTGTTCTTTTAGGTTTTATTAATGCAGTACTTAAGCTGTGGTTTTTACCATATGCAGAAATGGAATACTGTATCGGCATGTGAAACCTAACTTGCACGAATCAAAGACTGGTGACCCCCAAAGTACAAACTAAGATGCTGTAATGTAAAATAAAATAAAATAATTGGGGGGGGGACCTTGGTCATAATTTTGTGTGTCCTACTATACATAGTAGAAATGTGTGCTTTCTTGGGGTAGATGACTAAAAACAACAACAACAACAACAGTGAACCAGGGCTGTTTGAGTGTTTCTAAGCTGACCACAAGTAAAACAAAGAACGTGGGGATTTTACCACTACTTACCACCACCACCACCACCACCACCGAAGCCTCATGTTGAATCCAGGACTTCTAGGGTTTAAAATGTTAAAATAAGAAAATATGCTGTAGAATAAAAAAGTGAGAAAAGGAGAATCCTTATAAGGAGGATGCTGAAGATGTGGCCATGGAGGAGACTGACACCTCCACCCCTTCATTGCAGTCCAAGACCTTTTCTCCACATCCCATTTGCTGAGGTTCATCAGGCTAAAATAGTTTTCCCCAGCCTTTTGTTTAGCTCAGGAAAAAAGTAAAGGACTTCCATTAGTGCAACATAGAGCCTGGGCTTGTCCTTCTCTTTAACAATGTGACCGTTGCTTACCCTACTAGATCTGTGTGTGCGTACGTCCACAAAGTGTAGTAAACTCAAAATGTCATTGTGTCTACTCTTCAGACATCGGGAAGCCCTGCCCTCTGCAGTGTCAGACTGGTGACAGGTCAATTACTTCCCAATCTCGTTACCCCATACTAACTGTTTAAGAGATTGATCTCTCAGGTCACAGTTGCTACTGTTCCAGCTCAGAGTTTGGAGTCAAAAAATGACTTTATGGTCAAAAATGACACACGAGTCCCCAGATTTCCCCGGACAGCACAGCCATGTTGAGTGTAGGAATCGGGGAGTTATAAGCCAAAAACTAGGTTTTCCAGGTTGAGTTCTGGCTGCACCAACCATGCCCAATAATCCAGTGTTTTATGAACCCTGAGAGCAATAAAGTGGGAGTAGTACCACTGGTCAGTGGCTTTATGTGGTTTTGAAATAGCCCTTGGTTTGATTCATAGCTAGTGGTGTAAACTTGGCAGAAATTTTGAAGCTTGGGGGGTGAAAATGCCATTTTATTTTATTTTATATTTCCTTGTTTTCTTTCCTGGGGAAAAATGGAAATTTTCTGAAAAATTAAATGCAAACTCTTACCAAACATACCCACCCACATGCAAGAACAAACGTGAAACCTTTTTCTTTTTCTTGTGACAATAGCATCACCTCCTAAAGGAAGAAATGCCTCTTGTTCTTGCACTGGAGAGTCCAGTTTGTAACCTAGGACTTGCTTGTCCTCAGTGCACAGAAATTAGAATAATCTGATACTATGCATAATTTTTAAGAAATGATTTAGAAAATGTTTGAACACCCTGTCTTAAAATATTTTATTCATCATGTTAAAATAAAACATCCCATAATCATTTTTTTTCAGTTTTTCCATTTTTTTTTTGGAAAAAATCCAAAAGGCTTCAGGAAAAGAAATTCCCCCCTCCCCAAATTTCTCCGTTTTTTCTGGGCTTTCACATCTTTATCCATAGCAAAAGGGTGCAGCTGTTAAGGATGCCCTTGGTGCCCACGTCACGTTCCATGTTTTGAGGTCTCATGGTGCTGAAGAGGTGACTCTGACAGGCGGCTTCCTTATTTTATTTTACAGCAAATGTATATCCTGCCCTTCAGATTAAAAAAAAACAGCGGCCACAATGGTGCCAAATTGTTCTGCCTGATTCCAGGGGATTTCCTTCTCTCACTGTATCACACGTTGCATGACATCTAGAGATGTAACAAAACAAATACCAAACTGCCCCCTCTAAGAGAAATGAAACAAAACAAAACAGAAATTTCTGTTTCGTTTCATTTCATTTCGTTTGCTGGTGCCTCCTACCTGGTTTTGCTGCTGGTCCTGGATGGTCCTTCCTGGTCCGTTGGGTCCTCCTCGCTGCAGGGGGGGAAAAGCTGACCAGCCACGCTACAGCTGATAGGCGGCTGTGATCGGCAGTTAAAAAAAACACAATAAAAATAAAATAAAATAAAATAAAAGATCCGGTGCGTGGGCCCCGGTGCCAGCCCGTGGGTCGCCAAACAAGTCTGCGGGCTGGCCCTCCCCCCCAAAAAAACCCCAAAAAACAAACAAAAACCCCAATTCGGGCCCGCGGACTGTCAAAAAGTTAAAAAAAAGTTTTTTAAAAAAGCCGACCAACCCGCGTTACAGCTGATAGGCGGGCCACATGGTCGGCAGTAAGAAATAAAATAAAATCAAAATAAATAAAATAAAATCCAAAAAAGGAGCGCCGACCTGGCCCCAGGGGGTGGCCGGGTCAGTGCTCTAAAATAAAATAAAAATAAATAAAAGAAGCACCGACCCAGCCCCATGGGCCGTGTGGTTGACGCTTGAAAAATAAATAAATAAAATAAAATAAAATCAAGGAAAAAAGTGACCGGGTCAGTGCTCTAAAATAAAGAAAAAACAAACCAAAAAAAAAACCCCAGTGCTGACTTAGCCCCAGGGGCCTCATAGTTGGCGTTTGAAAAAAAAATTGAGGTGCTGCCTCAGCTGAGAGGTACTGGATTGGGGCCAGCACCTCAAACAGCCCCCGCTGGGGGCTTTTAAACACCCCCCCCAAAAAAAAACAAAATTAGATTTTTTAAAAAAGGTGCGCCAACCCGGCTCCAGGGGTGACTGGGTCGGTGCTGTAAAATAAAGGAAAAAAACAAAAGAAGCGCCGACCCGGCCCCAGGAGCCGTGCAGTCAGCGCTTGAAGGAAAAAATGAATAATGAATCAAAATGAACCAACAAAACGAATATTTCAAAAATATTTTGTTAAAACATAAACAAAATGAAATGAACCTTAAAACGAACCAAAGCAAAATGAATTGCCATTTTTTCGGTTCGTTCCCATCTCTAATGGCAGCCTTTGCACATGGAGTCAAAGCGACCTTTCGAAGGGTACAGGGTAGTGCAGAGGAAAAGAAGGGAAGGAAAAGAACTGTTGTGTGAAATTGTGTTTGCTGGAGATGATACAATATATATTCTTTCAAATAAACTACATCACAACATTCTGCATATCTTGTTGAGATGCCACCATACAGAAAAGGCCAAGTAGTCCAGTGCAGAGTAGGATAATATTGAATGATATGCTAACATTTGTTTCATTTTATCTTATCCTGCAGTTGGTATTTTTGTCCTTTTTTGTTTGATGTTGAGATGCTATATTTTCCCCCTTATTGTTTGGATGACAGCCCTATTCTGTTAATTTCTGAAATGGGTACTGGGCTGTGGCTTACTCTGAAGCAAATGCAGAGCATTGGTTTACAAATATGAGAATAATTGCTTTCCTCCTCCTCCTCCTTTCCTTCAGTATGCCACTGTTGAAAAAGATGGAGAACGTTACATGACCCCGGGAGATTTTGTGCAGAGATACCTGGGACTGTATACGGACCCTCAATTCAATCCTCAAACAGTGCAGCTTTTGGCTGGAGTCGCAGATCAGACCAAGGATGGGTGAGAATTCTCTTAGTTTATTGCAAACCTGTATTGTCAATAACGTTGCTTCAAATATAGCCCAGTGTTTCTTTCTGTGTTTGTGCCCTAGCACCCTCATTAATAAAGAGGTTAATTGCTCTTTAGTTTTAAAAGCCGCTTGCCTCTTACAGAATTGACACATCTATCTATCTATCTATCTATCTATCTATCTATCTATCTATCTATCTACCAAGAGGCTACAATGTTAGCCCATGAATGAAATGTACAGAAACAATGCATTTGGTTGTTTCTTCAGGTTTCAGGTAACTGGTACTCTGTATATTAACAATTTTTTAAAAAAGAACATGAGTTTATTATGATAAAATAAGGGAAATAAATACAGGATAGTCACAAACCCATTGTGGTGGTCCATGGTTCAGAATAGGGGTGGGGGGATTGGACACAGGATATTTCGGCGGGAGGCTGAATAAAAAATGAGTACAGAATACCTTTTATCAATTGTAACAAAATTGCCCATTCACTTACACATGATGCTTATGGAGAACTTCTGCTCCTGGTTTACAGCAATTGAAGACTCTCTGGGTTTGAGAAGTGGAATAAAGTCATGTGACCTTTGCCACAGGAGGTCTTTTTGACATATGAGCATCAAATGGGGGCCTTCGGAGATGTGATCTGTTTGGAGAGAGAGACATTAATTGCTGTATGAGGCAAGCAAACAAATTGCCTAATCCAGATAAATACTGCACAGAGCTTTTAAAATATTACTTATTGGCAGTGTTCTTTGTTGTCAAAATTGCTTTTTAAGACTAATTGATAGAAGGGCCGGTCTGCTGCAGCGTAGCCTTTTAACCCACACGGCTTCAGAGCAGGCCTTCCTGCTGCTGTTTCTCTTTATGTGGGTCTCTAAAAAATTTTTTTTTAATTTTTGTAAGGGAGTGCTGGGCAGCAGTCAGGCAGTAAGTATAGATGGGGTCAGAGGCTGCAGATGCTATAAGAGAGCAGTGATAAGGAAGGTTAATGTCAAAACAAAACACCGTCTTTTGGGGGGTTGGGATAATAAATGTCTCCACTCAGCTTATAGGAAAGGCAAAAGCTGTTCACATTTTTGTGGTTGTTTTTGTGTGCAAATATCATTTTTTGAATTTGTTATTTCCTTTTCCTTGCCACTTCACTTTAATGTTTAGTAATCTCGTGCAGTCTTATGTTTGCCACTTCTATATACAGCTCTAATTACATGGAGTACCACATTATGCAGGGCAGATTACAGCAACAAAAATTATAATTTAATGAGGTAAAATTAATTTTTTTTTCAGTCAGGGAGACCACAGAGGAAGAGAATAACGAGGCATGTTTGTGATGGTAGAGGCATGAATGAACCTGGGTTCTCTTATACATATGTGGCTATAGCTGCTGTCTGTCGGAAAGAAGGGTATTATATTTGGAGAGCATAGAAACACATTATTTCATTTGAAAAAATAATGTTGGACTCTTTGACACAATATTCTCCATATGGGAGAAGACACTTTGGTCCCAAAAGAAACCCCTTGCACTTTTATTTAGTCTTACCTTTTGATCTTAAAAGTTTGAAGGACAAATCTTAAAGAAAAATATAACAAAAACCTGGCCAAAGTCCTATTAGTTACACTCATAGGCATAATACAATTGACATAAATCTTATTTATTTATTTATTTTAGAGTATTTTTACCCCACCTTTCTTCTTGGAAAAGGACCCAAGGTGGCTTACAGTAATGAGGGATAATATACAGTTAAGACATTTTCAGTTATTGAGAACAGGGAATTGAGGAACATCTTACAGCATTAAAATAAACATTACATTGAAGCTACAAGAGAATGCAAGCAGTTAAAAGGAGAGTAAAATTCCATGTAAAATTATGAGTGATGGAAACTAACATTGAAAACACAGTGTCCATGTAATCACACAAGTTTATAATAACTTTCTAGATTCTAAAAATCCATGGTATAGAACAGTGGTGGCGAACCTTCAGCACTCCAGATGTTTTGGACCACAACTCCCAGAATTCCAAGCCTAGATTGCCAGTGACAAAGGGCTGTGGGAGTTGTGGTCCAAAACATCTGGAGTACCGAAGGATCGCCACCAGTGGTATAGAAGGTGTCCCCACACTCCGACCCGTCAAAAAGAGAACCCATGCAAATCACAACTTTGTACTCAACAGCAAATGGCTATGTTAATTTCTTAGATTGCAGCAAATCAGTGCCAAGCACATTTGTTTAATCAAACAGCATCAATATAACTGCATTAATAACTCAAATGCCACCATGATAAATTAAAGGCTTATACTATCTGCTTAAAAAAAACCATTAAGAGTGTTGGTGTTTGGGAAATGATTCTGGTGAGTTTGAAGACCAGCCAGGCCTTATGGCAGAGGGAAATGTGCTTCTGTTGGGCACCCATAAGCAGAAACCCTTCAGAGCACGCCTTAAGAAAGTTGCATCCACCTGAGCCTAATTCAGCATCTACAGAGCCACGGAAAGCGTTATCTTTGCACCCTCTTCCATTTTGGGCTACTGGTAAATGGAAGAGGGGCATTCGCAGCCAGAGTTGGAGAGGGGCATTCACAGCCAGTTTGCCTCTTGCCTTTTGCCACTGGAAGAAAAGCGTCAGCTGCCATATTTTCATACCCCCAAACATCCCTAGAGCAATGGGAGTGATTCATTCTCTTGGCCCTTCTGGGCAGTATCAAAGCAGCAGTTGCTTGACTCCCTGGACAGTCTCTTCCAGTGTCAGTAAGGCCCTAGCTTTCTTGAAATACTCCAGCCTGTGTGCTGTACGGAAGCGTGGTATGATTTGTTTGTTTGTTTGCATGCTTGTTAATTTGTATCTGTGAGAAAAGAGGACTGGGGGGGGTGTCTCCCTGTTGGCGTGCCACCCCCTGTTCCCTTAGAGCAAGGGTCCTTAAACTATTTAAACAGGGGGCTGGTTCACTGTCCCTCAGACACTGTTGGGGGCTAGACTATAGTTTGGAAAAAAATGAACAAATTCGTATGCACACCGCACATATTTTTTTTGTAGTGCGCAAAAACAGGAAAAAAGAATGCAATATTTAAAATGAAGACACACATATATGACTCACTATTGGCGACTCAGTATTGGACTCAGTATTGGACTCACTATTGTCATTATTTAATGTACTTTTTAGGTTGATCTCCTTCCAAGAGTTTTTGGCGTTTGAGTCCGTTTTGTGCACTCCGGATGCCATGTTCATTGTTGCCTTCCAGCTGTTTGACAAGAGTGGCAGTGGCGAAGTGACCTTTGGTGAGAATGCTGCTTAACATGTTGCTAAAGGTTTTTCCTGTTGCATGGTGGGGAAAGATGGGGAAGGATAGCTCTCACTTGTGTCTAAGAAATACACCTCACAGTAACTATTGTAGAGCAGTGTGTTTCTCCATAGACCCTTTTCCCCTTTGTTTCCTTTTCTTCAAATATTTGGCTGTTCCCTTCACCTCCAACAACCGTTAGGCAGTTGCATAGCATGATTCCCCAGCCGATTACACAGTCCCTGTCTGTTCATTTCTAAAACTGCTCCAAATTTTATCTGTTTAAAGCCAACCTAACTCAAATACTTAGCGAGACAAATATCATTGAGCAGAAGGTTAACACGAACACAATTTTGAGGTGAACAAGGCATCATTTGGATCGATATTGAAATTGTCCCTTTCTGTTTTAGTATATGGCTAATTGGGAATTAGATCCAAACTGGACTGATCCCTGTTTGATTTTTGGGAGCCGTTGTTTCAAACACCATGGCCTGTGGAAGCAGCAACGGGTGCTGTGAACCAGAGAATTACCTAGCAAGTGAGATGATAGTGAATGTAGCACAGTTAGAGCGAGAGTACTGTTTTGGGACTCAGGGTATCGTGACCAATAATGTCTTCTTTGAATCTCCATTAAGTGAACAAAGGACTTGCAAGCCAATGAAGAAAAAGTGAAGGGGAGGTTGAGCTTCGTGTCTAGATGCTATGGACTGCATCCTTTGAAGGGTTGATTTGCAAAGACTTCGCTGATTTAACATGCAATGTGATCTTCATCCCAATCAGTTTGCAAGCATTTTGTCAAAAGGGTGTAGTGAATGACTGAAATGTGAAAACTGAAAATTCTGAAGGAGGCGCAGCATGCTACGTCACTGAAAGCAGCAGCCAGTTTACCAGCGGCATTTCTTTGTTGACAAAGCACGCTTAGCCATGGCTGGCTGCCAACACCCAGAAACCTCGTCGTCCGGAGACGTCATTGAGTGATCCAAAAGGGGAAATGAGGCCAGTGAGCCTATGCACTGGAGAAGGCCAGAGGGGTTGAGTGGAACAGGATGGCATTCAAAAGGATCAGTTGATGCAACAAGCTACACAAGGTCTCCTTCCAACATTGAAGGAGCCTGGATCAGTGAAAGTTAGCTTGTACTGCAGCAGGCAAAGTAGAGACCGAAGTGGATATAGAAAGAGCTTCCTCAAAGTGTGGAAAAGCATTGCCAATACCTTTGGGCATCCCTTAGGCCAGGGGTGCCCAAACTTTTTGTAAGCAGGGCCAGATTTGGTGGCTGAGAATGTGTCAGGGGCCGGTTGCTCCCCGACCCTGCCACCCCACTGCAAGCCCCACCCACTGACCCATAAGCCCCACCCACTGACCCCTTGCAACCCCACCTGCAGGAAGGAAGGTTGGGACCAAGGGAGGGAGGGAGGGAGGTGGAAACCAAGAGAGGAAGGAAGGAAGGTGGGGAACAAGGAAGGGAGGGAGGGAGGAAGGTGGGGACCAAAGGAAGCACAGGGAGCCGTGGCCACCGCAGGGGAATGTGTGGGTGAAGGAGGGGGAGGGAGGGGCGGGCCAGCCAGCCGCGGGCCACTCAGAATTGCCTGACGGGCCGGATTTGGCCCCCAGGTCGGACTTTGGGCAGGCCTGCCTTAGGCGATGATATACAGCTGGCCCATCCTTCCCTTCCAGGGGCCTTCCACTGTAAACTTCTGGTTTGTGCAATGCTCTGATACAAGTAAAGAAACAAAGTGTAGTTCCCTTGTATGATAAGATTTTGGGGTGGGTTGGATGAACTAACCACCATACACGTTCTGGCCTTGTAGAGGACTGAAGGTAGGACCAAATCAGCGTAGCCGGACGTGTTGAGCCATTATGGTATAAGAACATAAGAAGATCCATGATGGATCGGGCCAAAGGCCCATCTAGTCCAGCTTCCTGTATCTCACAGTGGCCCCACCAGATGCCCCTGGGAGCTCATGAGACTAGATATCTGCCTCCTATACCACTCCCCTGCATCTGGCCCTTGAGGTACCCCGGTTTTAAGCCTGGCGATTACACATCTCCATCGTGGTTTGTAACCTGTGATGGACTTTTCCTCCAGGAATCTATCCAATCCCCTTTTGAAGACATCCAGCTCAGGTGCCACCACCACATCCTGTGGCAGGGAGTTCCACAGACTAACAACACACTGGGTGAAAAAAAATATTTTCTTTTGTCTGTTCTTACTCTCCCAGCCCTCAATTTGAGTGTATGTCCCCTAGTTCTGGTACTTTGTGAGAGGGAGAAGAGCTTCCCTCTATCCGCTTTACTCATGTCCTGCATTATTTTGTACGTCTCAATCATATCCCCCCTCAGGCGCCTTTTTTCCAGACTAAAGAGTCCCTTTCCACATAAGGGAGGTGCCCCAGGCCAGTAATCATTTTAGTCGCTCTCTTCTGCACCTTTTCCAGTTCCACTTTGTCTTTCTTGAGATGCGGTGACCAGAATTGTACACAATACTCCAGGTGCGGCCTTACTATTGTTTTGTATAATGGCATTATAATGTTGGCTGTTTTATTTTCAATCCCCTTTTTGATAATCCCTAGCATGGAATTGGCCTTCTTCACCGCTGCCACACATTGGGTAGACACCTTCATGGAGCTGTCCACCAACACACCAAATCTCTTTCCTGATCCATCACAGACAACTCAGAGCCCATGAGTTGATAGATAAAGTTTTGATTTTTTGCCCCAATATGCAGTACTTTACATTTGGCTATATTGAAACGCATTTGCCATTTCGCAGCCCATTCCCCCAGTTTGGAGAGATCCTTCTGGAGCTCTTCACAATCTTCTCTGGTTTTTACCACACGGAAAAGTTTTGTGTCATCTGCTAACTTGGCCACCTCACTCCTTATCCCTGTCTCCAGGTCATTTAAGAACAGATTGAAAATCACCGGTCCCAGGACAGATCCCTGGGGCACACCGCTTTTCACTTCTCTCCATTGTGAAAATTTCCCATTGACCCCTACTCTTTGTTTCCTGGATCTCAACCAGTTCTCAATCCATAAGAGGACCTGCCCTCTTATCCCCGATTGTGCAATTTTCTCAGCAGCCTTTGGTGAGGGGCTGTGTCAAAAGCCTTTTGAAAATCCAGATAGACTGTATCCACCGGTTCACCCAAATCCACATGCCTGTTGACCTTTTCAAAAAATTCTAAAAGATTTGTCAGACAAGAGTTACCCTTACAGAAGCTATGCTGATTTTCCCTCAGCAAGTTTTGTTCTTCTAAGTGTTTTAAGATTTTCTCTTGGATGAGGCTTTCCACCATCTTCCCTGGGACAGATGTAAGGCTAACTGGCCTGTAGTTTCCCGGGTCCCCCCTCCTTCCTTTTTTAAAAATTGGTGTAACATCCGCTATCCTCCAGTCCTCCGGCACTGTGGCCATTTGAAGAGAAGTTGCATATTACTGTTAAGAGATCTGCAATTTCATTTCTCAGTTCCCTAATAACCCTTGGGTGGATGCCACCTGGGCCCGGTGTCTTGTTAATCTTCAATTTATCAATTATTCCTCAAACATCCTCTCTTTTAACCTGCATTTGATTTAACTCTTTAGTCAAGAGGGGCCGTTCAGGCGGCTGAATCTGCTCAAGGTATTCTGTTGTGAAGACAGATGCAAAGAACTCATTTAATTTCTCTGCAATTTCCAAGTCCTCCTTAACCTCCCCTTTTCCTCCCTCACCATCCAGAGGGCCAACTGGTTCTCTGGCAGGTTTTCTACTTCTAACATATTTAAAGAAGCTTTTATTATTACCCTTTATATTGCTAGCCATGCGTTCCTCAAAATCTTTGCCTCTCTTATCATCTTCTTACGTTTCTTTTGCCAGAGTTTGTGTTCCTTTTTATTTTCCTTATTTGGGGAGGATTTCCATTTCCTTGCACTTGAGAGCCTGTCTAACTCCACTCGTTAACCATGCCCGTTCCCTCTTGGACTTAAATGAGCTCTTCTTTCTTTGTGATATGCACTTGTGCTGGGCCTCTATTATCGTTGTTTTAAACAGGTTCCATGCACTCTGAAGAGATTGGATTCTTCTAACCTTCCCCTTCAATTTCTTTCTAACTAGTTTCCTCATCTGAAGGAAGTTTGCCCTTCGGAAATCGTGTTTTTATGTCTGATTTGCTTGACGCTCTTCCTCCAACATGCATGGCAAAGGAGATTGCAGCATGGTCACTGTTCCCCAGAGGCTTAGTGACATTCACATCCCTGACCAGGTCCTGGGTATCACACAGTATTAGATCCAGAGTTGCCTGTTCTCAGGTGGGCTCTATGACAATTTGTTCTAAGGCACAGTCATTCAGCAAGTCGAAAAAAACGGTTTCTCTTTCTTGCCCGGAGCTCGCATTGGCCCAGTCAATGTGGGGATAATTGAAGTCCCCCATGATTACTATCCTCTTCCTCTTAGACACCTCCATGATTTATCTCCTCATTTCAAGGTCCCCCTGAAGTTTTTGATCTGGTGGACGATAGAATACCCCAACTATCACATCACTCCTTGGACCTGGTAGTTTAACCCACAGTGATTCTATGGTGGCGTCAGACCCTCTGTCAATCTCCATTCTCCTGGATTTTACCCCTTCTTTGACATAGATGGCCACTCCCCCTCCAACCCGCCCCTCTCTATCCCTTCTATAGAGTTTATAGCCTGGGATTGCTGTATCCCACTGGTTCTCCACATTCCACCAGGTTTCTGTTATGGCTATTATATCTATGTTATCCCTAGCTGCCAAATGTTCAGGTTCTCCCATCTTTGCTCGGAGGCTTCGAGCGTTGGCATAGAAGCACCTGTACAGTGGGTCCTGCAACAACAGCTGCTGCTTTGTTCCCCCACCCCCCCCCACAGCTTTTATTTTCAGTAGACAAACTATCACATTCCATTATTCTCCCAGTGCTAATACCTGCTGTGTCATCTCTATGTGATTCTCTACCCTCTTCAACCTCATTCCCCGGGGATGAGGTGTTCTGAACCGGATGCCACTCAGCTCCTGTCAGCTTTCCTCCTGTCGGCATGTTTGGTTCACCTGCCTTGGGATTTATTTATTTTTTTGCAATTTGTTTATAGTTTTCAAACAAAAAGGTTATCAATCAAAGAAAAAGAAAAAAACCATTGGAGCGATTCTAATCTTCTCAAACAAAGTTTGCATCTCATCTTAACAATGTATGATCCTTAACTATCTCAATTACTCATAAATTAAACAGGAAACTTAATTGTCTTGTAATATTCATCTAAAAATTTGTAGAAATCATGCCATCTTTCTTCAAAGTCTTCATAGCATCCTTCTGGTTTCATTAGTGCTGAGATCTTGTCCATTTCTGCGCAGTTTAACACCTTCATAATTAACTGATTTTTGTCCGGAATATTGTCTGTCTTCCATAATTGTGCATACAACATTCTAGCTGCTGTGATAATATGAATTATTACAATTTTTTTGCTATCACCAATATTTTGTTGTATCATAGATAATAAAAAATCTCTGGTTTTAACTCAAGATTGATTGACATAGTTTGACCCGCTTTGGGATTTTTGGGATCATCTTTTCAACCCAGCACTCTCTCCAGCCTTAGCGTGAATCCGCGTGCTCATTCTGGCACGCTCTGCCTATTGGCAAGGTTGCTCTCGGTTGGACTAGGCAAGGGCTGGGCCTGCGCTGTCAACATGGTCACACAAAAATCAGTTGAACAGCAACGGAGGGAATTGTTTGTGGTGAAAAAAAGTGTCAAGTGAGGTTGCAAGTTTTTTTCCCCCTTTCTGTTTTTACAAAATGTCGGTGTTCACATGAGGTGGGGGTTTGTTTTGGCGCATTATGATTTCTGTGAGTTTTCTGAGATGCTATCAAGGTTCCCTTTTATTAAAAAAAAATCTTCAGTTGCTTGGACATAAAATGGTGGGCTGTAACAACAGCAATTTTTAAGGAGGGGGGGGCTTTTCCTTTTAGGGAAATGACTGTGGATTCAGGTTTCCCTTCTGCGTAAAATAAGGCACACTCCAAGTAATCTTCAACACATCATGGTAAAATAGTCAGTTATGGATGTCAGGGCTCCCCTTGTGATCTTCAGTTGTACCAAGGTTGATGTCCTTAGTATTTATTTTTTATTTTATTTATTTTAGAGTATTTTTACAGCGCTTTTCTCCTTGGAAAAAGGACCCAAGGCAGCTTACAGAATGATGGATAATATACAGTCCAGTACAATTAAGACATTATTTTATTAATTTATAACGGTAATGTGGTAGAATCTGGGATTTGTAAGCTTCTCCTGTCTCAGCTCTAGAAGAAGGGTTCTGTGTCTAGCAATCAGTTTGAATCAAGGGCTGGTGTAAGGTTGCCAAGCCAAATGCAAGAGATTCTGGAAGAAGAATAACATTGAACAGCAGCACTAGAAGCAT
Organism: Phrynocephalus versicolor; assembly: GCA_023846285.1. NCBI lineage: Eukaryota > Metazoa > Chordata > Lepidosauria > Squamata > Agamidae > Phrynocephalus > Phrynocephalus versicolor. The sequence continues at coordinate 31,040,126 of JAHTLZ010003547.1, read as the reverse complement.
TCATCAGGGTGTGGTAAAAATAGTTATATCCTTTTTTCAGTTGAATGCTTTCGTCTTGTGTGTTTGTCCTGATGTGTGAATGTAGTTGTACTGTATCTGAAGTTTCACTATCCCCTCCCCACCCCCATTTCGTTCATAACTCAGGAAGACACTAGTCAATTCAACTTCTCCTAAGGTGTTGTTTGTAATCACTACAATAGAAATCATAACATCCCATTACCAAGTACAGTGGTACCTCATATAAAGGAATTAATTCGTTCCAAACAAAATTATGTTAAGCAAATTTTCCTTTATACAAATTTCCCATAGAAATCCATTGAAAACAGAGTAATTCTGTTTTATGTTGTACAGGTTCTCCCCATAGACGATTCTGTTAAGTAAATTTCCCCTATCTCCGGAATATTTTATGTTGTACAGAGTTTATGTTATACAAATCCTTTGTTATAAAAGGGTCCACTGTACCAAGAAAATGTTCTCATAAAAATAGCATCCACAGGATTTAAAGATGGAAAGTAGTAGTACAGTAGTAGTAATATCTGGGGGCTGAATGACACTGTCAGACAATCATCTCAAACTTTAGAAGCTACAACAAAAACTTCTGCAGCTGAGTATGTACAGTACATGTATTGGCTGTTGTGGTGGTCCATCTTTTAAATCTTTAGGCAGCTGTTAAAGTAGTGAGTTTATTTTAAAAAAATATTATGAAAGAAAAACCAAAAACACAGTAGTGTACTGTGTTAAAATTTTAATATCAGTTGTGTTATACTGACCTAAAGAGTAGGATGTTAAATATGCATTCTAATGCCAGGTAATCTCTTTCCTTAAGCAGCCATTCCCAACTTGCCTGTCTTTAGAAATGACACTTGGGAAAGTAAGAAATGGTCTCCGGGAGGAGTTACTGGTTGCTGTTTTTTAAAACTGAGTGAGAAACACCTGTCTGTGAAGCCAAAGGGGAGCCTCAGAATGCAGCTTCCCTTTTTCTATCTCTGTCCCTAACAGGCAAAATTTTTTTACTGTTCCATGAACAGGGTTGAAAGAATTTCATATGATTACCAGGGCATAAATTTTTTGTTTGTGTGTGTGTGTGTGACAGAGAGAGAGAGAGAGAGAGAGAGAGAGAGAGAGAGAGAGAGAGAGA